>CM021101.1:341176698-341776698 GCA_007115665.2 Sequoiadendron giganteum | reverse complement strand
TATTTGAATGGCATTTTGGATTATGGGTTATGGTATCCTAGGGATATTGACTTTACACTAAGTGTTTATATATATGCAGATTGGGATGGATGTGTAGATGACATAAAGAGTAAAAATGGTGGTGCATTCTTTCTTGGTTGTAGATTGGTGGCATGGTTGAGTAAAAAGAAAGATTTAGTTTCCTTGTCTACTACTGAAGTTGAGTATATTTCTATTGCATCTTGTTGTACACAAGTTCTACGGATGAAAAAGACATTGAAAGATATCAAAGTGGTGTATGGTGATCCTATTTCTATCTTCTATGATAACACAAGTGCAATTAACATTTCAAAGAATCTAGTGATGCAATCAAGGAAAAATAATATATCTATCAAGTATCATTTCTTGAGAGAGAAGGTTGTGGAGAATGAAGTAAATCTTGAGTATGTCCCTATGAAGGATTAAATTTCTGATATATTTAGGAAGGTTCTTCCTAAAGATACTTTTGGTTATATTTGGGAGAATTTAGGGGTCATCTCCCCTCCTTTCTTCATCTAGATGCATATGGAGATACATCATTCTAGTGGATCTATGGATCTATCTTTCTTCTAGACTGATGTTTTGGTGGCTACCTCTCAGGGGGAGCAAGTAGTGTCATGTTTTATCATTATATGAGTATTTTGTTTTTAATGGAAAAGGAGAAATCAATATAAAATATCATTTTCATTTCCCATTGATGTGAAAGGGGGAAAAGAAAAATGTGAAAGAGATTGTCTACTAAGGGGGAGAAACAAAAAGAAAAATCTTGAGAAGTGTATTCAGAGCTAGTATGTTATCTTTGATGGCTTTTCACATCATGTGTTACCATCAATAACAAAGGGGGATATTGTTGCAAGAATGAAGGTGTTGTCATCGATGTCAACTAGTCAATTGGTTATCAACTAGTTGTTGTTGTCATTAATGCCATGGATGTAGGTTATTGGTTGTTCATGAAGAGGATATTGAGAAAATTTTATTAAAGAAAGGTTGCAAGTGTTTAGTGGTTGCTCTAGGTTTATCTCCAAGATTTTCTCTTATGTTTGTGTGGTTCAAATATGTTGATAATATTCTTTGGAATCTACTATATTCATATTTTTGGCTTTTGATTCATTGTATAGTGCAATTTATGTTCACCATTTGTGAACTATGGGTTTTTGTGTTTCTGGCTGAGGTCTGGGAGAAATGTTATTGGTCCGACTTTCTCTTTGGTAAAATCTTATGACTTGTGGTTCTAGAGTTAAGTTGTTATGATCGCTTTGAAGATAATTTCAATATCTGGAAGGATCATGCTTAATTTCTCTATGTTTTACACTTATTTGGTCAACCTTTTGTTAAACACTATCTTCAAAGTTGATAAAGCATGTTGTACCTATTTGGGTTCTCATCAAGCATGTGTTTAAGTTGCTTTCATTCTAATTCCACCCTAGGATGTTTTGGAATCGACCTAGTTTGAATTTATTGATGGATGGATGAATTTGTATATGTTTCAATGTTGAATATGGTATAAATATGGGATGAGTTAGTGGTGTAAGAATGACACGAGATAAGTACAAAGAAATGGAGTAGATAGATGCAAAATAGATGTGAATAAGTGGGTGAGTGTGACGTGAGTGTGGAAGATCAGTGTGAAGTCTAAATTTTGAGTTTTTGAATGTAGTGATTTGAAGGTGTTCTCTATCATTCATGCATGTCTGCAAGTGGTTGAGAAAATTTTGGTGGAAATCTATACTACATTGAGATTGTCTTCTCTTTGTAACATATTTATTTTATCTTCTTTGTATCTCTATGGCAATGAGCCCTCTAAGTAGTTAACCATGCTAGATAATAAAACCTGATCTAGATAATGAGTCCTTGTTTTGGCACCGAGCCTTATTTCTCAAGTAGTCAGCCTTTGTAATCGGTTTTTATATTCTCTATAATGTGATTTAATCCTCACCGTTATTTTTCCCTTATTGGGTATTCCACGTAAATATGTTGTTTTTATGTTTGTGTGATGATTTTTAGTTTTTGCACTTGCACTTAATGTTTAATAATATTAGTAGTGTTAAGGATATTTTCTAGTGAATGATTTAAAGGTTTAAATTTGTTACAACTAATTCACCCCCCCTCTCTCAGTTGTCTTTTTCAGCACCATTCACCCTATGGTGAATGGTTCCTATTGATGCAAAATTTTGTAGGCAGCAGCCTTATGGGAAACTTAGCTATTGGGGGACCTGTGTGTGTAGCTAAGTAACCTCTGAGGTTTTTTCAAAGCCAGCTCTTTGTTTTTCTAATGGGGGGAGAAAAAGGGGAAGGACATAAACTTGAAATAAACAAATGTAAGATAAGGCAATGTACCAGATCAGAAATGAAATGAGTAAGTATAATGTTGAAACAAAGGCTCGAGTAATAACTAGCATATATCAAATAGATAATTCCCAACACGGCAAACATAAGAACATCAAAAAAATTGCATAATATAAATCATACAGCATAGCTAACATAAAAGAGTAGCAACATGATATGTATTACACTAGGTTGCATAAAAATTACAAATGCTAGGAACAGATGCTCAAATGCTTCAGAAAATACAAGAACAATTTTATTTTGTTATCAAATACATGAAAAATAGAAAGGCTGAACAAAATCATACAGTCTGTGAGTTCAAATTTAATAGAAAACACTATAGAGGCTAGTTTCAAGTGCTCGAGAAAAGTTTATCTCTCTAACATCCAACATAAAAATGAAGAAAATGGCTGCTTAAATAAGCTAGCCCACTGCTTGAAGTCCCCAACAAGAAAGATACTTCCGAGAAGCCATCAACAATCGAGATTTTGAAATGCTAGTGCCAATAGAGAGATGCTTCCAGCAACACACCAGCAGGCATGTCTCGAGAAGATATGGGTCACGCAGCAGCAGTAGGAGAGAACACACGACATCAAAATGGAGGTTGTTGCAAAAAAGGGTGAACCCAAGATAATAGAAAGACGAACGAGTGCCACACAAAAAACTCCCAGTAAAGGAATTTGTGGGGTGGGCCCTCATCGGAAAGGAAACCAGCGAAGGTGACATGTCAAACAAATAGAGCCTGACAAAAGGAAAAGAGATGTCCCAAAAGAAATCCCCAATAGGACACCACATGGTGGTTACCGAAAATCTACGGGTGGTACCAAAATACAAAGGTGAAGCCGTGCAAGAAAAAGAAACCGCGAAGGAAAAAGTGGTGTATGAATAAATATTCACAACTTGGCGACTCACAGGGACATTTCACTCATGGAATGAAGAACTCTAGAACATGATTTTGCAAACCAGTCCAACCCCCTGGATAACTCGCTCATAGCTTAGAGAGGGAAGCCTAAAGGTACGTCCAAACTTCATTTGATGGTGCAAAGAGAGAGTGTAGATTTTCATGCACCATATTTAGATCAATAATTGCCTTAAAAGGCAATCCACCAGATACCTTTGCCATAGATTCAAGCTGGAAGAAGAGCTTTGCCAAATGATGCACCATATTTTTAATATTTGTGCCAGTCAGAGATTGATCGAAGGACTGGAAAATTGATAAATCTTGCTTCTTCTCCTCAATATTTTCAATAATGTGTTTGATTCTTGCCACTGTCTGATCAATCACGAAGGGTGATGGAAGCCCTCACTGAGTTAGCCAAGAAAATGTTTCCCGCATATCACAGGTAATCTGAGCCAACTTTTCTCTACACTCACCGACATACTAGGTGGCCTCATGCATGGAGATGAGAACATTCATGCTCATGGATGTTGATGCCCGATCCTCAATCCCCATGCTACTCAATGCATCATTAAAAGCTATATATAATTTTCCTAACAACTGCCTAGCCTCTAGAACTCTATCAGAAGTCACTTCAAGCACCTGTTGCATTGTTTCACTAACAATTCCACATAGATTGGTAGCATGTACCATAAATTTGACAGTGTGCTGCAAGGTAAGGCATAGTGTCTTAACCTTATCCCAATATGATGCGTGCAACTCTTTGGCTATTTCTAGTGATTTCATTTGGTATGCAGGAGGCTGGGATCTCAAAAGGTCTAGTTTCATAGCCTTGTTGCTCAAATCCGCCCTCAATTCTTTAGTGTTTCCGTACAGGGCCGAAAATTGATTCTTCAGAGTAGTAACTTCCTTCTCCTTCTCCCTCAAGGCTAACTCAGCCTACTTTTCCCTTTCTATTTCCTACTCCAATGCAACATTCATTTCATTTACTTCATCATTGGTACTCTGTCAGATTTGTTTCAGACCATCAATCACCTATCTCAATTCATCATGGAGGTTCACCTCTGTCATCCGGTATTGCTCAATTTCTCTCCGTAGGGATGGAACAACCTTTGCACCTAAAGCCTGAAGCTCAATGACTTTTCCCCCAAAAGCATTCCTCTCACTCTGCAGTCGATTGATTTTGACGTCTTGGGCCTTATGCTTATTAGACTAGATCTCTACTTTTCCTTTCAACTCCCTTATTTATTCATCCTTCTTCTTCATCTGGCGACTGAGCTTGAGGAAATGATTTCTCACCACCCTTTGATTTTCCTCCATTAGCTCAACCTTATCTTGTGGGTGAGCCTGTTGCAAATCAAGCCCTACGACATTGATAGAATAATCATTAGGCTGAATTTATCCGACCGGCTTGATGAAATTAGGTGTTACATTTGCAAACATCAACAAATTTTGGCTTTCATTGAACATAGTCTGCAAAAAGGGCTACGCTTGTCTGCTTGCATCTTTTTCCCTCATTTCTATATTCGGCTAGCCTGGGCACCTTTTTTTGCATTCACCTATGAGAAATTTTCTTGGGATAAAACACCCATTCCACCAACGAAAGGGAACTCCCAGGGAACTGTTAATGGGAATGACAGCGTGTTCAATGTACTAGCAGAATTGCTAGGTCTAGTAATAGTTGCTAGGGAAAAAGGTGGGATAAACTGGCAACCTGGAGATGGTGAAAACATGGTAGGAAAAAAGGTTGGGGAAGCACCTACTGACATGTTGGGTCTCAAGGATAGAAACTGCTGACTTAGAGGGTCAAGATATAATACCATTACTTGTGCCTCATTAGTACTAGACATAGGAGGATATGAAAGGGGATCCCTAGGGGAAATAATGTTGTACTACCCTAGGTGACCAGTGATAGGAACAGTTGGCACGGGTGACACAATAGAAGTGGATGCGAGGGGAACTAAAGACATAGAAGAGAGAGAAGAAGAGGAAAAATATACCTAAGTTTCCTAAAGATTTGTAGTAGATACAACTACCTCTTCACGTTGCTCCTCTTCTCTCCTTCCAGCTTCCTCCATCTGCGGTCTCTTCTCTTTCGAAGAATCGTCTAGGTCCAAAATAATCCTTCGGTGGCTTTCGAAAGATCTTGACCTCTTCATTCCCAATATAGAGGAGCTAGTAGGCTCTGAAAGCTGCGTATTTGAGGATTCTTCATGTTACAACTACCATCCACTGACTATCTCTCTTTGCGCAGGATCTTCCTCAATTATGGGAGCCTTTTGGGCTACCTCTTCCTCATGTTCTGGAACTTCAATTTCCACCTCACCAACCCTCTCAGAACCCAAAGGGTTGGGAGAATCATCACTGTCAGAATGTTCACAGCACTAGATATCATCAAACTAGTTATCTGAATCCACCTCCTGAAAGAGCCCATTAGTCCTCTTTATCTCCTGCCTATAAATCCAAAAATCTTTAATTCTATCAGGCTTCCAATGGAGCCTTCTTAATTGGCTGAAAAGCAATTGATTTATTTTGTGGTCAAGGTTAGAATTTTCCATTATATGATAAAAATTCAGCCAAGGTGGTCGACCCGAGCTGGAAGGGATGTACTCAAGGTGGATGTATAATCTCTCATTTCCCTCATCTGCATTTCTCTGAGGGTCCCAAAATGACTGAGGCTGGTGAGAGATCTTAATGCCTATCTCTACCAGATTACCCTTTGGATTATAGTTCCATGTATCAGAAATATCCACCAATCCAAAGTGTCCCAACTTAGAGTACAATACTTTGGAACTATTCACCCTTAGACTCTTCGTCTTGACTAATGATACAGAGCCAAACATGATTGGCAGTATCAAATAGGAAGTCAGATGCTCCCCCCCCCCTAGTAATCACTTTCAATATTACATAACTACCTAAAAACCTCCAAGGCCAATACCCTATCTGAAACAAAATGCAGGAGCTAGAAAGGCTCCCGAACAAAACCCTACACCGAGAGCATTGTAAAATTTGACCCGAAGAACCAATCACAAGGTGGTACAAGGCATCTCATCCAACTTATCTGACTCTACATGAAGCAACCAGACATCCTACCTCCATTATGATCCAAATCTCTTAAAGTTAGAGCTAGGAATGCATCTGAAAACACGTAATAATCAAAAAAATTGGACAGGACAGGAGTCCAGGTCAAAACTGGCTTTCTAGCACCATTCTCATCAAATACTGTCAAGGGCAGAGATTGTAGGATATAATCTAGATTCTGATGTAATATCATGTAGGTCAAAAAGAAGAATACCTGAACTTGGAACCAGGCTCAAACTCCCTCAGTTGTCGGCACATCCCTTCCATAATGACCTTCGTGAATTCCATTAGTGGAGCCTTGCTATTCTTTTTTAGCATAAATCCTAGAATTATTTGGAAGTTTGAGACTTGTTTATCTGTATCCAATCCACATACCAACACCAACATGGAGAAGATGAAAGTTGAACCTGCTTTAAAATGATCCAGACTCAAAGGGAATCTAGGAGGGATGGAGTTATCATATGGTTTACCCGTTTCGGCATTAAAAAATTGTTGTGTTAACCTAAGCGTTCTCCAGTGATTTTGCAGTCTGGAAATATTGAAGTCCTCAACATCCTTAAGAGAATTAAGAGGAATACATAACATATCTTTGAGAGCCTGGTGACAAATTACCACCCTGAAATTATGACCGCTTATAATTCTTGTCCAGGCGTCAAATTTCTTAACACAAGAAACAACAAATTATGGGCAATGATGTACCGAAGGGACCATATACTGAGTAAGACCATAGTTCCACAATCGGCTATGAAAAGGATCACTGATCTTTTTCATCTTTTCACATGCAGCCTCTCTTAAACTTTTGGGGTTCTGAGACAACTCTGGATCTCAAATGTTATCCCAATCTTCCAACACCAAAGCCTAGTTTCTAGGAGAAACCATGTTTAACACTTTCTACCCTGCCAGTTTAGGTTAGGGCCATGAATGCTTAGTTGGAATTCCTAGAGTTGTATAAGAATCTTGGGTGTAAATGTTCATGCAAGGCGCCTACATCCTTTTTTTTTCAATTCTTTCGGTGGCGATGACTTGAGTCAAACTCTCTACAATTTTAGCCATTTTACTTGTGTCTTCGAAGAACTCTACATCTTAGTTTTTTGAGAAAAAATTATCTATCTTTGCGAAATGGCTCAAGAGGTTACATGCTTTGCCAACCTTGCACAATTAATACCCTTCACGACACTTCTATCTGTCTTTTTGATTTTTGAGAATATTGGATTAGCAAGGGTACACATTACCTTTTCACATTGGTTATGCCATGCACCACTAACCCTTTCGTGCATGCAAAGAGATCACCCACTTGCCACACATTAAGAGATATGACCTCCCATACGGTGGCTCTTAATTTTTCTTGGAAAAAGCACTAAATCAGCATCGCCATATCTTTTTGCAAGATTTCTCATTCAGTGATTACTTGATTGTAATCGGGCACACCAACCAATGACTTCATCTTGAAAGGTTTTCTTTGATTTAACTAGGATGGAAACATTCTATATGGCGACAACTAGCTCCTCACATCCTTCTAATCAAAGGCTCAGTTTGAACAAGTTAAAACTGCATTTGATTATCTTCATTATTTTGTATGATGTAATACTGCTTGTCAGGCTCTCCATACCATTTATATCTGATGTAAAAATACCTTACAAAATTAGGGAGGCCTTTTCCATCTATAAAAAGGACCCTTGGCACTTTGGCAATTCATATTGCACTTAGCATTTCTTAGCAATTTTCCCTAAGATATTGTCGGTAGTTTCATATTTTAGTGAGAGTAGCAATAGTCATGGAAACACCAATTAGGCTTACATGCAAGACAACTCAAGCCACCTTTTTAGGAAAAATTAGGTGTACGCATCTAAAATGCATGACTGGCATGAAGAACCTTTTATATGTAAAAGCCATAAAGTGGGTGCTAGGAAAAGACAACTTAGAATACAAGGACTAGTATAGAGTGAATACCAGTATCAGTTCCCACCTTGTAGCTTCTTCGTTAAACATTGGCGTTTCTAAGAGGAAGATTCTAAAGCTAACAAAAAAGGTGTTTCCCAAATGCTACCAGAGGGGTTGGAGAATGTTGTGAGAGTTTTCAAGCTTGACCATGGAATTCCATATATTCACAACCTGCACTGACTCATTGAAGAAGGAGGACATATACCAACTAGGCCCTTTCTACATGGCTTTGAACTTGAAACTCATGAGGAACATCTCCATAAAGTCTATGTCGTGTGCCCTTTTCTGATGTGGATGCACAACATCAAATCCTTTCACGAGGTACAATGGTATGAGAATTTCAAGAGGATGGTATTTCCTCATAATGCACCACTTGTTGCCATCGCTGAACCTTCGAATGCCTGAGAGACATCAAGAATATCCTTCCTCTTTTTAGTTTTGCATTTGAAACCTTTTCTGCAACACTGTGTTAGCAACAATATATATATATGTATTTTGGAACATGGCTAAGGGCCTCATTAAATTAGCATGTATACAAATGTAAATATCTTTGTGATTAATACAATATATGTATCTTTCTATATTTTGGCTCCTTTCTTCATTTTATTTCAATTCCTTGGATCAATATGGTTGTTGATCTTAAGAAAGCACTGAGAATGACCCAAAACAAACAAAGCAGGGAAAATTGATTCATTGTTTTCAGCCAAATATTCACACAACCCCTTCCCTTTCATAGTCTTGACTGGCTTAATCTCGATGTCATACTCAAGAATTTTGGTTATCTAGTTAGCCCGCTTCTCAATGATTTCACCTTTCGTAATATATTCTCGCACATTAAGGAGTGGCACATAAATAATCACCTTGGTGCATGATATGAGGTCTCGGAACTTCTTTAGCCCCTTTACAATAGCAAAAGTTTTCTTCTCCACAAATTTGTACTTCACCTCATAATCTTTTAGAGTGCGTGAATAGAAGGAAATAGGTGATTCTCTTTTATCTTCATCATCCTTTTGCATCAGGAAAGTAGTGATACTCATGCTACCACCAAAGACATACATAATGAAGTTTTTTGACAAATCTAGATTAACCAACATGGGAGCAAAAGAGATGACCTCTTTTATTTGTTCGAAATCTTTTCTAGCTTCTGTTGTCCATTTGAAAATCTGGTCTTTTTTCAACATCAAGGTGATGGGCCGAATGATCCCTGTGAAGTCTCCTATGAACCGGCTGATGAAGTTAACCTTGCCCAAAAAATATTGAACTAATTTTTTGTTGACAAGTAGAGGGAGTTCCTTGATTGCTTTAACCCTTTCCAGATCAATGGAAATACCTTCCTTCAAGATGACATAACCCAAAAAATTCCCTTGTGGGACCCCAAACACTCATTTCTTTGGGTTCAAAGAAATCCCGAACTCTTGCCATTTCTGGAAGACAAGCTTGAGATGATCAAAATGATCCTTAGCAAATTTTGAAAACATCATTAGGGCATCTAGATAAATAAGAATAATCTTATGTATCAAATCCCTAAAAGAAATTTCCATAGCTCATTGGAAAGTGGCTTTGGGATTTGAAAGTCCAAAGGGAATTTTAGCATAAGCGTATGTCCCCCACTTGGTAGTAAACGTTGTTTTGTGTTAGTCCTCCTCTTTTACACGAATATGATTATAGCCGAAGAAACCATCCAGCATTGAAAACATCTCGAAACTAGCAACTATTTGCAGAATTACCTCCATGGAAGGTAGGGGGTAGTGGTCCTTTAGGGATGCTCTATTCAGGTCTCAAAATTCAATGCACAATCATATATCACTGTTATTCTTCTAGACTAGCACCAAGTTGGACACCCAAGTGTTGTGTTTGATCGAGAACACTATCTAAGATGCAATCAACTTCTTTAATTCTTGTGACATTAGTGATTCAATCTCTGGCTTTAAAGGCCTCTGTCTTTGACGCATGGTTTTTTCTCCTTCTAGTAGCTCAATGGTGTGTTGGATAATCTTGAGATCATATCTTTTAAGATCATCATATGACCATGCTACCACACTCAGATACTCTTCATAGAAATGTTTCAACCTTTCTTTATTCTTATGTGAGACTCCTTTTCCAACTTTAAGCTTTTTATCTTCTCTGATGTGCAAACCAGTATAGTCGCCTTTATCAAATACAAAATTTCTCTTGTCTTTCCTTGCATCATCAGAATCAAAAATACTCTCGAGAGTAACTAGACCCCTGGGGAGCTTGTTCGATTTAACCTAGACTACTTGATCCTCAGAGGCCTCAACAATATTTGGCTATAATTGGTCAGAAAATTCTCTAGAAAACTAGAGAAATGACGCAATATGAGTATCACTAGCAAAAAATTGTCAGTCTTGATCATTATTTGGGACTGTAGGTTGCATGATCACTCACACTAAATTTTTGTTTTTAATTAACTCAGAAGTTGGCTCAAACTAAGATATGACAGTTGCCATTCGGTCTGCTTCAGAGTTCCGCTCTCTAGGTATCGCTTGAATGTTGAATGCTTTGAAGCCTTCAATAAGGTCCTAGACCCTATGTTTGTATGATCGCATATGAACATTCTTGGTCGTAGATAGCCCTCAGATTTGGTTCACCACCAATTATGAATGTCTGAACACCTGTATTTTCTTTGCACCCATTTGTTTCGCTAAACTCAAGCCATGGACAAGGCATTCATATTCTACTTCATTTTTTGAGCATGCAAACTTAAAGTGGTAAGACCTTAAGGTCTTTCCTTTGGATGGAGATATTAAACATATTCCTACACCAGCTCCTACTCTGCATCTTGCTCTATCAAAGTGCAAGGTCCATAACTCTGAGGACCCTTCACCTCCAGACTCTTTAGTCACTCTGGGGCTTATCTACTCCTCTTCATGTATGACATATGTTCCTAGTCCGTTTACATGATAGTTGCCAAAAGGATCTATGTCTATGAATTCATTTAAAAGAGCTTCTTCTTTCTCCATCCGAGAGTGGCTTGCTTCTTCTTCCTCAAGGAGTTTGACATTGAGCATCTCTCCAGAACTGATTGAGGTATGTGCTACCTCAAAATTGATCATGGCTTCATCAGCCACATGTTAGGAATGCAAATATCCTGACAATAACTTCATCTTAGCTCCATGTTTGGTTCTTAGGATCAGGTGCAACCAGTCCAATGCTAGGTAGCCTCCAAAATTTGTAGTGAATTATTGGGATAGGCATATCCTGAATAGAGGAGGGACATCAATGAGCACAGTATCTTGATTCACAGTAATGCTAGGACAAGCAAACTATGTCATAGGCAATGCTTTGATTACTCTGACAGTTTCAAACTTGTTCCCATCGAGTTTCATGACTCCCTTCTTTAGAGGCTTGTATTCAAGTCCTAGAGCTTCAAATACTTGCTTAGGAATGATGGTGGTGATAGCACCAATATCAATCATAAAATTATGCAATAGTTTGTTACCAACGATAAGTGTTAGAAAGAAAGGATTTGGTTTAGGCTTACTCTCTCTTTCGACTTGCTTTTCTTTTGGTTGATTTGCTAGAATTCTATCCAAGTCCAGCTTGGATGTCTTATCTTCTGAGGGCTACTCAAGCATCTTCATGTCTTCTTCTCTAGATAATGCCTCCTATAAAAGAAGCTTTTTCTCTAGGATGGCCAGGATATCCCACAAAGAAATATTATCAAAGGATTTATTTAGTTTTTCCACCATGTTGAATGGAATTTATGATTGATGAGTTACAATAGCTTGCTCCTATTGTCTTGTAGCTGGTGCATCTGGCTATTTGGCAATAGTCGGGGTGGTCATGGGAGCTCCTATCTTTGGAGGAGGTGGATTCATAGGACTGGGAACAACCACCTTAGACTGTTGTGGAACTGATGATAGATTTTATGACAGACTGGGCATTGAATTAGGTGACCCTTTAGTCTGCAAAGGCGTGAATTCTCCAGTGAGCCTCCGCTTGGAATGAGTATTGTAATTTTATTGTACTTGCAACACTTGGGTCACCAAAATGTCATTCGAGAATGGTGACTCCACTCCTTCCATACAAGAAAATAGTTCCTAGTCTAGAGCTATTTCTAGCTCCTACTCTATACACATTCCTTACATTTGAGCAGTGAGAACTACATTCTCCATTTGCAGAGAGGCATGTGTATGACCTCCATGATCAATCATGATGCCTTGACTACATTGCTCAGCTATCCTCTATTGTAAATTCCCTCATAGATAATTTTGGGGTATGTGTGCATCATTGTAAGGGAAGCACCATGGATTAGTGTCCTCGGAAAGATTATTTTATCCTACTACTAGCTCCTTGCTTGAACTAGAATAGATGGTTTGCATGAGCATAGTCACGGGGATGACTTGATTGTTCTCTTGAGCTTGGGTATTGCTACATGATCTATCCTACCACTGGCTTGGCTGGAAAGGAGTCTTCCTGCCTTGTTGGTTCTTCTAAGTAGGCTTCTGGTAGCTATATTATTTCCACTTCATTCTAGTTAATTTATTTTTCATGGTTCGCATATGCTCCTTCATGTCATTCACTTCCACTACCAAGGGGTTAGGCACTGGAGCCATGCTCGATGTCAGTCTCAGGTACACATACATAGACTAGGGAGGTGTACGAGCACTAGTTGAAGCTGCCTTTGGTTCTGTTGCAGTCGATTCTAGGAATAATGGCATGATAGGTCTTGGTGCCAATTTTTCAGAAACAATAAGATTATTCTCCGCAGTGACAACAAGGTTGTATGCATCGGGTAAGGTATTTATGTTGAGAGCTTGTAGCATCATAGAAATATCAGCATTTATAGACTTTAAATAGAACATGAATGCCAGATCTAGAGGTGGTTGACTACCGATAGGAACTCTCTACCAAGTCAAATTAAATTGAGCATTGAAATCAGCCAAAGCTTTATGGGGGGCTTGCTTTATATGAGCTAGCTGGTGATATAGCAAAGATTATTCACCACTATTTGAGAAGCGCTCGTAGAAAGGATCTTCGAGGTGATCCCAAGTGGCAACTATAGTAGCTGAAAGAGTACGATACTAGTCCAATGCCTTCCCTCTAAAAGAGGTAGCGAGAATCACAAAGCCACATTCTCATTGGTAATGCCATGAACCATACATACATGAGCCACATCTTGCAAGTGCTCTGTCAAAGTTTTTGAATCATCCCTAGAGAACTTAGGGACAACCTTTAAAGCGGAAGTCAAGATTGGAGCCCACATTACAGGAGGCAACGGTGCTATCAAAGGACTACCAACATCCCAGGCTACATAATTTCTATCCATTATCACAAGGGACAGAGGAGAAGAGGGAGGTGAAGTATTAGCTTGCCAACTTCTCACCTAGACTTAAACCAACGGTGGTACAACCAGGCCAAGAATTATTGTAGTTTGAGACCTAGTGATGGGCCTATGGCTCATACACTCCTATTGATCAAGTGAATGTGTTAGTTCAGGTCCCACCAGGTGTGCTAGAAAAAGAACTGTTGATGTAAATTTTTGTAGGCAATAGCCTTATGGGAAACTTAGCTATTGGGGGACCCGTGCACGTAGCTAAGTCACCTCTAGGGTTTTTTTGAAGCCATCTCTTCATTTTTCTAATGGGGGGAGGAAAATGGAAAGGAGATAAACTTGAAATAAACAAACCTAGGATAAGGTGATGCGCCAGATCAGAAATCAAACGAGTAAGCACAATGCTGAAACAAAGCCTCGAGTAATAACTAGCATATATCAAATAGATAATTCCCAACACTACAAACATAAGAACATCAAACCATTTGCATAATATAACTCATACAACATAGCTAACACAAAAGAGTAGTGACATGATCTATATTACACTAGGCTGCATAAAAATTACAAAAGCTAGGAACATATGCTCAAATGCTTCATAAAATACAAGCATAGTTTAATGTTTTATCAAATACATGAAAACTGAAAGGCCAAATAGAATGGCATAGTCTGTGAGTTCAAATTTAATAGAAAACACTATAGAGGATAATTCCAAGTGCTTGGGAAAATTTTATCCATCGAACAACCAACATTAAAATGAATAAAAAGGTTGCTTAAATAAGCTAGCCCACCACTTGAAGACCCCAACAAGAAAGATACTTCCACGAAGCCATCAACGATCAAGATTTTCACTTTTTGGCACCAACAAAGAGATGCTTCCAACAACACACCACCAGGATTGTCCCAAGAAGATATGGTCCATGTAGTAGCAGGAGGAGAGAACACGCAACATCAAAATAGAGATCATTGCAATAAACATCGAACCCAAGATAATAGAAGCACGAACAAGCACGATACGAAAAACTTCCACCAAAGGAATCTATGAGGTGGGCCCTGATTGGAAAGGAAACCAGCGAAGGCGACGTGTCAAACAAATGAAGCCACACAAGAAGCTGCCAAAAAGCTACGAGCGGTACAAAAATATGAAGGTGAAGCCAAACAAGAAAAAGAAACCGTGAAGGAAAAAGTGGTGTGTGAATAAATATTCACAGGTCATAACCTAAATCATCAGGATTCCTAGAATGTCGGGGCATTAATTTAATCCCCATCATTTTTTCAATGTGGGTTTTCATCTCGGGAATTAAAAAAAATTAAGTTAAATAGGCTTTGGGATGCATAATAAAGGGGTATTAGGGGAATTTTAATGGGATTTTAAAATGTATTAATGAATAGGCCACCAAAATAAGTCCAAATAAGTGTGAAATTGTACTTTCTCCTAGAAAGGGGAATAATTTTCTACACTACATTTAGCCCCCACTTTAGTGGCCATATGATACTAAATGCATATGCAAGCTAAAATAATTCAAATCAATAAAATTTATAAAATGGTACTGATGTGGATTCATTAAGGAGAGTGAATCCCCCATTGTAGTTATCTGTAAAACCACAATGTTAGGAACCACATCCTACAACATAGATTCATTTGTCATAAAGATGGGAAAGATGAATAAGAAGGTAAATGAGATGAAACAAATGAAATGCATAGAGAAATAAATACAAATAAGTTATACTTTCATAGAACCTTCCTCTTCATGGATTGACCTCACAAGAAGTACCCATTTCTTACTGATTTTCTCCAATGATTGAAGGGATGTGGTTGATGATGGTAGGATGGAGATGGATTTGATGGATATTTGAGTAGCATATGGATATGGATAATTTGTGTTATAAGAATGAGAGACGAGGCCTCATTATATAGAAATTTGGTGAGAGGAATCAATGGCTAGGATTGGTTGGTTAATGGAGGGTTGAGATTTGGATCAAGGATGAGGATGGATTAGCTTTGTGCAAAGTGTCACAATATGGAAAGGGGTGAAAAAGGGAGGTGTGCTCGCACACATTGGGAGGAGAGGCATTAAATTTGTGTAAGAGGTATGGTGGCTCATAGGGTAGCTTGTGTAAGAGATTAGTGGGGGTAGGTGAGATGTAGGAATTTTAAAATAGGAAATGATCATAGTGATCATTAGGGACAAGGGTTAGATTAATTAATTAATGAGGATAAATTGAGTAAATAAACTAAGGGTTTATTAACTTAGGTGGAGTCAAAAATTGGAGAATGGGATAATGATGATTAGGATAGGGATAAGGTTAATTAATCAAGGATTAATTAACTTAAGAAAGGTTAGGGGATTTAGGAAAAGGTTAACTTTAATTAAATAAATGTAGATTTATTTAATTAAAGATGGTGGATAGGGGAAATGATTTAAATAAATAAGTATTATTTAATTGATTAATGAGGTGTGGATGGGTAAGGTCACATTTTAGGTGTCTACATTTTTCCCCTTTTTGAGATGATGTTGCGACTAAGAGAAGTAAAATCATTTAAAAGAAGAATAAAACATAGTGGCTAGGAAAGGGATAAATACTAGAAGCATGATGCCCTAGTCACTATGAAGGATTAGGACGGATGATGAGGAGGTAATGGTATGCCCCCTCAAGATGACATGCAAGTTAGGAGAACATGGGTGTGATCTCGAAATGGATGAGGAGACTAATGGAGAGGGATGAAAAGATAGAGTAAAATGAAGATGGATGGGAGAGGATAAGGGTGATGAAGATATGAATGGAAAAATAGGATGGATGATGATCATGCTAGAATGATATGAGCAACCCAGATTTAATATTGTAATTGACATTATGCACCAAGGTATAAGGAACCAGGATGACAATGTGCCAAGTACGCGATCAAAAGTTTAAGTGCAAACATATGCCTTATGACACCATTATACGGAAAACCATGATGCCCCTATGGCAATAGAGTGCAAGAGACCATGATAAATTCAAACAATGATAATCATACAATAAACAAGCAAGAATGTACAACAAACCAAAATAAAACAAGGACTATACTCCAAGTCAAGCTAAAACTGATTGATGGATTGATTGATGGATTCATGAAGATGATGATTGGATTGGGAAGGATACATCCCTATTATGATAGTTGGATTAAAGTGGATCAATGGGTTTTATCTTGATTTGGATAAAGATTATTGATTTCTTAAGGATGATGCATTAGCTTGGAAGATTGGATTGCATGGATTGGGATTGATTGCATTGTGTAGACACCAAAAATTGGTCTAGGCTTGCGAGCACCACCTTCAACATAATTTTCTAATGTCCATGGTCATGATTAAATAATGTTTATTACTTAATTCCTTTCTAAACACATATTTCCTCTATTAATTAAATAACCTTTTAATTATTTAATTAATTATTTATGGCCCTTTATTCAACTTGATTAATTAAATAAATCATATTTATTTAATTATGTCGCTAAATAATTAATTCTCCTTTCTTAAAATATAATTTATTATTTAATTAAACCCTTTGTCATATTTCAAATATAATTAAATATTTATTATTTAATTATTCAATTAATCCTTTACAACAATCAATTAAATAAATTACATTATTTATTTAATTAATTCATTTCAATTTCGAATGTTGAATTAAATTAACATTTCATTCATAATTAATTGTTTCTATCACATTCTTTTGTCATCTAGTTATCTAATCACTCACTCACCTTCCGACTCAAGATATAATTAAATCTATCAGTTATCTTCAGATTCGATATGTGATCGTCTCTGCGAGGAGACTCTCTGTCACAACCAGTCAGTTATACATGTGTTTATTAATTAAATATCTTTATTTAATTAATTAATACATGTGTGCATTCGAACGGATTATTCTTCAAGTTATAACTTTGTATTTTTCATTCAAAGTCTATTTCTTCTATTTTCGAAGACTCTCAACTGAAGATTAAATTCATTATTTAATCTTGAACTCGTGTTCTTTCTATTTTCAAATAGTCTTGACACAAGATTAAGTTATTGTTCTAATTTAATCTCTATCCTGTAGAATTTACTAACTCACGTTCTAATTGACACATAACTCACATCGCACGGCATTCATCAATCTCGATTGTTGATCTCTCTTTTGAATATGATTCAATCATTCAAAAACCTAAAAATTTTAAATTGACCTATCATTATCATTATTCTTCCTCCTGAAATCAATACTTTTGAGAAGAACATATTATGATATTTTGCTAGACAATATATCCAGGTTATGCTTGCATCAATACTAAAAATTTGAGGGAAAGAATATTGAGACAACAAAATGGAGAAGGAAAATCAAGATAATTCAAACAATTGGACGCATATTCGGTGAGATTGTTTTAGTTATAGTTTTAGTTGTTTTGTTCATTTTTACTCGTTCTTAGTTGTTTGATTTAGATTAATATTTGTTAGATTAGATTTAACTGTCTATCTGTGTAGATTCCCATTTTTTCTACGTTACATTTGGTGAGCCCAGCGTGAATCACACTTCAAATTTCATGACATCTTTTCATCTTTTCATTTTTTATTTTGCAAGAATCGTACGAAAAATCATAATTAATTGAAGAAACGATGCATTTGATCTCGTGAACCGCATGTGATACATCCTGCGACACGTCCGACAACATGAACCGCATCCGAGACATTATGCACCTCATCTGACTATCAACATTCTACAGCACATTCGACTGTCAACGTCGCACCGCATCCGACTTTCAACATTGCATTGCATCTGTAAGCTTAAAAGCCGCATCTGGCTGTTAAAATTCCTTTTCATTTTTTATTAAATTTCATATTTTTGTGAATTTGTTTTTTAGTTTTTGTCTTGTTTTGTTTTTGTTAATGTTTTGTTTGTAGCTGTGTTTAGGGGGATAACTTAGTTTTTGTGGGACGAAGCATGGAAGACCAAAATAAAAACCAAAAACATCTTTTTTTGTAGGACAAAAGTCGAAGACACAAAGGAAACTACTAATCATTTGCATGCAAGACCGTATGAGGACATTGATTTGTTGATTTTATTTTAAAATATTTATTTTTGGTAGATAGATAATTGTCATTTGGGTTTAAAAATTAACCAATTTTTTTTGTGTCTGTTCATGTTAGTTTAGAACCCCACGATTCAGTATATCAAAGTATCCTCTCCCCTTGCATATTGGTGTGATCCTGGGTGCAAGAGAAATGGTTACTAACTCTAGAACTTGAGCTTGAATTGGTGGGAAAAAGTACTCACCCCAAGATGAATCAGACCGGTAACACGCTTTAGCCAATAACTTCCACTCGGTATATAAAAGTGGATTTTGGGGGGAAACCCAAGAAATCACGCTCACTGTTCTGATGAGAACGGCAGAAATGGTCTCTCGCCATACTGGATGGTGCCCCATGAATGGAATGCCCATACTAAAAGCCATGTTGTAGTTTTTCCAAAATCCTTTCTATTTTCTGGTGTAGCAGGTTCGGACTTGTGAAGCCGTCTTACATATTTACGGTTCATGTGTGGAGATGGGATGTATTCCACAGGATTTTCATGGGTACAATAGCTTGGCTGCCCCGTATAAGTGAGTGTTGTGGAGGGGAGCCAGTGGGGTCAAGCTACTAGTCATCTGCCTTGAATATACGTAGCTAGATTTATCCAAGTAAGAACTCAATAAATATTGTCCAACACAGCCTAGGGTGTAATTGTTCTCTCATTTTAACAGATCCATCACTACAAACTGAAAACACATTGTATTATGTGCTTTTTTTGTTGTATTCATCAAAAAACTTGATCATCAAATGGATTTAGTTGAAACATCATCTTTAAAAAATTGCAACTGTCATTTTTAGAACCGCATCTATCTTAGAGAGTTGCAACTATTAAGCTAAACACCACATGTGTCTCTCAATAGTTGTTAGTTTTTACCATCTGTTTTCTAAGCCACAACTATTTTTTGTTAGTTACATGTGTATCTGTGAGCCGCAACTATCAAACAAAAAGCTGCAAGTCTCTTTCAACAGTCAAGTTTCACAAGAGTCCATATTTTGAGTTGCATTTGCCATACAGTAAATTGCATTTGTCCGAAAACCACATTTCCCTATCAACATTTGAAACCTTTTTTAGTCAAATCACCGAATGTGCAATATAAACTGCATCTGTCAAAAAATTCAATGCATCTGATAGGTGAACCACAATTGACTATCAACAAAAAACTTCAGAGACTACAAACTAAGTCCTAAAGCATAACTATCTTTTTCACTTTTGTTTCTTAAGATCAACCTTGGATAGAAATTGGAAATTTGTTTCTCATAACCTTGCATTATTAGGTGTCATATACGTCCTAGTCATAGTCATTCTAAGTTGCATACATTTAGACACTTCCTAGGAAATTGCATATCATAGAATAGAATAAATTTCCTTGTCAGTTGATACATTCATGCTCCAATTTTTCACTATCATTGAACATAGTCACTATTATCCTATTTGTGAATCTTTCTAGCTCAACATTCTAGTTTGGGAAATTCACCTTGTCAACTATCTTTTTCCTACAATCAGGTTCCTTGGTCAACTCAAATCATTGCTTGGATTTATTCCATAGGTGGTAGGTTATACTCATTTTAGAATCATTTACCTTCATATTCTACTCGAGATTTTTCATATTGTTCGTCCTAGCATACATCATCTTATTATACACCATTTTAGAAATATTTATCAACATCCTTTATTTTAAGAAAATCTAAAAAACATAGAAATAGGACATACCAGTTTTTAGACATAGTTTGCATTACCCCATTTTGAGCATCTTTTCATGGTTGAAACAAGGTCTAAATAGAAACAGAAAGAAATTTGAGACCCTAACGAATTTTTCAATCCTTTCGGAAATCAACCATCAGGAAAAGAGAGACCACACAAACCTTTTCTTGAAAAACACGTTACTAGAGACAAGCATGAACAAATGTATGTTGAAGGCATAGACATCACCATACAAGATCTTGAATTTGCATCCTTTATAGATGAGTGTTTGGAAAATTATCCCCAATGATATCTAGTAAAATTGCTAGTAGAAGGTCCCACACTACCACCAAGATTTGATATTCATACTTTGAAAACACTGTCTACTCAACCAACGCAAACCATAACGTCAAGTGTTTCTATTCCTCAAATTACCACAGCGATACCAACTGGCATACCTACTCAAACATCATCAATTGAAAGCACAATCCCTTTCAACATAGCACAAGGTTTACAATTTACTGCGAGAGCAACTTCATCAAACCCATTTGGTACAAACACTACTGGTAAGATATCCAAAGTTGGCATGAATATTCCTATACCAAATCAGAACATTCAGACAGGAAATATTCCTACACCAAATCGAAAAATTCAAATAGGATATATACCCTCGCAAAATCACAATCCATCATAGAACACAACATTTCAGAACACCTACATTCATCCAAACAATGCAAACAACATGGCCTTGACGCAAGTAGATGTTCTCCAACATCAAATGCAAATGCTTCAACAATAGATGGACAACATGTCTATGTCAGGCAAATGAACTATATTAGGGCAAGATCTATGTCCATGTCCTTTTGACAAAGCGCTATACATGACAACCTTCCCACATGGATACATTATACCAAATTTTCCTAAGTATAATGGGAGGAAGAATCATTTAGAACACATTAGATAATTCTTGACAACATGCATGGACATATCATATGACACCACATACTTGATGAGACTATTTCCACGAACCCTTGTCGGGATAGCACTAGAACGGTTCTCTAAATTACCATATGGCATACGATCCTGGGGTGAATTAGCTAAGAAGTTTGTCAAACACTTTACCTTTAACATAGAAAATGAATTAACAATAGCTACCTTCTTCCACACAACACAAGAAGACAGTGAAACTTTCACCACTTTCTTCCAGAGATGGAGAAGTCTAGCTAGCAGATGTCTAGTTGAAATACTAGAAAAAAAAAGGTCACGATATTCCTTGAAAATATTAATCCAAAACTAAGAGGTGACTTAAGGGTACATTGTTGTAATTCATTCCTAGACTTGGTACAAAAGGGAATAATCTACAAAAATTCCTTATTGACAAAGGAGAAATTAAAGTACCAGGAAAAAACCTAGTGGTTCAACATCAAAACGCACCCAACGATAGAAACAAGTTTTGGTCTAGAAATTAAAATGTTACCAATGATGACATTATTGATGCTAAGACCATACATGTGGGATAAGTCATCACACTTAGAGGTTACAACCCCAATCAAGACATGACGAGTAATCTGGATCAATCAGAAAATTTTATCCAAAATTCACAACAACAACGACCACAAAGGAGATTTTCTAAACGTGAATTTACACCTTTGGGGCAACCAATTGAGACAATTTTCAAAGAGCTGATTAAACATGATCTCCTAAAACTACTAGAACCAAGAGAATATGATCTTGGATAGTTTAAACCTTCATGGTGGGATGATAATTCCTATTGTGAATACCATCAAACAAAAGGACACAACCTACAACAATGTCGACAACTCAAGAATATCATACAAGACTTTGTTGAAGATGAAACCATAGAGGTCAATGGGAAGAAACATACCAAGAACAGTGATCATAATGTCTTCACAGACCCATTACATGACCACACGAAAGGAAAAACCTCTAGTTTGGGAACCCATAATACTCCACCAGCCAATTATGCAAATACCAAGTATGACTATGTAAAAGGTACGATCATAAACCACCTCTGAGCTACAAACAAAAATGTCCATACCATCACCATTAAGAAGCATCCTGAATGTGCTGTAAACACATGTAGAACTAAGATAACTCTTCCAGGTCCTTCTTCTAAGCCACCTACATAGTCTTCCAAGTCTAAGTACAATCTGCTTGATCAATTGAGCAAGACCCCAACATAGATATACATTTTGGAATTGTTCACTTTATCACCTAAGCATCAAGCCATTCTCGACAAAGCCTTACAGAGCATGAGTGTCCCTACCAACTTAGATGTCAATCATTTCGAAGAAATGGTAGGATACTTAACTAACTCCCATCATTCCACATTTTCTCAGCAAGATTATTCAATAGAAAAGACCGATCATAATGACCCATTACATCTTGAAGTCCTAGTCCATCAAACCAAAGTCAAACGAGTCTTGGTAGATGGAGGAGCAGGTTTGAACCTATGTACCCTAAAATTGGTCAAGGCATTAGGATTCTCAGAAGCATGCGTAGACACCTCTAAGAGTATAGTCATAAGGACTTACAATGATGAGGAAAGATCATCCAAAGGAGTTGTCACACTCCCTATCATAATTGGCCCAACAGTTATGAACACCAGCTTCCAAGTCTTGGATCTCACCCTTTCGTATAACCTATTTTTAGGTAGACCTTGGATAGACACAATGAAATTCATACCTTCCACATATCACCAATGTCTTAAATTCTTGTATAATGGCACCGAGATCATGATTGGTGGTGATCTAGATCCTTTTCAATATTGTACAAGCCTAAGGGAAATTCCACAATGACAGGTACCAGTTAATCAAGAATCTTCATCATCCACTTTATCCCTATACGTTGATCCATCACATCTTACCAAGTCCATTTCATCCAAACCACCATCATCCACTCCTAAGGTCGAGATCCAAGACAAGGTCTGTGGAGAATATCACATGAAGGCATGTTATTGTGTCAATCAATTGGTTCCACCTAAGGCATATGACTTACCCATCGCAGATAGAAGACAATCTGTAGTCACATTTCATGTTCCCCCTACAATGGCATTGACCAAATGGGGAGAATTAAGTGAAGAAGTTGTGGACCAAGGTGATATTACCTCTTGGTTGTACCAGGAAGACATTGAATACCCCTCACCATCTATTCAGGTAGCTAAGGATCAATATGGAAAAAGCATTAAGATAATGCAAAGCAAAGGCTACGATGAACATAGTGGGTTAGAACTACATCAAAATGGAAGGACTGAACTGATCATTGTCTCACCATGACCAAAATGCCTAGGGCTAGGATTTCAACCACTTAGAATTGAGTTTCCTAGTAATTTGTTACCATTTCAAGAGGAAGAAAGTGCTTATGAAGACATCGAGATATCTCATGAACCACTTCCCCCAGTTTACGATGAATCCCCTGACTCAAGGGACTATGAATGGGATTCCCTTTCCTCTACCAGTACCATGAACCTAGATAATCTATTTGGAGTACTTGACCAAATGATAAAACCCTTACCAAATCCATCTAGCCCCCGTAATAAGAAGCCCTTGTCCAAAGAAGAATGGCTTAAGCACTATTATTGGGAAACACTTGATCCTACATCTTGGGCACTCGATGAACCATATTCTAATGAACTAGCCCTTACAAAAGTTCCACATCAAAGTTTACCTACCCATAGGAAAAATAAATAGAAGGCGTTAGTCCAAAACTTCTATGACCATGTCAACCACTCTATATTCACCTTGTCAGCTTCCACATTTGATAACTCTAATGATGACATGCCCCTCAAATATCCCCAACTTATCCACTAGGATCAACAAGGTACACCCATCTTAGACACATTCAAGAATGATGAAGCAATAGATGAGTTCATGGGACTTCAAGAAGGCATACCTAGAGGGGATCATAAAGTTGGTTTTACCATAGACTTGGATGATAAAGCATATTTTGGGGTCTATTTACATCTCTATTTGCAAAAATGAGAATAAAAAGAAAAATGAGGAAAATGAGGAAAATGACGAGTCCCTAGGTGAAAACCGAAAGGTGCCTTTGGACCAAGAAATAGTAAAAATAAAGGACGTATCCGAGGGAGAAAACCTCTCTGAGGCACCCAAGGATGGAGGTTTAAATATTCTCCCCGTTGCTCAGAAAATCTCACCAATGTTAGTAGAGAAGTCTGTTGAAATCAACATAAACAAACAAGAAAACCCTCAGGTAATATGCTTGGCAGCCTCTTTGACAGAGACAGAAAAACAAGAGTTTCAGGACTTCTTCACAAAGAGACAGATAAACTTTGCATGGTCATATGTTGACATGCCTGGGCTAGATCTAGACCTTCTCTTGCATCATCTACCTTTACATCTAGGTACTAAGCTTGTCAAAAAAAAATTAAGGAAAATTCATCCACATATTACTCTACTGGTCAAAGAAGAACTTAAGAAACTATTGGATGTTAGATTCATAAGAACCATAGACTATGTAGACTGGATTTAAAATCTTGTACCAGTGACTAAACCAACTAGGGGCATCTGCATTTGCATAGACTTTAAGGATATCAACAAGGCATGTCCTAAGGATGACTTCCCCTTGCCGAATATTGACATGATAGTGGACCTTATAGCAAGATACAAGATTCTATCCCTCATGGATGGTTTCTCTAGGTATAACCAAATCAAAATCGTAGTTGAAGACCAACACAAGACAACTTTCACATGTCCATGGGGAACATATTGTTGGAATGTTATGCCTTTTGGGCTTAAG
Organism: Sequoiadendron giganteum; assembly: GCA_007115665.2. NCBI lineage: Eukaryota > Viridiplantae > Streptophyta > Pinopsida > Cupressales > Cupressaceae > Sequoiadendron > Sequoiadendron giganteum. The sequence goes on along the minus strand of CM021101.1, from coordinate 341,751,595 downwards.
AATGCAAGAGCTACCTATTAACGAGCAATGACTACTATTTTCCATGACTTTGTACATACTCTCATGGAATATTATGTCGATGACATTATAGCTAAATCAGTAACAAGGGAAGATCATTTGAAATTTCTAGACAAGATATTCCAGAGTCTAGAGAATTACGTCAGGCTCAATCCAAAGAAATGTGTCTTTGGAGTGAAATTAGGGAAACTTCTAGGGTATATCATTTTCAAAAGAGGCATTTAAGTAGATCCATAGAAGGTAAAAGCTATTGTAGAAATTCCTCCCCTAGTCAGCATATGCCAACTAAGAACACTACAAGGAAGATTACAGTCTATCAGGCATTTCATTATACAATTGGCAGACAAAATACACCCATTTCAACATTTACTCAAGAAAGGAATACCATTTGTGTGGACACCTAAATGCCAAGAATCTTTCCAACAGATCAAGGATTATCTTCTCACTCCACCTGTCTTAATGCCACCTATAGATGGAAAACTATTGATACTATACATTTCAGCAACTCAGTCAACATTAGGATCTCTTCTCGCACAAAATGATGATCAAGGTCATGCAAGAGCGGTGTACTACATCAGTCGTACCTTGGTGGGATATTAATTAAATTACAACAACATAGAATGTGCCTGTCTTGCGGTAGTCTTTGCTACTCAAAAAAATTGGCACTATATGCTAAATCACCAAACAATGTTGGTCGCAAAGATTGATCCCCTCAAATATCTCCTAAGTAAAGCAACATTAACAGGCCGATTGGCTAAATGGGTTATGATACTTAATGAATATGACATCCAATATGTGGAGAGGAAGGCTATAAAAGGATAGGTAATTGTAGATCAGTTAGCGGATGCACCCATGAAGTTAGACCATCCTTTAGTGGTGGATTTTCTTGATGAATTTACCTTCAACGTTGACACTAGAATTAAATCAAAATTATACTTTGACAGGTCACATACAAATCATCATTCAGGAGCAAGTATCCTATTTGTTACACCTCAAGGAAATACTATTCTTAAATCATTCAGGATTGCTTTCCCTTCCACCAACAACATAGCAGAGTATGAAGCCTTTGTGACAAGACTAAGAATGGCAACCTAGTGGAATATTAAGAGTTTACATGTTTTTGGCGATTCTCAGCTAGTAATCCAGCAAGTAAATGATGATTATGAGACTAAGCATGAGAAAATTTCCCCCTAAAAATGCATGGCTAATAGTTTCAAGCAGTACTTTGATGAAATCACTTTTCAACAAATACCACATATTCAGAATAGGGCTGCATATGCTATGGCAACTGTGGGTTCCTTATTGGATATTCTGGGCAATGTGCCTAAGTTTGAGTTTTTGGTTGAACAACTGTTGGTCCCTGCCTATGATGTCCCTAATTTTGTGATGGTGTGTATGATTGTTGGTCCTACTTCCCCTTGGTACAAAGACGTATATGACTATCTAAATGACCAAACCTTACCATTAGACCTATCAAACAACCAATGCAGAAACTTTATCTGTAAGTCAACTAAATACTCCATCATCAGAGATACCTTGTATAGAACTACCCTAGATAACACCCTAACGAGATGTCTCGATGTTGAAGAAGCACAAACAAACTTGTGAGTGGTACAAAAGGATATATGTGGATCCCATTCGAGCTATCCTACTTTAGCCCATAAGATAATGAGATTAGGTTATTATTGGCCTACAATGGAAAAAGACTCATATATCTTTGTAAATAAATGTAGACAGTGTCAGATACATGGAGATTTGATATGAGTACCAGCACAGGAGCTTCATCTGATTACATCACCATGGCCCTCTTCCCAATGGGGACTTGAACTCATAGGTAAGATACACCCTCCATCATCCAATGGCCATAAATTCATCATAACCGCCACCAAATAATTCACCAAATGGATTGAAGCTATTCCCACGACCTACATCACCAACACACAAATATCCAAGTTTATCCTAAACTCTATCATTTTTTGGTATGGTGTATCCCAATCCATTATCACAAAAAATGGTCACCCATTAGAAAACCAAGAAGTAGGCCATTTATGTGAAGAGTTCCATATCAAACATCATTTTTCCACTCCGTATTTCCTAGAAGGTAATGGCCAAGCCAAGGCATCTAATAAAACTATTGTCAGAATCCTAAAAAAGACTATTAATGATGTTGGTCATGACTGGCATCTACAGCTTAATCCTGCCTTATGGGCTTACCACACAAGCATTCGTACTCCCATCCATGCCACTCCATACACCCTAGTATTTGGATCTGAAGCTATCTTACCTATTGAGGTCGAAATTCCTTCCCTGAGGGTATCCTTGAAAGGTCACATTGATGATAAAGAATACCGTGTATCCAAATTACAAGAGTTAGAATTACTGGATGAACAAAGATAGAAAGCACTAGATCATTTGCAAGCATATCAGAATCATCTTCGTCATAGCTATAATAGGAAAGTTCTAAATCAACACTTTGACATTGGTGACTTGGTTTTAATGGAGAATCCCAAGAATCAAGCTAAACGAGAAAATCCAAGTAAGTTTGAACCTAATTGGTTAGGGCCCTATATTATCACAGAAGCTTTTAGATTGGGAGCATACCAACTCTCTACCCCTGAAGGAGAACCACTTTTGTCACCAATCAACAACCTTCATTTGAAGAGGTTCTATGCGTAGTTTCTGAGAGTCTTTGTTTTAATCAAAAAAATACTTCACCAAATGGATTGAATCTATTCCCATGACCTACATCATCGGCACGCAAATATCCAAATTTATCCTAAACTATATCATTTGTTGGTATGGTGTATCCCAATCCATTATCATAGACAATGGCTGCCCATTCAAAAACCAAGAAGTACACCATTTATGTGAAGAGTTCCATATCAAACATCATTTTCCCACTCTATATTACCCACAAGGTAATGGCCAAGCCAAGGCATCTAATAAAACTATTGTCAAAATCCTAAAAAAGACTGCCAATGATGTTGATCGTGATTAGCATCTATAGCTTAATCCTGCCTTATGGGCTTACCACATAAGCATCCATATTCCCACCGGTGCCACTCCATACTCCCTAGTATTTGGATTTGAAGCTATCTTACCTATTGATGTTGAAATTCCTTCCCTGAGGGTATCCTTGAAAGGTCACATTAACTATGAAGAATACCGTGTATCCAAATTACAAGAGTTGGAATTACTAGATGAATGAAGACAAAAAGCACTAGATCATTTGCAAGCATATCAGAATCATCTTCATTGTAGCTATAATAGGAAAGTTATAAATCAACACTTTGACATTGGTGACTTGGTTTTAATGGAGAATCCCAAGAATCAAGCTAAACGAGAAAAGCTAGGTAAGTTTGAACCTAACTGGTTAGGGCCCTATATTGTCACAAAATCTTTTGGATCGAGAGCATACCAACTCTCTACCCTTGAAGGAGAACCACTTTTGTCACCAATCAACAACCTTCATCTGAAGAGGTTCTATGCATAGCTTCTAAGAGTCTTTGTCTTAATCAAAAAAATACTTCACCAAATGGATTGAAGCTATTCCGATGACCTATATCACCGCCACACAAATTTCCAAGTTTATCCTAAACTATATCATTTTTCGGTATGGTGTATCCCAATCCATTATCACAGACAATGGTCACCCATTCAAAAACCAAGAAGTATGCCATTTATGTGAAGAGTTCCATATCAAACATCATTTTTCCACTCTATATTACCCACAAGGTAATGGCCAAGCTGAGCCATCTAATAAAACTATTGTCAGAATCCTAAAAAAGATTGCTAATGACGTTGGCCATGATTGGCATCTACAGCTTAATCCTACCTTATGGTCTTACCACACAAGCATCCGTACTCCCACCGGTGCCACTCCATACTCCCTAGTATTTGGATTTGAAGCTATCTTACCTATTGACGTTGAAATTCCTTCCCTGAGGGTATCCTTGAAAGGTCACATTGACGATGAAGAATACCATGTATCCAGATTACAAGAGTTAGAATTACTGGATGAACAAAGATAGAAAACACTAGATCATTTTCAAGCATATCAAAATCATCTTCATCGTAGCTATAATAGGAAATTTCTAAATCGACACTTTGACATTGGTGACTTGGTTTTAATGGAGAATCCCAATAATCAAGCTCAACGAGAAAATCGAGGTAAGTTTGAACCTAATTGGTTAGGGTCCTATATTTTAACAAAAGCATTTGGATCAGGAGCGTACCAACTCTCTACCCCTAAAGGAGAACCACTTTTGTCACCAATCAACAACCTTCATCTGAAGATGTTCTATGTGTAGCTTCTAAGAGTCTTTGTCTTAATCGAAAAAATACAAAAAAAAAAAAAAATGGAAAAACAAAAAAATGGTTACCTTGATGAGAGCCTAGCAAATAGGCATCTTTGTAACACCAATTTTTTTGAAAAATCAATAAAATAGTAAAGAGAAATAATCTGTCCAATAGTGAAAACCACTTTGGTGGCGCTATGGATAAGTACCATGGTGAAAACATGGAAAACATGCACCATGTGTAGTCACACTCGCTCTTTCATCTAACATCATTCCAATAAGACTTTTCACTGTCCCTCATAATAAATGGTTGTCTTATCCATTACTTGGAAAGATTGACATCAAGTCTATTCCATCACATTCCCCACTCCATCTCGCATGTCTTATTCCTAATTGGGGGAAAATCCTTGTTCCATGCCATGAGGACTTTGTACACAATATTACACCATCAGAAAATGTCCTAAAAAATTCAAAAATAGTAGAAAACCTCAAAAAGACAAAAAAAATAAAACATGTTAGAAAATCCCAAAAACAAAGTCAGGTCAGTTATGTTAAGTTAGTCGTAGGCATAGTTGAACTACGTTGCCTCTGCGAGTGGATGTAGGAAAGGCCATTAGTTGATGTGCCCCCGAGGCATTAGGTTTGTCTGTCTAGGTTTCTCACATCTCACACACATTAAAATCATGACTCTGTACATTCAAAGTCATTGGTTGTGTCAAACTATGAGTTCTCTACGTGTACAACATAGGCAAGGCTAATCAATCAATGAGCCCCCGAGACCGCACTAGGTCAGTCCAATAGGGTTTATCACATTCATTATCACATATGTTGCATATCATCAACTTAGGTACATATCTTTAGTTAGTTATGTTATTTAAAGTTGGGTCGAACTACGACGTCTCTGCATGTACCACATAGGCAAGGCTAATCAATTGATGAGCCCCCGAGGCCGCATTAGGTTAGTCCTTTAGGGTATATCATCTCAAGTCATACATTTTCAACACACACACACTCAAATCATTCAAGGAATCAAAAAAAGTCATGCATCAACAAGGCAAACATGTCAAAGTCATCAAGTCAAAATCAAACACATTGTTACAGTGATCAACTTATGTCTTAAGCAAGATATGTCTTTCTTGTCAATGGAAATCATAAAATTGTCATAGCCTCATGTAGCTTGTCACATCAACGTCATCATGCTCCAACATCTTATATGGCATGTGTCTTTCTGAAACTAGGCTTTGTCATGCCTTACACAAATGGTCACCAGGTCAAAACCAGACTCAACGTCTTATGCGGTATGTTTCATCCCTCACATTATGCTATGTCAAACATCAAACATCAAACAATCCCACAAGATCAAGTTTTGTTGAATACTTTTATTTGGCTTTATGACTATATCTTATGTTGTCTTATCTTTCTATCGATTTGTGAATAAGTCTGGTTACTAGCTTTCTCAAGGATGTCCCTTGAAGGATTTAGAGAAGCAAGGATGTCTCGGGACTCTTTTTCTTTGGTTGTTGTGTGTCAACTATCTTTTTAACTTTTGATTTTGATTCATGTTACTAGTTTCCTCAAGGATGTCCTATCAAGGGTTTAGAGGATCAATGACGTCTCATGACCCATCTTTTATTTGTTTGTTGTCTATGGTTTGTCTCGACAAATTGAGTAGGACAATTTTGTCCTTAGTATGAGTTAAGGCACTCCTTGTCTACAACTGTCTGTTTTTCGTAGATGGATGACTTTGTACACTATGGTCTATCTCATATCATGGTGTGTAATATCCATTTGTGTCAATCCTACCCAATGATGATAAAATGAAAAGCTTAGCATACATGGAAAAATATCGAAGATTATATGTCTTTCAAACATGATTTCTTGTTTTTTACTAACATTTTGAATTATCCACGCTAACATTTTTTCTTTTCTACATCTTCACCACCATTATCTATCCATTTCGAGAGAAAACTCATGTAATTCAAACACGCCTATCCTCACAAGGGGGCATACCACTACCTCCTCATCATTATCCCTTTCACCGGGGCATGATCGGGGCATATTTTCTTTGACACAACACCGAAACGACATTGTATCAAAGAGGGGCAAACTGTAGACACCAAAAATTGTTCTAGGCTTGCGAGCACCACTTTCGACATAATTTTTTAATGTCCATGGTCATGATTAAATAATGTTTATTATTTAATTCCTTTCTAAACACATATTTCCTCTATTAATTAAATAACCTTTTAATTATTTAATTAATTCATTATGGCCCTTTATTCAACTTGATTAATTAAATAAATTATATTTATTTAATTATGTCGCTAACTAATTAATTCTCCTTTCTTAATAAATAATCTATTATTTAATTAACCCCTTTGTCATATTTCAACTATAATTAAATATTTATTATTTAATTATTCAATTATTCCTTTTCAACAGTCAATTAAATAAATTACATTATTTATTTAATTAATTCATTTCAATTTCGAATGTTGAATTAAATTAACATTTAATTCATAATTAATTGTTTCTATCACATTCTTTTGTCATCCAGTTATCTAATCATTCACTCACCTTCTGACTCAAGATCTATTTAAATCCGTAAGTTATATCCAGATTCGATATCTGATCATCTCTACGAGGAGACTCTCTGTCACAACCAATCACTTTACTAGTTCTAACTCATATGCATGAATGTGTTTATTAATTAAATATCTTTATTTAATAAATTAATTCATGTGTGCATTCGAACAGATTATTCTTCGAGTATTAACTTTTTCTTTTTCATTCAAATTCTATTTCTTCTATTTTCGAAGACTCTCAACTGAAGATTAAATTGATTATTTAATCTTGAACTCGTGTTCTTTCTATTTTTCGAACAGTCTTGACACAAGATTAAGTTATTGTTCTAATTTAATCTCTATCCTGCAAAATTTACTAACTCACGTTCTAACTAACACAGAACTCACATCGCATGGCATTCATCAATCTCGATCGTTGATCTCTCTTTCAAATATGAGCCGATCGTTCAAAAACCCAAAATCTATAAATTGACCTATCATTATCATTATTCCTCCTCCCGAAATCAATACATTTGAGAAGAAGCTATTATCTTTGATATTTTTCTAGACAATACATCCAGGTTATGCTTGCATCAATACTAAAAATTTGAGGGAAATAATATTGAGACAGCAAAATGGAGAAGGACGATCAAGATAATTCAAACAAGTGGACACATACTTAGTGAGACTGTTCTAGTTATAGTTTTAATTGTTTTGTTCATTTTTACTTGTTCTTAGTTGTTTGATTTAGATTAATATTTGTTAGATTAGATTTAACCATCTATCTGTGCAAATTCCCATTTATTCTACATTACACATTGGATGGGGATGTATGGGTTGGAAGAATAAATGGATGGATAAGATAGGATGGATGGGGAATAGGATGATTAGGATAGAGGAATGGATGTGATTCAATGACAAGGGAGAACCAATTCTTAGGAAGAGGATGGAAGGATAAGTGGATTATGTGGATAGGAGATAAATGGATTTAGTGAATGTAAGATAGGTGATGGGAGATAAGAGTGTGGTGGATGAAGGATAGGAGGATGGAGGTCCAAGGAATAGTTGAAAAGGATTACGATGACCCACACTTAGAAGTGATCCAATCATAGATTGAATGATAGTAACATAAGATGAAAGGGTAGTGAATAAATCTAATGTATGTAGGTAAGAGTGAAGATGGGGTTGTCCAAAGCATGCATGGATATTTTTCCCCTAGATTTCTATAAATACCAAGGGTGAAAAGAGAGGATGGATTAGGTAGGATAGGGGGATGGATATAGTATATGGGATGGAAGACATGGATAGGATGATCAAGATTAAGTGTATGAGATATAAATGTATACATATTTGACCCCTAGGCTCTTTATCAAGATCAAAGATGGGAAGGAAAGATGGATTTGGATAGGATGATATGCATAGCATAATATGCATGGTGATTATGAATATCCTTAGCATTTTCAAGATAAAAGGTGGAATGGGGAGGATGATTTAGATAGGATGATGGATGGGGATGTGGATAATATGTATGGATTAATATTTCCCCCAAGTGTAGAGTGCAAGGGGATGGGAAGGAAGGACTCAAGCATCTAGTTCCTTAGATGGTATCCCTTAATTATGTGCTATTATGCTCATAGACATTGGGTAGAATGATTGTGAGGGGGATAAAATGGATTGGGAGATGGAGATAAATATGGATTTATGCAAAGGATTGGATAAGAGGGATGGAAGGATGGAACACGGATGTTTTACAGTGGATGGATTGATGGAAGATATGTGGATGAGTGGATGGGAATGTTGGCAATATCAAGATTAGCACACACCTTTAAGGGTGATGGGATTGTGGAAGAGAAGTGGATTTTTAATTTGAAAATTTAAATGGATGAGTGGGTGTATATTTTGGGACATAAGGACCCAAAATAGATGTAGGTGATGAAGGATTATTATATGAAATGAAAGACTTAGGATTGGATGAAGCTTTTGGGTGAGCAACTTTGGATGCCAATTTTGAATTTTCTTTAGGATGCATTGATTCAATGAGTATTTTTGGAATTCAAATGGTTTTTTATTTTTATTTTTTCTTTATGGTCCTTTGTGGCCTTTGGGATTTTTTATTTTGGATCATATTTTTATTAGTTTTTGCATGTATTTTTGAGGGGACACGTTGATCTTTTGATTTTTATGGATTTTTTGCTTTATGCATTTTATACTTGGCATCTAAATTTCTTCCAAGAGAAATGGGAATGGTGGATAGATATGAATGATGAGGATGTATTATAGATTGGTTGGTGTTGGTAGGATGTTGGAAGGGCTTCAAAGGGGTGTTCCTTGGTTGATCTTGATTTGTGATATGAGGTGATGGATAGAGAGGATAATGTGATTTTGGAATAGGAATGTTAGGTGGTAGAATGTAGGGACCCAAAATGGATGGAGGGGATGAAAGATTTTTTTTTGGGACATAGGGACCCAAAATGGATGGGAGGGATGAGGGATTGGGATTTGGAACATAAGTGCCCAAGATATATTTGGGGGATGTGGAATGTGGATGTTTGGGTTTAGATGGAATGATTTTGGATGTGGAATGGATGGGAGGTGTACCAACATCTTTATATGTGTATCCAAGGCCATGATATTTTGGATTTTCTTTGATATTAAGGGGTTCTAAGATGCCTTTCTCATGGAGGCCTAACCATTTTCCTTGATAATTCATGGCTTGGAAAATCCTTTTTCCGATGGGATACTTATTATTTTGGAAGCAATATGTGAGTACATTTTGAGGCATATATGACATGGAAGGAATTATGGTATCTTGGAGTAGACCCATGTGGATGAAAGTGGAGGAACCCAGTTGATAAGTATGGGGTTCATGGATGGCTTGGATGGGGGTGATGGGATCTTGTGGAGGATTAAGACCATGAGATGGAGATGAAGGGATGCTTTGATATTGACTTGGGATAGGATCATGGGATGAGGTAGATGGTATAATGTGCTCTTAGTTATGAGGTGGAAGGGTATCATGACATGGAGTGGGATGGGTGTTTGGATCAAGAGAGAGGAGATGATCATTAGATGGGGTGTAAGGTGTACTTTGGTCTTGATTTAGAGAGGGATCATGTAATGGAGTGGAAGGGGTATTGGGATATTGAGATAGAAAAGTATCATTAGATAGGATGGGAGGGATATGTTGTTCTTGATGATATGGAAGGGAAACATATAATAGAGGATAAGGGGTTCCTTGACCTTTATATCAAGAGGGATCTATGTTAGCATGATTTGGATTATGATATGGACATGTTTCATTTGATGTGGATGGTGTGATGGGGGAGGAAGGTTGGATGGATGCTTAAAATTGAATGGATGGAGTAGTAGAGGATTCATTAGATTCAGGGGATTTGGATTTATATTGATGTGGAGGTCATGGACATGGATGCATGACATGGGAAGATTGAACAAATTTATTTTTACATGGGGATTTAAGCACCTTTGCAAATAGTCCTTGGAGGAAGTTATTAGGAGGGAAATGGGGTGAATTTTATTGGTGAGCTTGGGGTGACATGGATTTAATTGATGTGGGAGATAAAAAAATGGAATAAGAGGTGGAATTTTCTATGGATTGATAAATAAATGATGAGGATTAGGAGCTTGAAAAGGATGTGGAGATGGGGATTTGGGATGGGGATTTTTCATTAAAGACTTGATCTCCCTTGAAGGGGAATGGTAAGAAAGAGGGGATGCATTGAGATTTGATGAAGGTGGGGAGGGTGGAAGTGTAGGACCAATTCTAAGGAGATAGCTAAGCATGGCATCCTTATCATTATTAAATTAGTGGATGAGGAGATGATATGGGTGATGAGGGTGTCAATGGGGTTTGAGGGGGACATTGGATGCGTGATTGATGAAATCTTGGAGGATTTTGTGTAATGATAATGTATTCAAGGTGATCCAAAATATTCTCTCTATCATCATAGTAATTAGGATATGGGTGCATGATATTGGTTTGTGTTGCAATGGATGAAGGTGGATTAGGATATATTAGGTTGGGTGGAGTGTAGATTGTATGATTATACATGGTTGGGGTTTGATTGGAGGAAAAAATGGGATTGATTTTGGATGAGGATGGAAATTATGGTAATGGATTAGGGATGGATGGGGAATAGAAGTATAAGATATGAAGATGAATATGGAGGATAGGATTAGACTTGGGATAAAATGTCAAGACCTTAAGATTATTTTATTTGATTAAAATTGATTCTATATACTTATGATAGGCTAATGTTCCTAAGCAAGAGCTAATTGGATTCTACTTAAGATAGGAAAAGTTCTTAAGTAGGAATTTATTTGATATGATAACTTTACTTAAGATAGGCTAATGTTCTTAAGAAAGTTTGAATTAAAGATGAAATCAAGTTAAGGTCTTGGTTTTTAATTAGGATATTGGATTTGAAATGGATGATATTGGATTAAGGATAAGTTCCTTAGATGAAGGATTTGTATGATGATGAAAGGATATGATGTATGTAGGAAATTAAGTCCTTAACCAAATTTTAGTGTTCAAGTGATGATTTTGATTAAGGATTGGATTTGGATGCTTGATTGAGAATATAAATAGATAATGGTTGATTGAATTTGGATGAGGATAGATGGATTAGATTGGGATTTTTTTGGAATGGGATTAGGTTGGAAAGGGGGATTGTATTAAAATGATGATGAGGGATGAGGATTAAGGATGATAATGTGGGATGATGGAGGATAGGGGATGATAATGAATGATGGATTAAGGATGATGATTAGAGGATATTAGGAACAAGATTAATGATGAAATTAGATAGTGATTATCGAATATGATTAGGATAATGATTAGGACCTAAAATGAATTAGGAAAATTAGGCTTAGGGTCCTACATGAAGGATTAGGTATGAATTAGGGGATGATTAGGACAAGATTGATGATTAGAATGATTATAGAGGATTATGATGGGATGGTTAGGATAAGGTGATTAAGAAGAAGTGGGAATATGATGAAAATGGATTTTTTAAGATAATAAGGGATGGTTCTAATGAGATTGGGGGTGATTAAGATGAAAATCGTGGATTAGGATTGGGTGATTAGGTGAAAGGGGGTGATTAGGATGAAAAAGGTGGTATAATTAGAGTGTGAAGGATGGTTGGGTAGAAGTGGTTAGGATGGGGTTAAGGTTTTGATTGCTTGACTAGGAGGTAGAAATGAAAGAACATAAACAAACAAAGTGGCCAAGTTTCATGGATTTTCGTAGTGTATGTTTAATCCTTAGCCCCTTGGCTGATTTGTTTCCCATTGGTTTTGCACAAGAAGACACTTCAAGCACTTGCATAATCCTAAATTATTCAAGTGAGATTATAGCTTAGTTTTGACCCACCACCCAAGCTTTATCTTGGGTTAATACTCCTTGATACTTGGGTGGTTCAATGGAGCACCCTTTCTCATGAAGGTGGATAAGTAGAGATCCAGTGGAACAAGATCATCAACGAACGCCAACAAGATCACCTTCTCTCTCTCTCCTTGGGAAATATCAACTTTCAACACAATAATTTATATCTCAACCTAAGGGAGTACGTGGTGAGTCACTTCAGGGTACAATCTGCATCCCTTAAACCACACTAAGCTACGATCGAAAGGTCTTAATCTAGGATACACAAGGTTACTAGGGAGTCCTTGATATACCTCAAGGGTATGTGAGGCCCAAATGTGTAGATGAAAGGGAACAATGTACAACAGCTTGGAGGAGAGGGTAACCCACTCTACACCTTCACTTCTCCAAGGTATAAAGTTCTTGGAGGCTTAGCCCGATTTATAAAATTCCACTTCCAAGAGAGGTGGCTTTCTCACCTCCCTCTCTTTACACTCTGTTGGAACACGGGATTTGGATTCTTCCCCTAGGGTGATGAAATCTCTAGGGAATCCTCGTAAAAGGAATGATCCAAGTTTTTTTGATCCCCAAGGTCGCACAAAGCGTGAGAGGAGAGCATGCACATGTTGGGTTCCTTGGGATGAAAAGAAAAAGAAAAATATTAAGTGATGTTTTTGATACTCAAGATCACACTAAGTGTGAGAGGAGAGCATACACACCACTCACTCAAAGACACATCAAAAAAAAATCATTAAAATTAAGAAATTAAATGTTCCTAGCTTAGTGGAAAAAAGAAAACCTTGGACAAATAAATTTGCAAGAAAATGTTAGTAGTTTGATGAGTTTTCCTTTGACAATAAATTTCAAGCTAAAAAACAAGTTGTTAGATGATAAGATGATCAAGGAAAAATATTGTTAGCATGAAGATAAGAATATATATGTGATGATTTGTGCCTTAGATAAATGTTACAGACTTGCAACATGCATTAGTATCCAAAAACAAAGATTAGATGCAAAGTTCAACTGAAAGAAGACCTAAAGATGCATTTTGAAACCTAGGCACAGTTTTGCAAATAAAGTTGTACCTATGTTAAAATAGAGGTGCCATTCTATGAACAGAGGAACATTTTTACAAAATGTGCCAAAAATATAGCTTTCAGAGGTGACAATTTGATGTTTGTCTGATACCTAGTTGAGAAAATAACCTGAAAATGCATCTAATAACTTAAAAATGAAATTTTTAATGCCAAAAATAGCTGATAAACCTCAACATATGTCCCCTAAAATAGAGGTTCAATAATTTTGAATAGAGGTGCCATAATTTTTTACTTAGTCACCATTTTATAGGAAATGCCAAAAAATGACTTTCTAAGGTCAAAAAATGAATTTTTGGACTAACCCAGATGGGGATATGGATAGATGAACATATGGGGACCTGAAAAAATGAATATTTAACCAAATTATGCCCTCAAATGTAATGAAAATGAGCTCGAAATGAAGAATAAACTAGGTGACCTAAGAAGCTTGTATGAAAACCTAGTCTTACAAAACTTGAAAAACACCTATTTTAAGCATACAAATGATCGATGAACCTACAAAACAAAGTGTTAGGACAATGAAGACCTGAAAAGCAAGATTTTAGAAGCCAAATAAACCCTAGATCTAGGTCAAAATGATGAAAACAACACTAAAAAATGGAAGGGTAGTTGTGGGTTACACGAGCGCCAAAATTTTGAATTTAGGTGCCACATGTCTACACTTAGGTGCCACTTTGCAGATTTTCCCAGAAAATGGCACCTCGAACTTCAAAACACACAAAAAATTAATGAAATGTTGGAAAAAAAGAGGTGGGAATCCACTAGGCATGCCAAAATGAAGATGGGAAAGATGAATAAGGAGGTAAATGGGATGAAATAGATGAAATTCATAAAGAAAAAATACAAATAAGTTATACCTTCATAGCACCTTCCTCTTCATGGATTGAGCTCACAAGAAGCACCCATTTCTTTCAAATTTTCTCCAATGATTGAAGGGATGTGTTTGCTCAATATTTTAGCATGATGATGGTAGGATGGAGATGGATTTGATGGAGATTTGAGTAGCATATGGATATGGAGAATGTGTGTTATAAGAATGAGATTCAAGGCCTCATTATATAGAAATTTGGTGAGAGGAATCAATGGCTAGGATTGGTTGGTTAATGGAGGGTTGAGATTGATTGAGAAGGTGTGGTTTGGATCAAGGATGAGGATGGATTAGCCTTGTGACAAGTGTCAAAATATGGAAATGGGTGAAATGGGGAGGTGTGCTCACACATTTGTGAGAACACTTTGGGAAGAGAGGCATTAAATTTGTGTAAGAGGTAGGGTGGCTCATAGCGTAGCTTGTGTAAGAGATTAGTGGGGGTAGGTAAGATGTGGGAATTTAAAATTAGGAAATAATCATAATGATGATTAGGGATGAGGGTTAAATCAATTAATCAAGGATTAATTAATTAATGAGGATAGGTTGAGTTAATAAACCAAGGGTTTATTAACTTGGGTAGAATCAAAAGTTGGACAATGGGATAATGATGATTAGGATAGGGATAAGGTTAATTAATCAAGGATTAATTAACTTAAGAAAGGTTAGGGGATTTAGGAAAATGTTAAATTTAATTAAATAAATGTACAATTATTTAATTAAAGGAGGTGGATAGGGGAAATCAATTAAATAAATAAGTATTATTTAATTGATTAATGAGGTGTGGATGGGTAAGGTTTGATTTTAGGTGTCTATAAGTCATTCAAAAATCCTATTATCAAACTTCTATAGAGAATCAAATTTGAGGGTAGATGTATTCCCCCCTATTTTCACTTGCTTTATGGAGGTAGAATTAGGGTGGACAAGAAACCACATCGAACTACATAAGTTGTATCATAGGTTATTTCCAAGTACCATACCACATAATGATAGACATTTGATGAGATAAGGAGTGGAATTACGAATCCAACACAAAAAAATACATTGAAAATAGAGTCCTCTAGCCCCTATTATGCTAATTTGGATAAAATTCCCTTAAAATGAAATAAGCTCTATTTACTAGGGTTTAGTATATACAAATGAAAATGACACTTTTTACTATTATTTTACATTTACCTTTTTTGAAAATTACCTTCATGTGGAGTGATCAAGGATGTCGAGCAGATGAGCTTACAAGCCTCCTAGACTAGATGTTGTTCATGATGAGGTGGAACAAGGCACACTTCGACACACGGTGAGTGGATTCTATTATGCTTTTTCTTCATTTGCATGCATTTCTAGTAATTTTTCATATATTTTTAGTATTTTTAGGACCCTAGAAAAGATTCTCCCAAAGTGTTCATCTTTATCAAAAAGCATCCATTGTTGTCGCAAAGTATCCCACCTTGGCACAAAGTGTCCATAATTGTCTAAAGTGTCCAAGACCCCTCGTCCAAAAATGGCATAAGTGTCCAAATTGGTCATAAAGAATCCTAGAGAAACTTTAGTGTTATTTAATTGATAAATTTCGTATTTATTTTATGTATTTTTTTATTTTAGGTTCCTCCTCGAGCCTGGAAACATATTGAAGGGAAATATTTTTTTTTCCTTCAAGAGTCCATCACACAACTTTCAGATGAGAAGGTTAGCATTTTACAGGACACAGGATTATTTTGGGTATACCTCATGCCACCTATGAGGTATCATGATGCTATGTTGATGGGCCTAGTAGAGAGGTGGGACACAGATACATGTACCTTTCACCTTCCTATGGGTGAGATGATTGTTACCCTTGAGGAAATCCACTGCATCTTGTGGTTACCTATCTAGGGTGAGGTTATACACTCAATAGATGATAAATCATACAAAGAGATGTGATATGGCATTCTATATTGTTTATAATGGCCCATCTAATGATCATCTATAGATCCTTACACTAAGCTTAGATGGCTATGACATATGCAGAAACTATTACTTTGATGGATCATGATCATCACTACAACACTTGCACTAGTACCAAATGAATGAGGTGCCCACTTATATGGTAGATTATTTCACATCATTCAAGGCATAGAGAAGCATAGGACTATTTATGCTTGGGGTCATAGTATGTTGGCTTATTTACACTATGATATGGGATGGTTTGTATATGAAGAGCTAGACAATATAGTACATTGTACACTCTTATAGGTATGGTGCTTCAAGCACATCACATCTACTAGACCCACTAGATTTATTACCATAGTGGTCATGGGTTACCCATAGGCCTACAATTATGCACTAAGGTGGGAAAGGTAGGAGGGAGATTGGTGGATTAGATTTGATAGGTTAGATAAGGGTGATATCTCATGGCGATTGTATATTAGGATACCACAGTGGATGAATGATAGACACGAGCTAGTCAAGAAATAGTAGGACCAATTTATTGTAGGGAGACATGATTATATAGTGAGCCCCTTCTACTATGATTATTTCATGTGCCAATTCATACATATTTAGGTACCACCATGAGATCAACCCAGATACCTATGATTAGCACAAAGTGCTCCTAGACCTAGAGACACTCGTCGTCTTATCATTGAGGATGTTTACATTAGTCATTTAGAGAATGAGGAGCATGGCATGCCCTGTTGGGTCTCAAAAATGCTGGTTGAGTGAACCATGAGAGGTTGCCACACTCTCACTACATTATTGGTCAACTGACAAGGCCAACCGATATGGTTCGACCCTCTACTCTTAAGGCTCTACTAAACCTAGGCGGGTGCACCTATATGAGTAACACAGATTTTGAATTTTATGTTTCCTACTTGACCTAACTATCCACAAGTGGAAATTTAACAGTGGAAAGATATGATCCTACTTTGGTATAAATTGTATATGCAATATTATGAATTAATATGTTCAATTACGAGATGTCAAATGAAATGAATAAAACTAATGCAATGTAAATAAGGGAGACCAGTGCCTTGTTGGGTAGAACGGAATCAAATGAAAGCCTTTAATGAATTGTTTCTATCTAGCAGGTCCTCTAATTGTTTGGCATATAATTATGAGTTTACAACTGGTATAAACATGCAAGAATGTAATTTAATAAACCCTACTTGAGGCAGAATATCAAATCTAACTATCTAATTCTCCTTACTGATCCAAATGACATTCCCAGATTACTGTAATTGATTTTAAGGAATTTTAATTCTTCTTTACAGAATCTAATAACCAAATCACATAGAAACAGCAAATGTGTACTGGTAAATTGAATATATACTTGATACTTCAATTTAAACAATCAAGAAACATCAGATTGGAGACAATCAAATAATCACAAGAATCCAACAAACAATTGATGCCAAGATGAAATCACCAAATTAACAGTTTTTCATTATCTTCCTTGAAATTCATACATGCAACATAGCCTCCCCAAATGTCATCATTCCTGAAAATATAATGCTTACAGCAATATATCCTATTCTAAATCTATTTCTACCACCATCAATTTATCCAATAACGGATATTTATACATCAGTTTGCAAAAGGACATGCCTTTTCAAAAAGTCTAAAGCATAAAAAGTTTAACAAATTCACTATTTAACTAATTTTTGTTAAGCCACAAATGGACTGCGGATATATGCTCCATATAATCCTGGCACTCATGAGTATCAACATCTCCCAATGCATCATGAATCACAATCTCCATCATTATCATTCACTCATTTTTCTCACATGCTTCATCCAATGTCACATCCTCCACAGTGGTTGTCTTCAACATCTCTTGGAGTATGGTTTCGCACTCACTTTTCCACATAATCGCTTCCTTCATTTTCCCTTCATCATCACATAACTTGTTCAATCTATCTTCAGCAGCCTCTTTCAATCCCTGCACATCTCCTCGTAACTCCTCAAAGAAATCCCTGTGCCTATCCATGATACATATAGCATTTTCAATCTTTGTACTACTAGGATCATCCTTTTTCTCTAATTCCTCGATTTTTTCCTGGATTCTACTATCCACTCTCCTGTGTTCCTTTATTGCATCCAAAAATTGTGAATTCTTCCCCAGAGCTTATTTAACCAAGTGGTTAGGATGTCCTGCCTTCTTTTGATTATTGCATCAAGTGCATCTGTTTTCCTTTGAGAGTATGCAGTTGATCCTTCCCAATGGTCCCTTTTCTGTGAACTCTCACCTTGGGTGAGCATCCTTATTGGTTCTGTTACAGCACCTACCAAGTCTTTCAAGCGTTCATTCTCTCTCAACATCCTCTCATTATTAGTTTTATACATCTCCCTTTCCCTTATCAATGCTTGGATTTTGGCTTTATTCAACTTGGATATATTTATCCCAATATTAGCAGTTGCTACAGGATCAACCTCCCTAGCTTTCAGGGTCATGACATGTCTGAATGCCTTTTCAGTATCAATAACAATTGATTTCTTGTGAGGAGGATACAAGGCCCAAATCATCAATGTTTCATCATCAAGATTGTATCTTGATCCAGTGTATACCTCTGTCACCTTCTCTATGTTGAGCTTGTGGGTAGCATTGTTATCTTTTAAGAAACTATCAAAAACTAATGCAAAATTCAGATCCAAACCTGGAAAAATCATAACACCTGCCTTTTCTAGCATCTCCCTTCCCTTTTCTGTGGTCATGTTAATCATCTCCTTGTCTACCTCATCCTTTAAGCTTTTTAATAGTTGATCCTCATTTCCTAGAGTGACATTGTCAACATGTCCCCTTATCTCTTTCCCTTTTTTCTTATATAAAAATGTCTTAAACTCCGAGGTCTTTATAAATTCATCATCTAATATGAAAGACCTATAGTCTTCATGTCTTGTATCTACATCCATGGTCTCCTCAACATCTGTTTCTCTGGCAACATAGGCATAGTCTTGAGTCTTCATTCTTGAAACTTTCCCAGATGAGCTTTGTGGCCTATCTAATTTTGATATCCCCTTAATGGAGGATAACAACTCAGCATCCACCAACTCTTGATCATGTTTTTCAATCACAATTTCAGCTTCCTCTGCCTCCAGGTTTTTGATTATGTCATCAGATTTATAGGGCACATGATGGTACCCTCTGAAATTTATTTTTTGTCTAGCAGAGTGGATATACTCTTCTGGATCAAATTTCTTTCTCACTGGTGCTCTTCTCATGTTGTAGTGCAATAATTTATCTAGAATCAGATCATAACCTTCCTTGGCTAATACAGTGAAATCACTAAAACACAATGTACTGGGCATAAAGGCATGTTTCCCATATGAACTCAAGTTCATAACACTAGAGTAATCCATTTGACTAACAATTTCTAGGTATGCAATTCTATCTAGGACAGTTATGGGTAGAATGAAAGGTGTGTCCTCAAAGCCATAAACCTTAATCATTGTGGCATTCTCTAAACAATACCAATCCCCCCAATTGTGGTTAATTGGTCCGTTGTAATCTCTAGGCCTAAGAAACCTTTTTACTTCTTTAGATAAAGAATAATCACAAGGATGGTTGAAAAATCTATACAAGGGTTTCACAAAGAATTCTTCAAAATGCAAGAAATTTAATTGGCAAACCTGTTGTCCCAAACAACAGTCCATAATTGAATAGGCAATGGCCTATCTTCCTTGCCGGATTGTGAAATCCTCAGCTCCTGGGGCCATAAACCTAACTCCTGTCCAAAATACAACACTAAGTGCATAAGTAGTGAGTAATTTCTAAGATGGAGAACAAAAGCACCACTCTTTATCACCATCAAACCTGCATCTAGCTCCTTAAAGACATGTGCATCGTAGTCAAATGATCTGGAATTATGATATTCAATGTATGCAGCAATCACCATGGGCACAACCACCATATGCTCAGGTACCTCTGTCCCTAATACCTGTCCCACTGAGTAGTAACTATATTTCAGGTAAGGTTCGAAGAGATCTACATGAAAGGGTGGCCCCTCACTGTCTTCCATTGGAGTAGGTTTGCCATGAAACCTAATTTTGTGCAGAGGTAACCTCCACCCTTTATAAATGGTGTCCATCCTTCTGAACCCACTATCGAGCTCCTCACTTGCTACTTTCTCACAGTATATTCCCTCCATCCTGAAAACCTCAGCAATTGCATTCTGAGATACATGTATTAACGGATTCCCTAACAAATCACATATAGCTTTGTTTTTCGAGTCATAGTGTCTGACCAGCAATTTTACCAGTTCGACATCAAAAAAAACATTAGGGCACACTAATATCCCTCAATTAAGCCTCCATGGATTGCATACTGGCTCAAAGCGATTTCTCCTATGGTGATGGAAAATGAATAACTCATAGCCCCTAATCAGAGTCCAAACATCCCCTATAAATTTGCTTTTGTCATCCAACTTGTCAACTTCCGCTTTGAGCTGTGCAGAACACCTAGATCTAGGTCCAGAACCACGCAACTGGTTTATGAGGTCTTGATTTAGCTTCCTTTCAATACCTTTTGGTTGCAACTCAGTCTTTTTCTTTTTTGCTTTTGATTGGCTACCCTCCCTGGGTTTTCTTCCCTTTAGTTTTCTTGAACCAGTGCCTTCCATAATTCAAATTTATACGAATTCTGAGAGGACAAGAAACTTACTATAACTTTCTTGCAAATTCAAGCCAGGTGAATGCCTTAATTGCTTAGCTGGTTCCCTTTCTCTCCTTCGCTTTGAATTCTGTGAGACAATGATTTCAATTGATCATACCCTGATATGCAAAATCTTCTACGCTTCATGGTGCCATTAATGTCTTTACTGAGACATGAATGTTGCAAGTTTTTTCAAATTTCTCACTGTCACATTAGGGCTCATATCGGCAAGACATTTCAAATCTCTAGCCGATCTGCCTGTTCAACGTTCACCCATCCACTAAGATGTCTTGTAGTTTCTCCGACATCACAAGTCTCCTCGATAGTTTCTTTCCTTTTTCCTTTTATATCGCCATGACCTTCACCAAAGCAACTATCACCCAGACTTAATGAATCAGGCCAACGGTTCTTCACCTTACTCCGAAAGACTTTTGTCTTACCGAGATGTTTGCTTTATTAACTTATGTCGCCAAGACCAAAATATTGTTCTGCTGACAGAAAATATTCGCCATGATGTCTCTTAGATCTCCCTGTAGTGATATGTCTCACCGATATGCCTCTTCTTCAGCAAGACAATGTGCATCATCTTCTCGACACCCTTTATCTTCATATGCTTAGTCTCGTCAGTGTAACCCGAGGGGTTGGTAAGACTTTTTGGACTCTCCCCAGCATCATTTGTCTTACCGAGTGAGTCCTCCCTTTGCTTTATCGGAAAAACCAATAGTGCCTCAACCAGTGTTTTGAAATCTCTCTTTGATGACCAAAGTCTCTTTGATAGACTTCATTTTCTCCAATCAAAAAAATGTAACTTAGCTTGATATGACTTTTCATCGTCATGTCAATACCTTTTGTCTTGCCGATAAGAAATACAAACCTGTATTCTTTCGATATATAATTTTATCGGTGTGACCCTTGTGATGTCCTACCAATATACTGAGGATGTGTATATTTTCATCGATCAGACCTGCATTAACTTGTGCCGATATTTTCATATGTTAAAGATTTAATGCCATATGAATTTTATGGGGTTTTATGACAAAATTTTAAATTGGATTTAGGTAAAAGATGTTACGTGAAGATTTTTGTGTCTGTATTATGAACCTTTTGGGAGACTTATAGTCATGAAAGGTGAATCAAATTGCCAAAATTTCACAGTTCCAACATGCCCCCTAGTCTCCAATGTTTATGATATAGGAGCCACATGAGCCTAAGACCAATGGTGGTTTGGATCATAACAAACCCATATCTTTCCCATGCACTACCCTATAGGGCATGTTAGACCTCTTCTAGGTCACAGAGAGGATAGGGATGATGAGCAAGTTGATGGAGATACAGATGATGATGACTTTACCCCTGAAATATTTCTAGATTTGGAAGAGGATGAGGAGGAGGAGGATACCAATCCAATGAGTGATGACAATGATGAGCCAAAGGAGGATCTAGTTGCCCAAGAGAGGAGAGATGCATCTCCTATTAGGGTCACTAGAGAACATGCAACAACCACATCAAAGATCTACACTCACGAGTGTGGGGAGGCTAGTAGTAGTGGTCCATCCACACTTCCTACATAGAGGGGGACCATTCTTGTATATTTATACCCTAACTGGAAGATTGGAGATCTAGGTGATGATTTGATATATATGTTTTTGTTATTCTCTTAAACTTTGTGTATATGATTTATATATATGTCATGATGTGTATTGACATTATTTATGTTTTCCATCTTACAAGATCCACATGAGAGTGGCATGAGCTCTATCAACATTTGACTACAGATAGGATTCCTTCATTATGCATGGATGATGATATACCCTCAGAGTACGTTCCCCCACCTTTCGCGAGGCAACATGTAGATCTCTTTAATTTATTTGTGAGATTGAGGATAGTGTATGAGAGCATAGCTAGACATGTTGAACTAGCTACATGAAGACTTTCCACACTATAGATAGTATTGGATGATCTTTGAGCCTCTCGAGTCCATCAAATAGCGATACAGATTCCACCCTCTGAATAGAGATCTCGAGGCTAGAGAGAGACATCACTAGGATATAGGCAAATAGGGATCACATAGAGAAAGATCATGTTGAGGCACTCATACAAGAGACAAACATGAGAGGAGAGGTGTGGGGCCTGTAGGTAGCCATGAGGTCCTTCAGAAGGACACAATCACATTCCACCATCTCATGATGAATTCCACCACCAGGCAACGAGGATTCTAGTAGTCATAGGCCCTATTAGCATTATATTCATTGATATATGTACTTTAACCTTTTGATGATATATATGATATATATGAGAATTTATTTTTATGTTCTTATGATCTTATGTTGAATTATATGTCGATGTAATTTATTAAATATTATTTGTAATAATGTTTAACAAATATCTCCATGATTTAATGTTTACGTGATCTAATTAAAACATTTTCAATTTATATTAGATACTACATTCTGATGATGTTATGTTAAATTAAATGCACCTATTATCTAATAACATTAAATGCTTATAAGGATCTAATAGTATGGAAACTAAAGAAATAATTCAAACTAATTGAACAATCACTTTGGACTCTAAGACACACTAATATCATTTGTCAAAAAATGAAGCAATGAAAAATAAAATAGAACATCATCTACCTAATCTAATAACATTACTTTAAAACACTATTCAAAAGAGAGGATGTTATACGTAATGCCGACATAAATTTGTGGAATTAATAGGTTCTTTTAGAGTTGTACCATCCATTTCCATTAATGTGTAGGCATAGAACCCAAAGTTTTCTTTGATTACATAAGGTCCTAACCAATTAGGGCTAAATTTTCCTTTTTCATTCGAAAGAACATTTACATTATGTTGATTTTCATACAAAACCAATTCAAATTTGTTAAATGTATGAGGGATGAAATGATCATTATAACTACGTTGCATTCATGTAGAATAAGCTTGGAGATTATCAAAAGTGTTAATATGTTGTTCATCAAGAATTTCAAGTTGATGTAATTGTTGCTCCTTATATTTAGTATCATCAATAAGCCCTCTAAGAGAAATTCACAATGAAGGAATCTTTAAATCCAAGGGCATTATTTCTTCAGAACCATAAACAAGGTTATAGGGAGTGTTTCCTATAGATGTTCTAATACTTGTATGGTAGGCCCATAATGCATAAGTTAGTTGAGTATGCCAGTCTTTGTTATGTTTACTTACTTTTTTTCATAGAATTTTCTCAAGAGTCTTGTTAGTTCATTCCACTTGACCATTTGATTATGGGTAATATGGTTTCAAAAAGTGATGTTGAATATGAAAGGTT
Source organism: Sequoiadendron giganteum (assembly GCA_007115665.2). Taxonomy (NCBI): domain Eukaryota; kingdom Viridiplantae; phylum Streptophyta; class Pinopsida; order Cupressales; family Cupressaceae; genus Sequoiadendron; species Sequoiadendron giganteum. Next base: position 341,727,438 of record CM021101.1, on the reverse strand, counting down.
TCCAAGAATTTCTTCACGTCATTGTTCTTAAATGAGTTCCATTATCTAAAATCAATGTGGAAGGAATCCTAAAGAGATCAATGATGTGTTCCAATATGAAATTACATATTGCATCAACTATGGTGGAATGAAGAGGAATAGCTTCTATCTATCTTGTAAAATAATCAGTTGTGGTAATGATAAAAATATGTCTAGTAGAAGAAGGTGGTGATATTTTTCCAATAAGATCCAAACCCCAAACCAAGAATGGCCAAATAGGAACTTGGGCATGAAGCTCGAAAGCAAAAGTATGAATCAAATTGTTGTGTTCTGGACATTTATGATATTTCTTAACGTATGAAAAATAATCTTGTTCCATATGTCTGTAGTAGTATCCTATATGAACTAATTTTTGAACTAATAGTCTTCCTCCAAAGTGTCCTCCACAAGCACTTGCATGAGCTTCATCAAGTGTTATAGGGATTTCAAATTGTTTAAGGCATCTAAGTGAAAGACCATTAAATGATCTTCTATATAACACGGTTGTAAGGATTATATACTTAGACACAATTTTTTGAAGACGAGATTGAGTTTTCTTATTTGTAGGCTTAGGAAAAGTAACTTCTTTTAAATAGTTAAATATCATTGTTTACCATTTTCTAGAGTTTTTGGTATTGATTAATAACACTTCTTTTAATTTTTCATCTATCAATGGTTTGAGAATCATTTAAATAGTAAATGTGAAATCAGCAAAAGGATATTTAGGAGACATAATGGAAGTGGCATTTTCCCTTGTGTTTGCATGTTGATTATACTTTCACGGTATATTGTAAATTTATATAATTCAAATTTATCTAATAATGTCATTGTGAGGTCTTTATATTGAATGATCTTATCATTTTTTTCTTTATATGAACCATTTATTTGTTTAATGACTAATAGAGAATCACCAAATATAGAGATGTGTTGGACACTCCTAGTGTTACATGCATACTAGTGATTAAATCTTCATACTTTGTAGTGTTATTTGTAAATAGGAAGTTTAAATAGAAAGATAAAGGAATAGGCTTACTTGAAGGAGGAATTAGTATAACCCCTGCCTCGGAGTCAGTTCGACACTTAGAACTATCAAAGTATAATTCCCATGTTTCTTTCTAAATGGTCAACACATTCTCATCAGGGAATGAGTCCATATTAGGTAACTCTAAGGGAGAGGGAGTGTCATCTAATTGGTCGGTCAAGGCCTATCCTTTGATTGCATTTTGAGAGACAAATTTAAGATCAAACTCAGTTAACAAAAAAACCCACTTAGCTAAGCATCCTAATAAATCCATTTTAGCAAAAAGGTGTTTTAAAGGATTGAATTTCATTGTCACATTAATTTCTACATTTAATAAGTAGTGTCTCAATTTACTAGTAGCAAATACGAGAGCCAAACATTATTTTTCTATCATTGTATATTGTGTATTGTAATCAATCAAGGTTTGGCTAATGTAATATTAGGATTTTCTCTACCACTATCATCTTCTTGAGCCAACAATGTTGTAAGAGCATGGTATGATGCTACTATATACACGATAAATGATTTTTCTTTCATAGCGGGTTGTAAAATAGGTGGAGTAGCAAGATAATCTTTCAACTCTCAAAAGCTTGTTTACAATCCTCATTCCATATAAACTTAACCTCTTTCTTAAGGATTTTTGTAAAGGGTAATGTTCAGGCTGCTAAGGATGCCACAAAATTATGGATAGATTGAATTCTTCCTTATAAAGTTTGTAATTGAGAAGGTTGACGGATCGATTCATGTTGGGTTCGCCAAAATGAAATGAAAGAAAAATAGGAGGTAAAGGGGTGTCCCAGAATGGAAAAGTAGATCCAAAGAGGGACAAAGGGTCCTATATTTCCTCAATTCATTAGGAAATGAGATCCACACAATGAAATTACAATCAACCTGAAGGTGAGTCAAATCAATGTGTGAATTTGTAAATTTCCATATTTTTCTAGGACAGAGGTCTAGGTCAAACAACACTTTCGGGAGAAAGATTAAAAATAGAAAAACAAATCAAAATTTAGATCCAAAAAGTGCATTTAAGAGATTCAACATAAAAAAAGGAACCAAAAAAATTTCTAGAAAATCGAAAGGTAATAAATATTGTACACCTTTCAAAAGTTGCTTCTTTTGTATCTCTAATAGGGACATTTGTCCGATGGCAAATGGGTCCTGGTATAATTTTTTGAAAAACTCTAAATCTAAGATTGAAGCTTAAGACCTACAATTCCTTCATGTGACTTGATATCTCCACTCTTGGATTTGGAACTTTCAAAAATCTGTAAAACAAATTTGTTTATTTGTTGGTGGATAGGGGTTTGCCTCGGTCAAACCCCAAGTTCGGTAATTAAAACTTGATGATAAATAGAAATCTGAAACATGAAATGTGTGTGCAATACTAACATTAATTGTGTCTAAGATTAAGATTTCAAATAATTCCAAGAAACCCTACCCGAGTGTGTTAGAATAGGATCCTAAATGAACATGAACAATGAATAAGACCTACTTTAAGAGACCTCAAATCCCATTAATAAGTCAAAAATCTAAATATACCTCTCTTTAAGATGAAAATAGAATGATCATAGAAGATGGAATCACTTAGGAAACAATTCATTAGGTTAGGTTGAATCTCATAGTGCTTCTCCCAAAACCTGGAATCTATCATGAGTCTCCATAGGGATCTATCATCAATTCTTCAATAATGCTTGATCTTTGATGACAAAATGAGCTTGAAGACCTACAAAAAAAATAGAATGTTGCTCCAAGACTTCACTTTTTCTTTCTCTATGCTCTTGAATGCTTGATCTCATGTAAAACTCTTTTCTTGATCTTTTCTTGCTCTCTTGATAATGCTCTAGTGAAAAAATGAATGTAAAACATAGATTTATAGGCTTCCTTCCTATTTTTCCAATTATTAGAGCCCAAAAGCTGACATGTGAAATTTGAATTTGAAACCTTAAGATGTTGCCTAAAACATATCAAATTCTGAGTTTGGGGCCCTTAATGAGGAACCAGTCACCCTATTGTGAATGGGTCTTGACCTAAATCATCAAGATTCATAGAATGTTGGTGTATTAATTTAATCCCCATCATTTGTTCAATGTGGGTTGTGGTGTCGAGAATTAAATAAAGTTAAGTTAAATAGGCCTTGGGATGCATGATAAAGGGGTGTTAGGGGCCTATTAATGGGATTTTAAATACGTTAATGAATAGGCCACCAAAATAAGTCAAAATGATTGTGAAATTGTACTTTCTCCTAGAAAGGGGTACACTTTTCTACACTATAGTTAAGCATGTCAGGCCTTTCTATGGGAGAGGATATACCAGAACATCTCTAGAAACCCAAACTCCATCCCAAGGATTAAAAGGAGTTCACCACGTGTTAATGAGGTGGTTGAATCAGTAAGGATCCCATTAAAAATCAAATTAATTACCTAAACTCATTCACAACCTCAACCCTACTCAAAGCCTATATCAAACCCTATGGTAGGCTTCATTTCCCTTTCTTGTACCTATAGAGGTGACAATGTTGGGGATACAAGAAGGGTCTATCATCATAGAACAAATGTCTAAGATAGTAGTGCCTTATTGATTTTCATTTTTATCAATTCAAAGACACAAACAACTATGCTATAAAGTGGAAGCAGGCATAGTAAATACCCCATTGATCCTCTAAGAAAAGTAAATGCTTAACATAAGAGCAGATTCAACACAAGCATAGATTCAGAATACAGAATCAGAAAACCATGAAAGACAAACATATGGACACACAGATTTACGTGGGGAAAACCTTTTCAGGTAAAAAACCCCACCCTCCAAAACACTCAGCTCACTTGTATTATTCAGTAATAAAAACCGGTTACAATACAAACATAGAACTATGCTCTTCAAGAGATTACATCTTGTCGATCTGGAGAAGGAAAGCAACAAAAATACAAAATCTTCACATAGTTACAATGTCTTCACATGACATACTATGTAAATTCACTTCAGGTTCATAGATGACTCTCTTAGCTAGCCTCATGGCCAGCCTAGCCTCTAGGCATATCAGGTTCACATCATCTCAGATCTGAGAGACTAAGTGTTCACAATAAAGACCGCTTGAACACTCTCAACCTCTCTCTCTTCACTCATCATCCTAACTAAATCCACACGAGATTACATATAATTTATTACCGTGTGCCTACCTATTCTTCGAGTCTAAGCAATTAACTATCATCATGATATTCACTGACAAATCTTCTTGGATCGGGTCGCCCAGGAATTGAATTACTTACCTAAATTGGGTCCTATCTTTAGCTGAAAACTCGGCCTACAATAACTGTCATAAACTATTTTAGCTTCAAGCCAATCAACATCCTGACGCTAAGCCACGTGTCACTTTCCCATTTGTTCACTACTTTGACCTCTGGTCAAACCTGGTCAAGCTCAGTTGATCGAGCTCCGAGCTCACCTCTGTCTTCCACCATGCTACCACTCTGAGTCCAAACACCCACCATAGTATGGCAGTGAGACCATGTCAACCCTTGGCCTCCAATTGTGCTATCGCCAAGCTCAGTCTACCCAGTCACGATATGGCAGTGAACTCCCCTGAGCTCATTCTCTATCCGCCCCATGCTATAGGGCCCTCACCGCTAGACAACCGCAGCAAGGTGGTGACCGCCAACCTAGACCTCTAACGGTCAATTGTGCTACCATGAGGGCTGCCAGGCCACCCTGTGGTAGGGTGGTGACCACCAGGTAGACCGCCAATGGTCTTATCATGGCCATCATGGTGAGACTTCTCACCGCCCATGGTAAGGCGATAACCGCTATCGCTGACCGCCAATCGTACACCACAGCCACCGCGGCTTGCACAAGCACCATCCCTGGTAAGGCGGTAACCATCACCAAGCCACCACCCTTCAATCACCAGTTGCTACCATGCCACTGCACCACCAATGAGAAACCACCACGGTAAGGTAGTAAGGCCTTTCTCCGCTAACACGCTACCAACTGCACTACCTCGCTACCTCCGAGCAACCCCTACGGTATGGCGGTAACCACCACACCAACTGTTAACACTCACCACGCCACCACCAATCCAGAATAATACTGTCATGGTGAGGCGGTAACATCACCCAACCACCAGACCAAGTAAGGTGGCCTTTGGTAAAGCGGTAAACCACTCAACTTTGCCACAAAGGTAAGCTTGCAGCAGTATGGTGATAAAGGCAAGAAACAGGGATCTAAGGAAAAATAGAAGTCCAAGCCACAAAGATGAGGCATAAATTTCCAACAATCTCCCACTTGAAAAAGTCTTACTGGCTTCCTCCAAAAAAACATTAACAAGGACCACCACCATGTTTTCAGGCTCGAACCAAGACACTTGCAACAACATTCAAAAAAATGTCCACCATCTCAGGCTATAGCTCCAAACATCCAACACAAGAAAAAGTAACAAGCCAAGGCGTATATGCACCACTCTCTGGAACACAAGCATTAAATCCTTCAAGTGGAAAAGGCACAATGTCAGCAATAGAAAAACACAACACGAACAAAGAATGAGAAACCATTCTCCAGAACAAGATAAACCGAAATAGCTATAACAACAACCATCAAACTAACTGTCCTTATCCAACTGATCAAACCCATGTGATTGAAAAACTAGCACCCATAGCTTGTGCTATTACATCAAATCACTCATACCTCAAAAGGTATGCACATAAGTGAACTCATTCCATCACACATCCAACCCATCAACAACAAATACAAGCACCATGTGTCCACCAGTCAAATGACCAAACACATCTAGGTACTCCCATTGCAAAAGTTACTATCTAGATGAATGCAAAAAAAGCAGCATCACAAGTGATCCAGGCATACTAAGTCCACCAATCACCTGCACAAAGAAATGAGGAACCATGTAGTTCTGAGGAACAGTCACACTGATATGCACCACTTGCAACCACTTGTTGCAAGAAACATTTCTCTCAACTATCTTCCAGAGCTCTTCCAAGAAAACATCCATATCTGACTGAAGAAAGAGGCATAAGAACCTTCATGTCATCACCCAAGTGGCAACACATGACCACAAACTGTGACCAACTCAGCTCCACAAAGGTATCTCACATCTAAACTCATATGAAAAAGAACATATAGGAAGAAAAGACCAAATTAGAGAGAAACTGTAAATCAAAACATGTAGCATCCTCCTACACACATGTCTAAATGCTAGCTATGTCAAGAATGATATTCTTCACATCCCAAAGGGAAAAGCCATAACAACGCCCAACAGTTCCATCGATGTAAGCACCTCAAAGAAGATCATACTAACCCATATAACCATCTCCTATCAGTCCTCAAAAGCACAAGGAGATCCACTATGTTGTCCACCTTTCATTATGAATCCTCCAAAATCTTAAAAAAACTCAAGATTCATATCATGAAAGCAAGAATAACACATACCTAAAAGCTATAATGGGAAAGTACCTTTCAAATAAACTTTACTACCAAGAAGACCAAGAGGAAAGAGATGCTCCTCCAAGATATACAAGTCACTGTGACTTACCCAAGAGCATTCTCCACACTGGTATTTGTTGAACTCGCATTCAACCAAGGTGCAGGCAACTTGGATTTTCAGCTATAACAACAATATTCTCAAAATAATTCCATCCTCACCTTATTCTCCATGCATCCATGAGTACCAACAACCTGTCATCTCATGCTAACTCCAACCTGCATTACTACACTAAACATGAAGTCCTCCAACATATGACCAAAGTACTCAAAATATAGAGAAACACCAGACCACTATCAAGGTTCCAAAACTAGGAACAGGAACTTATCATGACACCATGATCTACACATCCCCCTTAGGAGATACCATGCTTCAAGTGAACAAGCTATGGTCTCAAGAGCAAAGCAAAATGCTAAAACTCTAAGTAAGAGTAAATCATGATATAAAGAAAATAAACTCTAAACCAACATCACCTATCAAGCGCCACCAATATCTCAGCAAAAAAACTAACAATGTCCTCCATGGCTCCAAGATGTTGCACATCTTCAAATAGTGACCCTACAAATGTGAGAGAACTATTCTGCAGAAATAGGATCTAAGAGTCCCCAAGAAGCATCTGCAACACCAAAGAAGATCATTCATCACCAAGTGATGAATCCACAGTCATTACTAAAGCTCCCACTGAAATGTGACACTGAGCTCTCCAAGCATCATGACTGACCACACCATCACTATCAAAAATCTTACACTAGTCAGTGTAACAAGCTTTCCATGACATCACGATTCACATACTTTAGGTTCCCATCACTGACTATTTAGGTACTCAAATGTTTTCCATCCTCTCATCTCAAAATAGCCACGCCAATGCACAAGTGACCACAAACAATGTCAGCTAATAGAACTTCATTACCACATAGATCCACTTCAATGAAAACCCTACAAATCTATCATCACACTGGAAACTGCAAAACTGATATAATAAAAGGGAACAACCCACATAGAGAACTTGACTCAAACACTAGATCAGCAACAGATCTGATTTTCCAATCACATCCATAACTCAAGCACCATAGTCTAGGAAACCAATAGGCAACACCACAAGAATGTTGAATGAAAAAAACATACCAACACTCTCATGCAGAGAAGACATCACACCTCCTCAAACCATGCCGAACTACAACTATCTCATCCAGTCACACCCCAGAAGCTAGGGTCTAGAAAATAGTTGAACAATAGCTCCCCACGCCACAACTTTTTCTTGACCATGTAAAACCTGCAAAACCACAGTGTTTATAAAACACCCATGCACCTCCATATTCACTCCTCATTTGGATGACCCAAGATTCTACACACAACCATCACTGTTAACCACAACAATGAAAAACATGAATATGCATCATAGACTCTTTAGGAAAATCTACAAAAAACCTTCAGAGCCAAAGACATGAAACTGAAACATGCGAGTGCAAGATACAGGTAAGCCAGAACAACAAGTCAATTTCAGACCAGTTCCTAAACCACAATCATGCATAGGCATATGAGAGAGCTAGGCTATACAGAAGTTACAGACCACCCATATCAACTTCATAGCCTTCATGCAACCAGGGCAACAGAGAAATCGCCTTCAGTGCTAAGTCAAAATACCCAGCACAAGCTCAATACTCCATGGCTGAACAACAACACATGAAACTCCGTACTGCCAAGGAGCCTCTCACACAAACACCCAGTATGAAACCATGCACTGCTGCAACACAACCATAAGCATACCTCATACCCCTTTACATCAGGAACATTTACTGTGAGCTAGGAGCCTCAGACCATATTGCAACAATATGATCAACTCCATCCATCTATAGTGTCTTTCAAACCTGGGTGTTGAATCAAAGAAGCAAGAACTTCCACTCATTGAAGGATCAAACACCAACTAATTTCTTTGGATATCCTTAAGCTCGCTAGGCTACGAAAACATCACAGGAGAAATACCTAGAACTTCAGTAACAAAGAGAAGGTTTTGACACCACTTGTTGGTATCATCAAGCCTTGACCTCCCTTAACAAGCTCATATACCACTTGTTGGGGATATGGGATGGGTCTTTCCTCATAGAACGAACATCTAAGACAGTAGTGCCTTAGTGATTTTCATTTTTATCACTTCAAAGACACAAACAACTATGCCATAAATCGGAAATACGCACATTAAATCCCCCATTGATCCTCTGAGAAAATTAAATGCTTAACATAAGAGAAGATTCAACACAAGCATAGATTCAGAATATAGAATCAGACAACCATGAAAGTCAAACATATGGACACACAGATTTACATGGGGAAAACCTTTCCAGGTAAAAAACCCACCCTCCAAAACACTCAGCTCACTTGTATTATTCAGTAACAAAAAAAAGTTGCAATACAAACACAGAGCTATGCTCTTCAGGAGATTACATCTTGTCCATCTAGAGAAGGCAAGTAACACAAATACAAAATCTTCACATAATTACAATGTCTTCACATGACATACTATGTAGATTCACTTCAAGTCCACAGATGACTCTCTCAGCCAGCCTCATGGCCAACCCAGCCTATAGGCATATTAGGTTCACATCATCTTAGATCTAAGAGACTAAGTGTTCACGGTAAAGACCACTCGAACACTCTCAGCCTCTCTCTCTTCGCTTATCATCCTAACTTACTGCACAGGAGATTACATATAATCTCTTACCATGTGCCTACCTATTCTACCTGTCTAAGAAATCAACTGTCATCAAGATATTCACTGACAGATCTTCTTGCATCAGGTCGCCCAGGCATTCAATTCCTTGCCTAAATCGGGTCCTATCTTCAGCTGAAAACTCAGCCTGCAATAACTGTCATAAACTATTTTGGCTTCTAGCCAATTAACATCTTGATGCTAAGCCACATGTCACTTTCCCATTTGTTCATTAGTTTGACCTCTAATCAAACCTGGTCAAGCTCAGTCGGCTGAGCTCCGAGCTCACCTCTATCTTCCACCATGCTACCGCACTGAGTCCAAACACCCACTGCGGTATGTCGGTGAGACCATGTCGACCCTCGGCCTCCAACCGTGCTACCGTCAAGCTTAGTCTACTCGACCGTGATATGGCGGTGAACTCGCCCAAGCTCATTCTCTATCCACCCCACGCTACCAGCCCTGACCGCCAGACAACCACGGCAAGGCGGTGACCGCCAGCCCAGACTGCTAACGGTCAATCGTGCTACCACGGGGGCCACTAGTCCACCCCATGGTAGGGTCGTGACCACCAAGCAGACCACCAATGGTCTTGCTATGGCCACTGTAGTGAGACTTCTCACCACCCATAGTAAGGCAGTAACCACTATCGCTAACTGCCAGCTGTCCACCACAGCCATCGCGGCTTCCCTTAGCACTGCCCACAGTAAGGCAGTTCCTATCACCACACCGGCACCCTTCAACCACCAGCCACTACCACGCCACTGTGCCACCAATGAGCAACCACCATAGTAAGGTGGTAAGGCCTTGCTCCGCAACCAAGCCACCAACTGCACTACCTCACCACCTCTGAGCAACCCCTATGGTATGGCGGTATCCACCATGCCAACTATTACCACTCACCGCACCACCACCAATCCAGAAGAAGATTGTCGCGGTAAGGCATTAACACTGCCCAACCGCCAGAACAAGCAAGGTGGCCACCGGTAAAATGGTAAACCACTCAATCACACCACCAAGGTAAGCTTACAGCTGTATGGTGGTAAAGGCCAGAAATAGGGCTCCAAGGAAAAATAGAAGTCCAAGCCAAGAAGATGAGGCATAAATTTCCAACAGACGCTACTATTTATTTCTAGTTCTACCTAAACAATATGCCATGGTAAAAACAAGGGAAGGATATAAACAAATGGAAATGCAAAGGATGAGGAGTAGGGTGCCTAAGGGAGGTTGAAATTCTGATGGCGACTACCCTTCAAATTTATTTATTTATTTTTTATGCTTAAAGGTTGCAGTCAAGAAAACCTTGGCGATGAGGAACTCAAATTACTTGTAGGTAGCACTGAATATATTTGCAAGGGATATTGAATATGAATTATCTGAAAGGATAAGGGTAAGGGTAAATGTAATAATGGGGCTTCTTAATCATGAGCATAATCCCCCAAAGGTTGAAGTCTTTGATAATACCCCCCCCCCCCTCCCTCGATGCCCATGTCTCATGGGTCTGAACTTGAAAATATTTGTGCCTATGCAATATGATGTGGCCAATATTTATGAGCAACAATAGCCTGATGTGGGAAATATCCAAGAGAAACAAATAGATGTGTGAAATCTTTATGAGAAAGAAGGTGAAAATGATGTCCCAGTGGACTAGATGGAAGAATGGAATGGAATTTTGTTTTCATAATTGCAGATATTTACATCATCTGGCCTCATATATTTTGGGTTTCAAATATTGTAAATATAAATCTTAGTTATGTATTTTTCATACTTCGTCTTGTAAAAGCATATTTTATGTATTGGGTATTCAAGCTACATTTTGGATAAGGTTGAATTTTGTAAAAGTTGAAGGGTTCAAGATTACTTGATATTGGTTGATGGGAGCCACATTATTACAAAATTTTGTACATCTTTATTACTAATATAAATATATATATTCTTATAGCCTTTTACCTAAAAAAAACATCCAAGAGAGCTCCTACCATTTGTTTTTAAATTTTACTATCTAATGTTCATTTTATTACAAAATGGCACCCATCTATGCAGTCGACCCAGATTGGTAGTGGTGCCTTCCTCACATAAACCATCAAAAAATTATTTGTTTTTTTGTTGTCTTCCTTTTTTCTTAATCATGTGATAGCCTTCTAGTGGTCACAAGGTTGGTAATCCCTTTGCAATTGCAGCCAAGAGGGGGTGTTTTGAACTTACAACCAACGACCACCAATCCCATGGAAAAATGGGGCATGCCCATCCCCATGGCCACCAATGGCTAGTTTTTATTTTATTTTATTTGATGCTTCCTATATATGTGCAAGAAAAATAAACAGATACAGGTTTTGGCAATGTAAACAACCTATTTGATGAATTTAATAGCTATGCATCGAATTCAAATTTATGTTCATATTTTTTTCCTCAGATTTATTTTGTTCTTGTCATTATCAATTTTCTATAATATCTACCCAAGTTTTACATTATATGTCAGGGGATATAAATGTGTTTCATGAACTATTTAGTGAATAAATAATATAAACAATTTGTTAGCGATGGTTTGATTGTTTGTAGCTATGGAAAATAATAGAGCTTCTAAGGTGAGAGAGGTAATTCCATCGACTACTAGTAGTGGCTACAGTGCTTCTATTATATGAAGTGTGAATGTGCATAACTACATAATGACCATATAGTTTTTCTTAGGGTATTTTTGTGTGTTTTACTAGATGTGATTCTATTGGTAGATATAAAAATATAGATCTGGGTATTAGGGTCTTTTGCAAATTTGCAAGTAATAATGTGTGACTTGTATATTTAAAGTATGGTGAGCTAAGAAATACCTCAACCAGAAATAAAGTGTACCATAATTTCTAATGCCATTACTAACTCTTTGAAATCTCTATATAGTGCAACTTTCCATGATATAATGAGCGGGAAAAAAATCAATCTTTATTTACCCCTTGCTTTCTTAAATTTGATATTAGAAACCTAGGTAGAGTTGTTTACTTGTAGATACTTCAACCTACTAGAAAGAATAGTAATGGATGCGTTGACTAAAAATTTATTCGACATGTATTCCAAATTGAAAGAGCTTCATTCAGATTAATAATGATTTACCTCAAACAAACCTTTTTTCTCAATATGCATACATAGATTCTATCTTAACTTTACTAGAGAATTTTTTGAAATAAGGAGTGGGTTGGGTTTCTCCTTCATGAAGGGTTATTTCACATCTCTAAAAGTAGTTAATTTTTTTCATATCTACACCTCTGTTGTTTGGTGTTTCTACACATCAACAACTCAGACAGAATAAAAGTTATCATATCTCTCTTGAAAGATTGATCTCTATGAACAAATAGAAAACCCCAAGGTCTCTCGGGTATCAGGTCATGACAATGTAGTAGAACAAACTCAATGATAAAATGTGAATATGCCGGTAATCACAAGAGGTCTTACGTACAAAGATGGAAGCCCTAAACTCATTCAGATTTTGAGATATCGTGATGCTCAGATCTCGAATTCTAACCATCTAATAAAAGAAACAACAAAAGCTAAGGGTTTCAGAAGTTCTAATTGCTAACACTACTTCTAACATCAATCATGCATGTGATAAAAGATCTAGAATGGACCAATCCCTTAAACTAATTTTTGGTCGACCCAGGCTATACCTGCAATCTTGCAGAAAACAATGCAATCTTCTAAGGTTTTAAATATTTTCAGACTGAAGGCATTCATTCAATGGGATCTAATGAGTACATACAGTTGAACTAAGCACATGAATATAAGGTACAGGTTGACCTGGGACAGCATTCCCATAGTCAAGAAACTGCCCAAGATATGAACCAGGGATCGCTACAACACTTCAGATATTAGATTATCAACCACTACGAACCAAATTTTAATCTACATTCAAGCATTTCTAAGTAGTTTGAAAGATAGAACAAGAAACATGCAAGATTAATTAATGCAAAGGAGGCACCAGTCATAATACAATGTCTGCACTTTATATTAAATCATCATATTCACAATATTTCTGATATGTTATAGCATTTGCTTGAAAATGTGAAAATTACTTCTAATCTACTAACATGCTACTCTACTAATTACAAATATTCTGACTCAATCTACTTCATCAACTAGTGGGAAAGAGCCCAACCAACCAACCCTTACAAAAGAGGCAGAATGCCATACTTATAGAAAATTGCCTGCGTGAAACAGAGCTAGGGTTACGAACAGCTCGGCCACCAACCAAATCAACCCTGACAGACAGCAATAACTCACCATTCAATCATGAATGCAACAAGGGACGCTGTTAGATTGACCTAGGATCGCATGAATTCAAGGGACAAGCCCTTGATCCACACCCAAAAATATATGAACACCCGTGCGAATAGAAGAACAGCATCACGCACAAAAACTAGGAGGAACACGAGCCACTGATCCCATCCAGAATAGGGAAAATGAATGGCCTAGATCAAACAAAAACCAATCAAAACCACCAACCACATCTATCTTCCATTAATAAACACCAAACACACCAACCTAGCATGCAGGAATGGGCTTCGTGACTACTACCGCAAAAACGTACTCCACCGCATCCGCAAATCATGCCAAAATCTTTAAAGTAAATCCTCCAAATCCTAGTGACACCTAGCTCCATCCAACCTGCACCCAAAAAGGCCAGCATTAATACCCAATATATCCTTAAAATCTAACCAAGTCCATAGAGTTCCAAAGTTAGAGAATCTAGTGCAAGCCCAAGCGAAGGCAGAGGTGAAATGGAAAGGGAAACAAGCGAAACAAAACCAAAACAAACCCCGACGGAGGTAGAGCGTGAACCAAAGTAGAAACCAAAGAGAAGCCCAATAGAACTAGAGCCAAAATAGGAATGAAACCAATGTGGCAAAACAAGCACACCGGTGGAAGTGGGGCGAAAGACGGGAGGAGGCGAAACCAGAACCAGAACTGAACTGGGAACTTTGGAAAAGTTTGCAGTTCGGTTCCATTCCGCACCCAACTCTGATGAACACAAATGACGGGAAGACAAAAACACATGTGGGGGAGCCAAATCCAAATGGATGAAAAACCAAACCGTTGAAGAAAAGACCAACCCAATAGGGGTGGACCTGAAGTCGGAATCGGATCAGGACTGGGGACTTTGGAAAAGTTCCCCAAATTTCTCAGTTCTGATCCATTCCACACCCGACTCCATCAGAGGCAAACAAAGGGAGAGTGGAACAAACCGTCACCGAGACAAAAGTGGGAAAAGCAACAACAAATAAGACAACATGGCGGGAGGCAGAGCTAGAATAGGAATGGAAACCGGACTAAGAACTTTTGAAAAGTTTGAAGTATGATTCCATCCCAGTTCCACTTCCAACAAAAGAAGTAAAAAAGCAAACCAAGAAAAACCCAAGGGAGAAAAACCAACCCTTAGGCCAAAAATAAACAAAGCAGTGAAGAAAATGAGGAGGTGGGAAGTAGAGCCAGAGTTGAAATGGGAACAGAAATTGGACTAAGACCTTAGAAAAATTTCAAAGCCAGTTCCATCCCGGTTCCGCCTCCGGTAGACCGAAGGAAACAAGAAAAACAAGGAAAATCCAAGGGAGAAAACCCACCCCTAGGACCCAAACCAAAACACCAAAGGGACAAACATAAGACAAAAGAAGACCACCCCAAAGAGGACATCCGTAAGACCCCAAAACCAATAGGAACCCACCACCAAGGTAGGAAAAACCAAGGTAAACACAAAAGGATCAAAACCTCAAAATTCTCAAAGATAAGCACAAAGAGGGGGGGCAAGCCATGGAATGGGCCAAAAGACCAAATCAAAAGAGGGTCCCCACTTTCAGAGGGGCGTGTGTGCAATACTACACAACAAATGATGACTCTACTAGGGAAATGCTCCAGAGCATTTCGATGACAAACTATCATCATGAACCGAGAATCTCTGGTTTTGATCCAAGCATCAAGTTACAAATAAAAAAGGTTTCTAAAGTTACAAGCAAGCAAACCTTTCTTGTACCAGGGTCAAAGTGTATGCATATGCATTCATTTTCCTTTCATAAGTTGCAAAAAGGACCAAACTCAGTCTGACAAGGCTACATAAGGATTCTAACTCCAGAAGCAACTTGGATAGAACCTCACTACCAGTCAAGCGTCCATAGCCTCGGTGAGGTTATCACTGTGGCCCTCCCTAGCATAGCTCTACTACTAGCCAGGCATCCATAGCCCCGGTAAAGATACTAGGATACCCTTGAAAAGGTGAACATTCTGATTTTCAATATTTTCTTTCTTTTCTATATTCTCCTTTGAGATTTTCTTTTAAAGCTTTACTTTTCACCTTGTAGGCAATGAAGCCTACATTCAAGGATGAGAACAATAGCAGCACTAGAGTAGAATTTAATATTTTTCACCCAATCAGACCTCCTAAAGACCATATGCAACTTTAGAAATCTTAAGATTTGTGTGAAGATATATGACCCAAATATAGTCCAGAGTTTAACTTAGTCCAATGACACTAACTCCTAGCCCACGCAACATCTAATGAAAGAAATCCACTAGTTTGAATGACTCCAAGGAGATGGTTACAGTTTGTAAAAGAAATCCTAGAGCAGCCCCAGAAACGTAGCCAGTTGTGCAAATGCAACAAGCCCAAAGGAAAGCAAGACAACCCTCAAAGAAACAACAAGATAAACCGACCCAAGTAGACCAAAGAGAACCAAAACCGAAGTAGCAGACAACCAGTGCAAAACCCAAAGACCCCTAATAGAAAACAAGGCAAAACAACACAACAAAAAGGAAACCTAATCTAATAATGTACAAGGATAGAGTTGAGAGCAGCTCAAGACAGAAAATAATGCTTCAGATACTACCCATTGATAGGTAGTAGGACATCTCCTCCAGTGAGGGTTTTCAAATGGAAGGCATTATCTCCCAGAATATCTGTAATCTAATAAGGGTCGTGCCAAAGTCTATCAAATTTTCCATGCTCCCCTTTCTTGTCATGGGCCTTATCCCAATAGAGAACCAAGTCATAGATTCTAAAGGCTTTCACCTTGGCTCTCCTATCAAACCATCTTTTCACTATACCCTGATGTTTGGCAAAGTTTTCTAGGGCTTCATTTCTTCTCTCTTCAAGGTCCAACAATTCAGCCAAGCGAACTTCACATTTATCCTCTCCATCATAATATTCATTGATGAATTGTAGGGTAGGGATCTTTAGCTAAATGGGAAAGACAGGTTCCAAACCATACACTAAGTGGTAAGGAGAGGTTTCTATGGATTTTTTTTGTCTAGTGCAGTCTAGCCAAAGAGAAAATCGGAGTTGGGTATGCCAGTCCTTGGGGTTTTTATCTAATATTTTTGGGATAACCCTCAAAAGGTTCTTATTGGAAGACTCAGCCAAACCGTTCCCTTGTGGATAGTAACTGGATGCAAACTTTATGGAAATCCCATGGTCATAAGCCCAGTTAGAAAATGTTAAAGATGCAAATGTAGAACCATTGTCACAAACTACAGCCATATGGGAAACCAAAGCGATTAATGATACCTGATTCCATGAAATTAATTACTATTTCAGAAGTACATTGTTTGAAAGCAAGAGCTTCAGTCCACCTCATAAAATAATTAGTTATGGTAAGAATATACTTGTGGCCTGTAGATGAAGGTGGGTTGATTGGATCAATAAAATCCATTCCCCACTGTAGAAATGGTTTTACCTCTATGGCAGGCCGAAGTGGAAGAGTTGCACACCTCTCCCTATTTGCTACAGTTTGACACACATGGAAAGTTCTCACATGGTTATGTGTGTCCTTGAACAAGGTAGGCCAATAATAGCCTGTCCTTAGGATCTAATTTGTAGTGGAAGGTGCTGAACCATGGCCCGTGCCATATTTTTCATGAAATTCAATCATCACTCTCCTTGCCTCTTCTTTCCCTAGGCATCTCAGGTAGACACCTTCATGATTTCTCTTATATAAGACAGCTCCCTTCATCATAAATTTGTCACTCTTCAAGTGTAGGGCCCTCCTTTGCACTGAATTAAGGTGTTCGAGACATTGCTGATTCAATAGATAGTAGATAATGTCATCATACCAGCTCCCCAGGGAAACATCCTCGAGATTATAATGCTAGGAAACAAGGTCAGAGCCCATTTATGCCATTGTCTTGGTCAATCCCTACCCTCTTACCAACTTCATGGGTTGGATTTCAATATCATATTCTTGCAGCATAGTCACCCACTTGGCTCTACATTCTCCCATCTCATTTTGCATCAGCAACAGCTTGACTACTGGATCAGGGACTATAGCAAAAACCTTGTTTCTCAGTATATAGTGCCTGAACTTCTTCACAGTTTGTGTCAAGGAATAAGCCTACTTTTCAATGCTAGAATACCTCAATTCTACATCTTTCAAAGGTGCACTCATGAATGCTATGGGGTTTTCATTACCTTGATCATACTTTTGTGTCAACAAGTGTGCATAGGAGTGATCATAAGCAAATAAATAGATGTAGAATGGTTTAGCATAATCGAGACTTATCAAAACAGGGGCCCCAGCAATAGCTCTGTTGATTTCTACAAATTATTCCTTGGCCTCTATATTCCATTCAACCTCTGCTTCTTGCTTCAACATGGCATTTAAGGGCTTGACTATTTTTGCAAATCCGGTGATAAATTTTTTGACAAAGTTAATCTTGCCAAAAAATGACTTCATTTCTTTCTTGCTTGCAAGGGGGTGAATTTCAGTATTGCTTCCACTCGTTTAGGATCAATGATAATACCTTGTTTTGAAATAACATGTCCTAACATCTTTCCCTTAGTGACTCCAAAAATGCACTTCCTTGGATTAAGTGAAATACCAAATTCCCTGCACTTTTGGAATACTTTGCATAAATCTGCAACATGATCACTTCTCTTCTTGGAAAAGACTATCAAATTATCCATGTAAATGATTATGCACTTTCCAATGATGTATTTGAAGGAAATATCCATTGCTCTTTGGAATGTGGCTCCAGCATTGATTAATCCAAAGGGAATTCTTTTGTAAGCAAAGGTTCCCCATTTTGTAGTGAAGGAAGTTTTGTGCCTATCCTCATATTGAACCATAACCTAGTTATATCCAGAGTACCCATCCAAAAAGGACATCAGCTTAGATTGATTGACAACCTAAAGCACCTCATCCAATGAAGGGACTGGATAATTATCCTTTTCTAATGCTCTATTCAGGTTTCTAAAATTGACACATAGCCTAATTTCTCCATTCTTCTTCCTAACTGGAATTAAGTTTTCAACCCATGTTGAATGTCTTACTAGGAATATGATTCATGCTGGAAGTAACTTCTGCACTTCCTTCTAAATAACGGGCTCCAGCAAAGCATTGATTGGTCTTTGTCTTTGCCTAAATGGCCTAACATTTGTCTTGAGTGGAATTGTGTGTGTGATGAAGGAAGTTTCATATGTCCTCAATTCATCATAGCTCCAGGCTATTACATCCTGATATGTGTGCAAGGCATCAATAATTCCTTGTCTCTCCTTATGAGTGCACACCTTAACAATAGATACATTCTTGATATTACCTTGGGTCCCCATGTTATATGTTTCACCTTGATAGTTTGGGGAATCCCCTTTCATTTTCTGCTCCTGATCTCTGATCCTATCTAGATCGAAGATCCTTTCTAATTGCACCATGCCTCTTGGGATGGTGTTAGTCTTCAAATTGAGGACTCCTTCCAAATCAATTTTAGCCTCTTGAGGCTCAACCTCATCAATTACTTAGGAAGCACATACATCACAGCTAGTAATAAAATCAAGAATGTGCTTATCATCTTCAAATACCTGAAAGTTGGTGACATTGTCATGCACCGAGGGTACTGGAACAAGTTCCACAGTGAACTTTTGTAAGCCTGAGAGTGATAGGGGCTAAAGGGTACTTGTTGCTTGTGCCAGAGAATCAGCAGTCCGGTTCTTACTCTGGGATATCGGTTGAATGTTGAAGGCATCAAATCCCTCAATGAGGTCCCAAATTTAGTGTCTATAATTGGCCATTCTTCTATCATGACATGAGTATTGCTTTCTTACTTGTCTGACCACTAACTCAGAATCTCCAAACACTTGCAGGATTTTAACTTTATTTCTCAATGCCATTAATAGCCCATGAATTAGGGCTTCATACTCAACTACATTGTTGGTGCATTGGAATTGGAGTCTATGAATAGAAAAGTAGGTTTTACCCTTAGGACTGATCAGCTCAAGTCTTGCTCCAGCACCTTGCTTGGATTTGGATCCATCAAACTTCAATGTCCAGCAGCCATTAGCTCTTTCCCTTCTTGGGATGTCTCTATCCTTATTGTCACTTGGAGTTTCATCTGGAGGTTTTGTATCCTTCCCCTTCTGACTATTTTGAATGATCTTTATGCTTGACCCAATAGTTGGGGTTGTGTTGATGTGCCTTTGTACCTGCTCCACTGCAATTTGACATAAGAAACATTCCAGTTTGGAATCAGGAACATCATGGATTCGACACCAATTAGGAAGAAGAAATTCTTCAAAGTTCATATTTCTACCAAATTGAATATGATCTTCCACAAATTTCCAGATAAGCTCTTGGAAGTTATCCAACAAGCTGAGTTGTCTTTCTTCCTGATCACTAGACTCCTCACCCGTCGCTAATTCCTTTGTTTGGTTACATGGTGTCTCAGAACTGATGGTTTCTAATGTAGATTCACAAGAAGAGATTTGCAACATCAAGATTTCTTCTGAGTCCAAAGCAAGAGAGGCTAGGACATAGTTTCCCATACTGACTTCTAATATTAGTACCTCATTTGAGGTATTTTGATATTCGGTGATGACATACTTCGTCCTTGGTTCTCTCTCAATCCTAATCTAATTTGGGACTCCTTTCCAAGGGAGCCACATGTGGGAATGATCTATGGATGTGTACCCATTTAGTGCCTTAGTGAAATCCCTACCCAAGATCAGACCATAGGTGTCAGGAATATCGGGCACCTGAATATTGAGCACTTGTTGCACTCTAGGGTCTGAGGCCACTTGCATGGGAATTATATTTAGTTCTCCCACAATGTTCACCTTGGTTTTATCTAATTGGGTGACTTTCTTTTGAGAAATGGCAGGGGTAATACCAAGAGCCCTACAAATAGAAAATGGCATAACATTCGTGGACACCCCTGAATCTAGTAGGAAGTTGTGTAGATTCTTACCAGATATATGAATAGAAATCAGAAAAAGAGGGGTTTACATTTTTCCTTGGAATAAATTCAACTGCGAATCAGCTTGGGCAACCTGACTCTTATCCTTTTCTATACCCCTCTCCCTGGGTTGTGATGCACTAGGACCTTTGGGTGTTTGTGAACTAGGAGGCCTTGTAATATCCTCATTGGTTGCTACTCCTAGTGATGCTATATTTGAATTAAAGGACCCAAGGACTGCATTTCTAATTTCAGGAACTCTTAATAACTCAAAAACAGAAAGACTCGCATTTACTTTTTTGATTTCCTCAGTGACATATTCTCCAAGCTACTCCACATTCAAGTTGGTGTGGAACTCCCTAGAATGACCAAACTTCTTATCCCTTGGTGCATCAGCATTTCCTCCTTTGGAGACATCTATTTTTCCTTCCTTCGTGAGGTATTGTGTGGGAACTTGAGGGTAGGATGGATTGTTATTGGTATGTGATTCTGGTGGAGTAGTAAACTAGTGTGGAGGGGCGTATGTAATAAACGATCCTCCAACTTGTGGATTCTAGTGGGGTTTGCTCCTCAGATCATATTTTCTGACAGGCTGCTGAAAAATTTGTACTTCCTCAACATCAACCTCTTCTTCATCCACTGGGCCATTTTCATTCTCAATTTCTTCATCAAATAGCTGAGAGATTTAATCTTCATTGAGTACTTGTTTATCCTTTCCATTCTAGCTGCTTGATTCCTCCTCTGGTTCATTCTCCTCATCCTTAGGGAATGAAGCATAATTCAGCACTAAAACTGGTGAATCATAAGGATTTGAGGGCACCAACTCCTGGTCGATGGAGTTATTTCCAACTTCACATTGAAAGATGGAAGCAGTAGTTTGAAATTGAGGGCATTCAAGCTCAGAGTGTTGATTTGTCTTGTGAAGTTTGCACCATCCATATAAAGCAGCTTCTACCAAGTACACACCACCTGGAGGTTTCTCTGGATTGGAAGGTTGATCCAGTGGAGTGGGGAATCCCCCATTGTTAGGCCCATTGTTCCATGGCCTATTCTACCTAGGTAGTTGTCTTCTTTCGAATCCTTGTCCACCTTGTTGATTTCTATCAAAGTTCTGACCAGAACGTTGTCCTCTCTCAAAGTTCTAATTTCTTTCATAGTGTTGCCCCCTATTATAATTTTATTGCATGCTCTTATGATTAGCTTGGAATTGATTGTTTTGGTTCGTCGATTAGGTTACCTCCATGGTCAGCTTCTTTACTTGTTCAGCCAGCTGATCTAACCTTTCTTTATCCAAAATATTTAAGGGACCAGACTCAATATTTTGGGGGGATCCTAACACTCCTCTAGATCCATTGGACTGATTCAAAACTTTTGAGTTCTATAGATATGTGGGGAAATTAGCTTGTGGTTAGAGTGGAGGGGATGGTTAGTGGTTTTCTTGAGATAAACAAGCATTCATTGAACTTGGTTTATTAGATGACATCGGTGAGGAACTAGAGGCAACTATGGAGTAGGATTCATGATAGGCGTGTGATTAGTCAGAGCCTAGTTGAGAGATTGGACTTGGCTTGGGTGAGCAGCTGGTCCCAGGCATGGAAAGGGTCCTAACAAGTGCTGTCTTAGGTTGGTACTGAACTTAACAGCCTCTTTATATGCAGCGAGCAAGGTAGTGGGAGGGTTATTTCTCCACTTGAGGAAGGTGGAGGTGAGACTATCAAGGGCTTCAAAATAGACCTGTAGGGCAGTGGCTTCATTTCCAGCATAAGGTGCTTGCAATCAGGTGTATGCTCGGTGGAACCTACTATTGAATGATCCCATAAGCTAGTTGATTTCTCTCTTAACTCCAGTGAACTGCATATATATCTTGTTGGCACTAATGGGAATTTTAAATTTCAGCAAGAATGCAGCCTCAAGCTCAGCCTAGTTATGGATGGAAGCAACAGGTAAATGGTTATACCAATAAAATGCCTCTTCTCCTAGTGAATAGGGGAAGAGTTTGCATGCAACATCTTCATGGTTAATCCCTCTATCCCTCAGACAAGTCTGAAAGACCCTAATATGTTCCTTTGTTGTCCTATTTGGGTCATTCGTATGAAATTTAGAACAAAATTTCTTAGGGTTCTTAGGCATGAAATTGTAGTTGTTGAATGTCAAGGGTGATGGTCGATGAATGACTAACTGTGGTTGTGGAGTGGAACCAATCCTAGAATCGGATGAAGATACAGTGGGTGGAGGTGAAAGTGATGGAAATGATGGAATGGATGATGATTCCCCCCTCCTTTTGGTCCTTCTTGACCTAGTTGGAGGTGGCAGTTCTTGGAACTCTTCTTCTTCTCTTGTTATGGATATGGTTCTCCTTCTGAGCCTCTCAGGAGAAATGGCATTTAGAAAATGCTTCAGCTTGCTTGATGGCCCTCCTTCTGAGCCTCTCAGGAGAAATGGTATTTAGAAAATGCTTCAGCTTGCTTGATGGCCCTCCTTGTAGCGCCAATCTTGTTGTTTGGTGTTTTTGCACATCAACAACTCAGACAGAATAAAATTTATCCTATCTCTCTTGAAATATTGATCTCTATGAACAAAGAGATAATGCCAAGGTCTCTCGGGTGTCAAGTCATAAAATTCAGTAGAACAAACTCAATGATAAAATGTGAATATGTTGGTAATCACAAGGGGTCTTACGTACAAAGCTAGAAGCCCTAAACTCATTCAGATTTTGAGATATTGTGATGCTCAGATCTCGAATTCTAACCATCTAATAAAGGAAACAACAAAAGATAAGGGTTTCAGATGTTCTAATTGTTAACACTACTTCTAACATCAATCATGCACGTGATGAAACATCTAGAATGGACCAATCCCTTAAACTAATTTCTAGTCAACCCAAGCTATACCTGCAATCTTGTAGAAAATAGTGCAATCTTCTAAGGTGTTAAATATTTTCAAACTGAAGGAATTTATTCAATGGGACTAAATGAAAACATACAGCTGAACTAAGCACATGAATATAAGGTACAGGTTGACCTTGGACAGCATTCCCATAGTCAAGAAACTGTCCAAGATATGAACCACGGATCACTACAACACTTCAGTTATTAGATCATCAACCACTACGAACCAAATTTTAATCTGCATTCAAGCATTTCTAAGCAGTATGAAAGATGGAACAAGAAACATGTAAGATTAATTAATGCAAAGGAGGCACCAATCATAACACAATGTCTGTACTTTGTATTAAATCATCATATTCTCAACATTTTCGATCTGTTACAGCATTTGCTTGAAAATGTGAAAATTACTTCTAATCTACTAACATGCTACTCTACTGATTACAAATCTTCTGACTTAGTCTACTTGATCAACTAGTGGGAAAGAGCCCAACCAACCAACCATTACAAAAGAGGTAGAATTCCATTCTTATAGAAAATTACCTGAGTGAAACAGAGCTAGGGTTACGAACAGCTCAGCCACCAACCAAATCGGCCCCAACAGATAGCAATAACTCATCGTTCAATCATGAAAGCAACAAGGGATATCGTAAGATCAACCTCGGATCTCACGAAGTCAAGGAATAGGCCATCAAGCCACACCCAGCAATGAATGAACACCAATGTGAATAGAAGAACAACATCACATGCGAAACCCAGGAGGAACATGAGCCATCAATCCCGTCCAGAACAGGTGGTGCAGGAGCACCTACACCTCATCCTCCCTTTTTGATAATTTCATGGAAATAGATGGTGAATAGGTTAGAAAGAGTCTTTTTAGTTTTTAAATGTTGTAATAGGGCTATTTTGAAGCCATTAGAGTGGTTTTAGGAGTCATAAGAGTTGAGGATTAAAATTTGCTTCACAAAATACAAAGTTGTCATGTTGACACAATGATGTAATCTCATTTTAATAATGTAAACACCCTAAAAACAGTTTATTTATTCAAAAATTAGTTAAAGGATGTTGGGGAGGATGGTAACATTTTTATAAAGCCTCCATTGGGTCAATTCAAGGTTGTTGAACAAGTTGGGAAGAAGCTTGAAATAAAAGGTTGTTGTTTTCTTGAGTTTTCCATTAAGAAATTGCTGATCTCATGCATTGTATGACCTATACATATTGTTCCACACTCCAAGAATATAATTTTTGGATAGATAATTGAATAACCTTTCTTTTGGCATTGGAATAGTGTTATTTCATTGAGAAACGAGTGAGATATCCCCATTTTACTACTGGGTGGTCTCAAACCACATGTTTTTCCTATTTTCCTCAACTTTGCAGGCTTGGTACGGATCTGTACGATATGTTTTGGCTCTAAAATAATTGTGAATGTTTAGATATATGAGTTATCTTTCAAATTCATTTGATTTGAGTGTTTCAACATTCATATTGAGGGAGAAATCATTGTTTTTTTGAAACTGCCTATTTACCCTGTTTTGGGGGTTTTGAGAGGAGTCAAAATGCCATTCTAAGCCTTACACCCACTATGAAGACCTATAACTCAGTGGATAGGATTAGATAGGCATAATAAACATATTAATACTTTCTTTTTTATAGGGAAGATGACTGTCCTGACTTTGGGGTGTTAGTATGGTGGAAACCATTGGAAGAGTGTGTGATTTGGTGAGGACAGGTTGTTGTTAAATGGTGAAAATGGTGAATTGTGGAGATTTCAATGAACTTGTCTTAAATATTGTTTTCAGTTGATTCAATTGTCATTGTGTGAATTTTGAGAGTATTTGTAGGGCCTTGGTGAAGATTTTTTGCTATTTTGCAAGATTAAAGGGTTGAAAAACCTTGAGGGTGAGTTGATGTCTAATAAAATGATTGCATAATGAAGAGAAGTTCTTTGGTGTAGAGTTGAATTTTCCATTGCTATGAGATATCTTCACCTTTTCTCTACATCAAAGTGGTATCAAAGCATCAAGAAGTAGATCTATTTTCATTTTCCAGGGTTGAAGAAGAGGCAAGCTTGACAAGATGCCTCCAAAGAAGAATGATATGGCTAAATAGATGAAGGAGATGAAAGATAGGCATGCAAGAGAACTCAAAGAGTTGGAAGAGAGAGTCATAGCCTTGGAGATAGACAAAAGGAGGGAATTGGAAGAGACTGAGACTAAAGAAGAGGAAGATGAGGAGTTTGAAGATGTGGAGGAAGAGCTTACTCCAGAGGATCAAAGAATTGCAAGGTTGCAAAAAGCAGTGAAGACTGACAAGCCTAAGGTAAAACTTGATGTTCCTAAGTATGGTGGTAGTTTAAATGATGAAGAATTATTGGATTGGATTGCTTCAATTGATAACCATTTTGAATGTGATGATGTTCCTAAAGAACAAAGGGTCAAGATTGCAAAAACTAAGTTGCACGGTCATGCTTTGGTAT
This sequence comes from Sequoiadendron giganteum, assembly GCA_007115665.2. Taxonomy (NCBI): domain Eukaryota; kingdom Viridiplantae; phylum Streptophyta; class Pinopsida; order Cupressales; family Cupressaceae; genus Sequoiadendron; species Sequoiadendron giganteum. The sequence continues at coordinate 341,701,647 of CM021101.1, read as the reverse complement.
GGTGGGATTACCTCCAATCTGAGAGGAGGAAGCAAGGAAAGTCTAAGAACACATCATGGGATAAGATGATATCAAAACTCAAAGGTAAATTCTTACCCAAGGATCACCATGTTCAATTGTTTAAGATATTGCAAAACTTAAGACAAAGGGAAATGGATATTAAGTCTTATACTAAGGAGTTTTATAAATTGAGTTTAAGATCTGGTCACAATGAGAATGAAGATGATAATATTGCTAGATATGTTGGTGGTTTAAGGCTTAATATACAGGATGAATTGGTTTTGGCTAACCCTAGGAGTGTAGAGGATTGTTATCAAATGGCTATCAGGGTGGAGGAGAAAATTAAGAGAAGGAAAGACAAAGCAGCAAGAGGAAGAGGCAACACTTCTAGAGGAAAATGATTCAATCCTAATTTCAAGGAAAACAATGAGATTCAAGGAGATGATAAGAAGGACCAAGATCAATCCGATTCCAGAGGTGGATGGAAAGGCACAAGAGGTAGATTTGGAGGAGGTAGGAATCCTAACAATGCTTTTTCAAGGAGATGCTACACTTGTAACCAGCCTGGACATTCATCCTTCAAGTGTCCTGAAAGACAAGGCTCAAGCTCTCATGGTGGAGAAAGGAGGAATCAATTAGTGCATGAAGATGAAGAGAGTGTGACTTCACCTGTTATTAATCTCACATCATAAGTTGGAGAGAGTTTGATGATCAGAAGAGCATTACTCAAGGTGCCAATCTTTGAAGAATCCCCACAAAGAAAATCACTTTTCATAATCAATTGCAAGGTACAAGGTAAGGTATGTAGGATGGTAGTAGATTCAAGTTCAACTGAAAACATGGTTTCTTGTGAAATGGTGAATAAGCTGAATTTGAAAAGAATTCCTCATGACTTACCCTACAAGGTATCTTGGCTAGGTGATGGTCAATCATTGTTAGTGAATGAGAAAGCTATTGTAGATTTTCAAATAGGTGAGTATAAAGATAGTGTTGTCTGTGACATTTTACCAATGGACTGTTGTCACATACTCCTTGGAAGACCATGGCAGTATGATAGGTGTGCTATGCATGATGGGAGAGCAAAAAAATATACAATCATGAAAGGTGGTCAAAGGTTTTTTTTAACTCCTTGGTTAGAAGATGAAAAGGGTAAGGCAAAGGTTATTATGTGTGGAAGGAAATAACCTATTAATGTTTTGAAAGAGATCAAAAATTTTGATGTTGTGAATAAGTATAGGTCTAATAATGCAGCAGGTCTAAAGGCAAGTACAGGGGTAAAGTCTGATTTGACAATGATTTTGCATGATAGTGTGATGGTAGGAAGCATTGAATGTCCTAAGGTTAAGAATAGAGGTGAAGGACAACAAAATTTTGTAGGCACAATGATTGGAAAGGCTGAGAAGACAGTGGTAAAGCAAGTTAATGGGATAGTCAATAAAGGACAAAAACAACAAGGCCTTAAGAATGGTTACAAGCATGAAGGTGACAAAGAGAAAAAGACAAATCAAAGGAATGCTAACACAAGTTTTTTTGCAGGTATAGAACATTGTGAGAACTCAACTGTTGGACAAAGAACAAATAAATGACTGTTTACAGGTCTAAGAATAGAGGAAAGGGTAAATGCACATGTGGTCATATTTCAAAATGCTAATTGTCCAGGGCAGGTTGTAAATCTAGTCTATGTGAATCAATGGAATGGCTTTGTGAGCCATTGGATCATGCATGAAGAATGGAGACAATGGTATCAGCAACAACTCATGAGGCATGAGTTTTTTCTAGTGGGGGTGTATGGTGCAGGAGCACCTACACCTCATCCTCCCTTTTTGATAATTTCATGGAAATAGATGGTGAATAGGTTAGAATGAGTCTTTTGAGTTTTTAAATGTTGTAATAGGGCTATTTTGAAGCCATTAGAATGGTTTTAGGAGTCATGAGAGTTTAGGATTAAAATTTGCTTCACAAAATACAAAGTTGTCATGTTGACACAATGATGTAATCTCATTTTAATGTTGTAAACACCCTAACAAAGGTTCCTTTATTCAAAAATTAGTTAAAGGATGTTGATAAGGATGGTAACATGTTTATAAAACCTCCATTGGGTTGGGGCAAGGTTTTTGAACAAGTTGGGAAGAAGTTTCAAATAAAAGGTTGTTGTTTTCTTGAGTTTTCCATTAAGAAATTGCTGATCCCGTGCATTGTATGACCTGTACGTATTGTTCCACACTCCAATAATATAATGGTTGGATATATAATTGAATAAAATTTATTTTGGCATTGGAATGGTGTTATTTCATTGAGAATCAAGTGAGATATCCCCATTTTACTACCGGGTGGTCTCAAACCCCATGTTTTTCCTATTTTCCTCAACTTTGTAGGCTTGGTACGGATCCGTACGATATGTTTTGGCTCTAAAATCATTGTGAATGTTTAGATATATGAGTTATCTTTCAAATTCATTTCATTTGAGGGTTTCAACATTCATATTGAGGGAGAAATCATTGTTTTTTCTGAAACTGCCTGTTTACCCTGTTTTTGGGGTTTTGAGAGGAGTCAAAATGCCATTCTAAGCCTCCCACCCACTGTGAAGACCTATAACTCCGTGGATAGGATTAGATAGGCATAAAAAACATGTTAATACTTTCTTTTGTACAGGGAATATGACTGTCCTGACTTTGGGGTGTTAGTAGGGTGGAAACCATTGGAAGAGTGTGTGATTTGGTGAAGACAGCTGCTTGTTAAATGGTGAAAATGGTGAATTGTGGAGATTTCAATGAACTTGTCTTAAATATTGTTTTCAGTTGATTCAATTTTCATTGTGTGAATTTTGAGAGTATTTGTAGGGCCTTGGTGAAGATTTTTTGCTATTTTGCAAGATTAAAGGGTTGAAAAACCTTGAGGGTGAGTTGATGTTTAATAAAATGATTGCATAATGAAGAGAATTTCTTTGGTGTAGAGTTGAATTTTCCATTGTTGTGAGATATCTTCACCTTTTCTCTCCATCAACAGGGCAAATAGATGGCCCAGATCGAACAAAACCCGATCGAAACCACCAGTCAAGATCTGTTTGCCATTAATAAACACCAAATGTGCCGACCTAGTGTGCAGGAATGGGATTCATGACTACAGCCATAAAAATGTACTCCACTGCATCCGCAATTCACACCCAAATCTTTGAAGTAAATCCTGAGAATCCCAATGACACCCAGCTCGATCCAACCTACACCCAAAAAGGCCACCTTTAATACCCAATACATCCTCAAAATCTAAGCAGGACCATAGAATTCCAAAGTTAGAGAATCCAGTGCAAGACCAAGTCGAGGCAGAGGCAAAAAGGAAATAGAAATAGGCTAAACAAAACCAAAACCAACCCTAGTGGAGGTGGAGCGGGAACAAAAGTAGGAACCAAAGAGAAGCCTGACGAAACCGGAGCCAAAACAAGCACACCGGTGGAAGCAAAGCCAAAGATGGGTGGAGGCGGAACCAGAACTAGAATTGAACTAGGAACATTGGAAAAGTTCCCAGTTTGGTTCCATTCCATGCCCGACTTTGGTGAACAAAAATGGAGGAAAAACAAAAATCCACATGGAGGGAGCCAAAGCCAAACAGACGAGAAACCAAACTGTTGAAGAAAACACCAACCCAACGGGGGCGGACCCAGAGCCGAAACTGGATTAGGACTGGGGACTTTGGAAAAGTTCCCCAAAGTTCTCAATTCTGATCCATTCCATGCCTGACTCTGCCAAAGGCTAATGAAGGGAGAGCGGAACAAATCATCACCAGGACAAAAGCAGGCAAAGCAACAACAAAAAAGACAACAAAGCGGGAGGCAGAGCTAGAATGGGAATGGAAAATAGATTGATAACTTTTGAAAAGTTCGAAGTCCGATTCCATCCCAGTTTCGCCTCTGACAAATGAAGGAAAAAAGAAAACCAAGAAAAACCCAAGGGAGGAAAACCAACCCTTAGGTCGAAAATAAATAAAACAGTGAAGAAAACAAGGAGGCGAGAAGCGGAGATAGAGTTGGAACAAGAACAAAAATAGGACTACGACCTTAGCAAAAGTTCAAATCCAGTTCTATCCCAGTTCTGCCTCCGATAGACCAAAGGAAACAAGGAAAACAAGGAAAATCCAAGGGATAAAACCCACCCCTAGTACCCAAACCAAAATACCAAAGGGACAAACAAAAGACAAAAGAAGACCACCCCAAAGAGGACATCCGCAAGACCCCAAAACCAACAGGAACCCAACACCAAGGCAGGCAAAACCAAGGTAAACACAAAAAGACCAAAACCTTAAGATTTTCAAACATAAGCACAAAGAAGGGGGGCAAGCCAAGGAACGGGCCAAAAGACCAAATCAAAAGAGGGTCCCCACTTTTAGAGGGGCATGCGTGCAATACTGCACAACAACCTCCAACATTCTTATACTAGAAACTTGCTAATATCTATCACAAATAAAATTATATTAAATTATTTTATTTACATAGTCTTCATATCACATGATTCTAATACCTCTCACTTGATATGAGGAAATTTCTAAGGCCTTCTAAAATATGCATGTATTTCATCAATAGTCCAAGAAGGGATAACTCCATTTTCTTTTTTCCTATAAAATATCCAAATGGGAGGAAAAAATATCCACCCAACCATAATGGGTCATCAAGTTAAATAGCTCTCAACATACACCTGAGTTGAGAAAATCCATAAGGCCATAGATGGGTACTTTAACAAAGGGATGAAACTCACACATTCTCTAACTACTCACATACGCATGCCCAATAATGATAATCTCAAACTTGACCCAACATAAATAAAAGGAGAACACAATCAACAACATGTCAGAGAATTCTATTAGACCAAGAGGGATATCAACAAAACCTAACAATACACTCACTAAATTTCATGCTAGGGTTTGATAAAATCTAAATTTCACAAACCTCTGGAAAAGGATTCCACATAAAATAAATATTCAACCATCAACAACAGACAAACAAAACAATTACCTACTGACCTACAACCCCCACCATGGAGATAGATGTGGCCTCTTATTTTCCTTTCATTTCAGCTCCCCAGCTACTACTCCCCCATTCTTCAACATATGAGATGATAAGAAAAACCAACCCACTACCCTCTCAACAAACCTACCTTTCCTCCCCTTCCATTTTTGTCCCAAAATAATTAATATTTTAGCTATTAAAAAGGGAATCCTTAATATTTCATTACAAGCTGATTTTATGCTCTCAAAATAACCTCAATCCATACCCTTATGACCATGGTTCTTAGGGATGACTAAATAAAATAAATTTGTTCCTTTAAGTAGATATAATTTTAAAATGAATCATAAATTAAAATTGACACCCATGAACCCACATTTGACTTACTCATAAAACACTCACTAACATCACTTTCATATCACATATCACATAAGGACATCTTCACTATGTGAAGACAAGTTCATGACACCGATGAAAATTTCCACACCACAACATATGAAATAATTATTAGCTCAAATTAACACAAACAAGACACAACACCTCCATAAGTAATAGGATGAGTAGGACCTTGGGATTCTCTCATTTTCCCCAATTGACTCTTGTATGGACTTGTCTTCTCATTACAATTGTCAGTTCATCATAGTATAGTGGTCAACACAAGAATAATCATAATTGTGTTATCAAATTGACAGTAATTGAATTGGAATACCTTGAGTATGATTAGTGAGTCTCACATGCATGATCTCAATCCATCCTCTAGATTAGAGTACTCAGATTCTAACATCTCATCATTTACACTTTTATTTATTCTTACAACTAAATGTATGGAATAATAAGGGCACCTTTCATTACAAAACATAGTCTTGTCTTCCCATTTCAAATTATATCTCTCTATCGATATTAAATTACATAGAAACATTTAATAAATTCATGTTCTATTATTTTAACACTATAAATATTCATTATCATGAGAGATGGGTTCTTGTGAACCACTACTCATGAAGAATGGGTCAATGAGTTTGACTCGTAAAACTACATGGTTGAATCCTGATAGCAATATCACAGTTTGAAATGCTATGGAAAATACCTCCTACTTATCACTATAAAAATTATCAACACAAGTGCATAAAAATTCACACCCAATTAGTAGTGTATTCTTAATTATAAAATATATACATAAAAGCATTGATTGAGTTTATCTGCACGATTTATGTTATATTCACATAGCTCACACCACACATTTTAAATATGAAACTTCATGCAATGCATATCATGAGTTCTAAACAATATACTTGGTTACATATTTAATTAGTTTAACCACTCTAATCAGCATTAATGAAAGCCACCAAAGATGAAAGACTATTGTAAAAATTAACTATAAGATTGGTCCTTACAAGATCTTAGTTGTGACTTTGCTTGAACCTGATGATGTGTTTTGTAAGTATTTAGAGGTCTTGATTCATATTATTCTAAGTCTTATGACTATTGACCCTATCCACTCTATGAAAATAAGGGTATTATTATATGGGTCACAACACTATCCACTCTGTGAAAGCATAGTTATTATTGTCGAACACCCAAAATACTAAGAGGGGGGTGAATTAGTATTTATTGAAAATAATTAGCTTCAACAAATTTAAACATTCATTCAATGCAACATATTAAACTAGAATTAATGGAAAGGAATATAAAAATCATCAAAGAGCACAAGAACACCATATTTACGTGGAAAGCCGAAAAGGGAAAAACCATGGTGAGGATCAACTCACAATATATTATAACCGATTATAAGATATTATAGAATGGATCACTACCAAGTGGACTCACTGTTCGGAGGACTCCCTATCTAGAGAATAGAGAATAGATGATATGGCTTACTACAAGGAAAGAGGGTGGCTCACTACCAGAGATTTGACCTAGTATAATGCATCTACAATATGTTGAAGATAGTTCCAATTTAATCTCTGTAAACTGATCTAACACACTTCATGCTTCACTTCTATCATACTCTTCTCTATAACTCTTCACATTAGATTCACATCACATTCACACTCTTCTTACACACATACCCGCAACCTCATCTCTATAACACTGAAATCATCTTACATTTATATGCATTGCATCCACAAACATCTACAAAATCAATTAGGTTGGCCTAATTAGATGAAATGTGTAAAATAATAATTTTTCAGCTTGAGATCTAAACATACACACTTCCAAAACATGTAACACTTTAAAATAGGTTGGCAAGGACCTATAATTACTCCCAAAGGTGTGATCCAAACTTTAACTCTACATGACCACAAATCCTTTTAGGTCAGAATTGCTAGTGAAGTAACAAATAAATAAACCAACTATTCATCCACACATCAACATGAAAACCTCGAAGAACTTGCTTCTTGGACCCAACACACTTCTAACACCTATAAACATTCCCATAAATTTTCATAGAAAAAAATCAATCGCGGTGGAATGAAGCGCATTCCAAATAGGTACTCTACCACAGTAATTTTTCCATATCCATAGGGATACTTTGTTAACTCCAACTTCAATTGTAGAGGGCTTCAAGATGTGAAAACTTGGATTTAGAATCCTCCAACAAGTACCAAAGATACCATATAACTAAATAACCAAATTCTTCATAGTAGAGTAGTGTGGACTACAAAACAGGTTCTTTGAACACTAAAAACTGCATTCCAACACATCTACATCTATAATGGATTGGCATCACTAACAACACTTCATTCAATCATGCTCATCAGACATCATCTATACATCAATGTTTACATCACTATAATGTTTAAATCAATGAAAACACCATAGCAACATCATATTTCATACATCCATTGATTTGAATTCAATATGGAATTCAAAATTACAATATTAGGTAAGTTGGAACCTACAAATATTGTAGACCATTGGGAAAAAAATTGCATAACTCGTAAAAAATAAGTTTTTTGTGTCCAAAAGTTCATTTAACTTATCCAAGATAGAGTTGTATACATCTATCTAGAATCCTAACAATCTCTAGACTCCAACAAGTTCAAAATGAATAGTCTTTTCAAAAAAACAAATACAAAATAACTACAAATTTTCAAAAAAAAAACTAGGAAATTATTTACCCCAACTTGGTGGGGTCATAACTTTCTACTCAATGCTCATAATTCAAATTTTTTTACACCATTGGAAAGGTATCCAAGAGGACTAAATCAATCCTTGAAAACCAAATTCATTCAGCAATCAACTTTTAAGGACCGACACAAGTTTAAAATCCAAATTTTGCTCCAAAAACCTCTAAAAATGCAATTTACTAAAACCTATAAAATACTGAAAATATCTAAAAATTTGGATTTTTTGGTTTTTCCCAATTTTGTCACCTCTAGAGCATCCTTGGACTACCTTGGATTATTCCTCCCCCTTGAGATGCAATGGGCCCCATTGCACTATCTTGCTACAACAGATGAGGAAAATGTTGAGCAATATGTTCATTGATATACCACTTGTCATGATGTAGGTGTTGGCCTAACTGGACAACACGATACAAAAAAAATTGTGTGCCTCAAAGGGACTTCACATGAACATGAACAATCTAATCACTAACCACTAGAGTGATGGTTTTAGGATTCAAATCTACAACATGAATTGTATCAGCCACTTCTGAAGTGTCCAACTGAGATGGAAAATATGAATGAAATAGATCAACATTTAACACTAGATGAATCCCCAAAAATCTTGGAATATTCAATTCAAAAGCATTCTCTCCAACCTGCTTGAGAGTAGTATATGGTCCATACTCTAGAGGATGGATTTTATTATGTGTTCCCTGAAGTTTCTCCTTTTGAAGATGTAGCCAAACCTTATCGCCCACCTAAAAAATGGTGTTGTGTACGATGCTAATCATGACACTCCATGTATTTTTGATTGACCTACTATACTAGATCTCATGAAGTTGATTTTGGAGATGATGAATTTTCTCAACAAACTTGGAAGCTTTATCTACCTCCTTTTCTCTATATTATGATGGTTTTGTTTCAGTGACTGGAAGAGAAATGTCCAAAGGAGGTAAAGGTTGATATCCCAAACAGACCTCAAATAGACTACATCTAGTAGTACCATATATGGCCCGATTATAGATATGTTGTACATATGGAAGACTCTCATCCTAAGTACGAGTATGATGAGAATGGTGCATATAAAGGATGTGGAAAATCATATGATTCACTACCTCAACTTTTCCATCACTCTGTGGATGGAATTTTGTAGAATTTGTAAGCTTTGTATCCATCATTTCCCAAAGTGTTGACCAAAACTTTCCAAAAAACCTACTATCCCCATCATAAATGATGCTTTGTAGCAGCCCAAAGTGGACCCAAACATTAGTGAAGAATATCTTGGCAGTATCCTCTGCAGAGATTCTTTTCTTGAAAGCTACCATAATGGCAATCTTGGAAAACCTATTCACGACTACATAAATGTATTCATGGCCACACTTAGTAGTAGGAAAACCATACATAACTTCCATGGAGATAGATTGCCAAGGTCTATTTGGAGTAGGAAGTCACATATACAATCCACTTTTCCAATTTATAGGTTTGGCAATAGCACATGAAACACATGACTGAATATAGGAGATGGCATCCTACTACATCTTGGGCCAGTAAAAATATCTTTGAATCACATCAAGAGTTTTTCCAATTCCAAAACGTCCTATAGTATGACTATAATGTGCTTCCCATATCATCTTTTCCCTCTCTTTTTTAGGAACACATATATGACCCATATAGAAAATAATACCATTTTTCTTATGAAAATCAAAAACTTGCTTACATTGCATCAAATGGGTGTATACTTTAGAGAAATCATCATCGGTCGTATACAGATTAGGCCAACTTGTTGTTTCATTCCCAAATGAGTCAAGTACCATGACTAGTGTCTGAATTGGAGGTCTACTCAAACAATCTACAATTTTTTTACTACTGCCCTTTTTGTGATGTATGTTGATGTGAAATTTTTGCAGGTATGCAGACCATCTTTGGTGTCTATCATTATACAACTTCCCTTGTGTCTAGAAAAATTGCAAGGGTTTATGATCTGTGTGGATAACAGTCTCTTTTCCTAGAATGTGGTGCTTCCATTATTTTCAAGCCTACACAATTGAATACACTTCTTTGTCATATGTGGGATACCGTTGAACTATATCAAAGAATGTTTCACTATGATAGGCCACCAGATGACAATGCTACATGAGAACTGCTCCCAGGGCATAATCAAATGCATCTATTTCAATTTTAAAAGGTTTTTGCAGATCTAGAAGTTCCAAGACTAGTGCTAAGCATAGCCTCTTCTTCAACTCCTTAAAATTGCATTGTTTCACCTTTATCCAATAAAATTTTTACTTGGATCCACCTCTAAGTACTTGATTCATAGGCTATTCCAAATGAGAGAAGCCGAGTACAAACCTCTGATAGAAATTTTATAACCCCAAGAAGCTATGAAGTTTTGTGACATTCCTAGGAGAAGGCCAGGCCCTAATAAACTCAATATTTGTAGGATCAACATGAACACCTATGTTGTCCACAATGTATCCCAAATATTTTATGCTCTTCAATCCAAAAGAATACTTTTCTCTATTTGCATAGAATTTGTGTTGCTGCAATGTTGAAAGTACCCATTCAACATGTTGTAAATGTTCATTATAGGTCTTACTGAAGATGAGAATATCATCTAAATAGACCACCATAAAGGATTCAATCAAATGTTTGAGAATGGCATTCATTAACCTCATGAAAGTGGTTGGGGCATTTTTCAGCCCAAAAGTCATCACTAGCCATTCAAATAACCCTTGTTTGGACTTGAAGGCCGTTTTCCACACATCTGCAAGGTCAATTAGCACTTCATGATATCCAAACTTCAAACCAATCTTCATAAAGAACTTTGCCCCACATAGCTGGTCCAAAAAATCATCAATTTCAGGAATTGGATAATGTTCTTCATTGTGATCTTGTTCAAGGCATGATAATCAATACATAGCCTCCATGTGTCATCTTTCTTCATGTCTAAAACAATTGAACTATTGCAAGGGGATGCATTGGGTTGAATATGAACTTTCTGAAATAGTTCCTCAATTTGTCATTTGATCTCATCATTTTCCAATACTTATCTCTTGTACAATGGACCATTTGGTAAGGGTGTCCCTAGAATGATATAAATTGAATTATTTACCTTATAGTGTAGCAGAACTCTTGTAGGTGAAGTGAATACATCTTGATATTTTTCCAACATTCAATCCATCTATTTTTGTTGAACAGAGGTGGTTGTTGCTACAAAATTACTATTACCTATTAATTTATTCTCTTTTTTTTAGTGTATCATTAGTAGTACAAAAGATCCAATATGGGAAATCAAATGTCTATAGTATTTTGCACTAATTAAAGAAGAAGAAATTTTAGGACTTACCTTAGGAATTAAAGACTTTTGTTTGCCTACCTTGACAATAATATTGTGTGGCCTTGACTCATATACACCATGGGGTTGAGACATACATAGTTGTCCCAAAAACACATCACATAAGTCCAAGGGTGCTACATCATAGATGACTTCATCTTAAAATGGTTTGATGGAATAGGAAAAGAAAAAATATTTATTTACCTGTATATCCCTTCCTTGACTCACCCAGCCCATGGAGAATGGTTGCAAGTGAGGTTTAGTTTTTAGATTCAATAATTTTATGGCTTTAGCAGAAATGAGATTCTTCTAACTTCCACTCTCCACTATGAAGTATAGATCCTTACCATCACCCACATCTATGAATGAAATAGAATTTCCTCATCTTCCCAGTGTATAATTTTTCAATTACAACGATGGCATATGGATCTGCTTCAATAATTATTTCACCACTCTGTTGTTTAAATGGATCTATGGGAAACATGTCAACCTTTTGTTCAGATTCATATGTTTCTATCATCAAAGTCTTTGTAGCCATGCAATCATTCATATCATGTCAAGAACTCTTGTGAATATCACACCACATACTTGAATCCTTAATTTTTCATTTTCACTCATGTGTTCCATGTTGGTGATTGAGAAGAAGACTTGCTAGTAGTGGCCTTTTTCCTTGGGTTTTTGCTACCACTTTCACCCTTGAATTTTTTATTTACAAAGTAATCCTTCTTCTCCTTTTTTTTGAATTTCTCCTCAATTTTTCTGGCATATTTATAAGAAATTCCCAATTTTTCAATATTAAGAAAGGGCATCTCAGTCTAAATATATCTATGTAGCCCACTTCGGTATTTCAACACTCCATTCTTCTTTGAATCTTGGATGTCAAGATTCATTGATAAAGCATGAAACTGATTGGTGTAACCCTATATTTTTTGGTCTTTCTTTTTTTGAAGTAGTTGTCACTCCATATATTTTTCCTCATATGTATCTTCAAGATAATAGTCTTATGTGATGAATTCCACAAAATCCACCCATGTTGGTTCTTCTTCTATTGCAGATTCATTCCTTCTTGAGGTAAGTTTATTGTCCCATTCTAGCTTCACATGAGCTTCAACTTTGAGGAGAGAAAATTTTATCTTCTTAGCACTAGAAAAATTATTGACAGAAAATTATCTCTCCAACATGGTTAACTAGTCATCCACAATGTCTAGATCAATTTTACCTTTGAAATTTAGAATATAAAAATTCATATGCACTTTGAATGGGGTGTGGTTGTTGAATGGTTTAGGGCTTGCATTTTATTACTAAGTATCTTGAAGGATTTGAGAGAATTGACTCATCATTTCCTCCCTTTGTTTGTTCAGGTCTTACTCCACCATGGTTTTGATAGGGTATACTTTTTTGTCTCTGACATCTTTGGTCGATTACATATCAAAGGGAGGTAGACAGATGGGTTATGTATCTCTAATCCCCACCTTCAATAACTAGAATTTGTATGATGTGACATATAGGATCATACCCGCTCTGATACCAATGATCTAAATTCAACAAGGAATTTGAAATTATAATATTAGGTAAGTTGGAACCTACAAATATTGTAGACAATTAGAAAAAAAAATTATAACTTGTCAAAATGAGTTGTTTACATCACAAAGTTCGTTTAATTTATCCAAAATATATTTTTATAGATCTATATGGAATCCCAATAGTCTCTAGACTCCAACAAGTTCAAAATAAATAGTCTTTTCAAAAAATCAAATACAAAATAACTACGATTTTTTTTAAAAACTAGGAAATTATTTACCCCAACTTGGTGGGGTCATAACTTTCTACTCGATGGTTGAAATTCAAATCTGTTTACACCATTGGAAAGGTCTTCAAGAGAACCCAAATTTTTCTCTAAAGGACTCTAAAAATGCAATTTACCAGAATCTAGAAAATATCAAATTTTCTCAGTTCTATCACCTCTTGAGCATCCTTGGACTGCCCTAGATCATCCACCAATATTCTCAATGACAAACTGGTCTTCCAACAATCTCCCCCTTTGGAATTGATGGCAACATGTCCAAACTAGCCAAAACTATTCTCCAAACTATTCTCCCCCTTTAACATCAAGAGAAAAGGGTTCTCAATGTCAAACTTGGTAAACTAATCCAACTATTCTCCCCCTTTGTAGGTATATACATATATGCATGATAATAGCTCCCCCTTGCAAATTTATCCATAAAAAATGATCAAAAATGTATTGCAACATTTTCTACTACTTTCACATATGTACAGAGAAATCTAGAATTGTATAAAACTAAAATGTACATAATCAACTAGAGGAGGGAAAATACTCTTGTAAGACACCTTCACCTTCACAAGGTGTGCCTCCTGATCCTTCTTTCTAACATCCCAATCCTTCTAGGAAAAGATAAGTGTGTTTCTCTGGATCTCAAACTACATAAGGAGGTCTTCTGCTTCATCTAGTGAACTAGATGCAAGGTTCTTCTATGCTCAATTCTCTACATGTGCTACAACACTAGTTAAGGAGGTAAGTCTTTCACTTGCCAGATCCCTCAGTTGGCACTACTATATGATTATATTTTCTTTCTATTCCTACAACTAGAAAAATTATCCATGCAAATTTTCTATTGTAGTCCTTATGGCACCATTTGTCTCATTAATTAGATCATCAAATTTGGAGGCCTAAGAAATATGTGACTCAATTGATTCCATCTGATCCTTGATTCTCTTTGTTGAATTTTTCAATTTCAAAAAAAAATGAAAAAAACTCATGCTTCATCCAAACATTTATGTACATGTCTTATATTTTCTTACAATTTCCCATGTGCAGCATTGCACCTAACTGATATTTGAGTTAATTTTATGTTATTGACCTTCTTTTTTATCTCTTTCTCCAACCTTTCTTCTAAAGTGGAGGAATAATCTTTAAAAGAATCTAATACCAACTTTAACATTTCAACACCGGATAAGGATTCATCATTTGTAGCACCAGGAATCCCTTACAATACTTTGATTGCTTCTTCAATTAACTCAATGCTCTTTTGGTGAGTGGATATAATTTCCTTCCTTGCGGAAGAATGAAACATATCACCAATTTAAAGCTTCTGTAAGGGAGAGATTTTTTTCCATCTCCACTTGACCCTACTACAAAGGAAGTTGTAGTAGTTGTGTAGATACAACAGGTTCAAACTATAATTTCATGTCCAATAAACCCTTGATTGAATCACCAGAGGATTCATTTGTTCTTCCCACTTCTTTCTCAATACTCTTCTCCTTGTGTGCATTTTTGGACTCTTCCTCGGACTTCTTTTCTTCAGTAGATTTCTCACTATCATCTAGAGGAGGTTGGTCTTTAGTGTTTTGTGCCTCTGAATTCTCTAGGTTGTCTTGTGTAACCTCTTCTTTTTTCTTTGCTTCTTTATCTATATCTAGAGGAGGTGAATTTTGTTAGATTAATCACGCATTAGCTAATAATTAATTAATCTTTAATTGATTATTAGTCCAATTTATTCTCATGCATTGAAGCTAAACTTAGGAGTTCTTTATTTAGTTAACTAAGTTCTTTTCTATGTTAACTAGAGTGAGCTATTATTAGATCATTCTATCTCATCACATGTGGTGTTAACACTTGTCTTGATCTAATCCCTTTTTTTATTTAGGGTTCCTCCTATATAGCCCAACCCTCATTGTATTATTTCACTTCTTCACTCCTGAGATTTACACTTATGTACTCTCAAACTCTCAACCTTTGAGGAATTTTGTTTTCTTTGAAGATTCTTGAGAATATTTTGCAGTTTTTTCTTGTTGAGGAATATAGCAGTTCTTTGTTTGCAAACCTCTTGTGTGTAGTGTAGAAAAATGTAATTTTTTACATTTTCTCACTTGTTTAGACCCTCCTAGTTAAATTGGACTTCATAATGCCTTAATTTAGTCTTGTTAAATGTACCCCTTTACATTTACACACTTATTTGAGCCCTCTTAATTAAATTGAGCTTAATTATGCCTTAACAAGCCCTTTAATTCATTTACAAGCCTAATTAATTACATTTCCCGAAGGGGAAACCCAACAATAATTAATGCCAATACATAACACTTCACATTGAGCAATGTATTTTCCAAGAATAGGGACCTTGGAAGCCATTCACCCATCCATAAATTAAGGATAAATGTCTATAAATACAAGATCATTTCATCAATTCAAGCAATCTAGCAAGAGGTGAACTTAACAATATGTGAAATAAACATCCCTAGGATTTGGAACACATTTTTAAATCATGTTTTGGTGGTATTTTTTATCATCCCAAATTTAAGTTCTAAAGGTCGGCTTGTAATGTTTTAATTTCAGGAAATTAAGGATAAATGTTTATAAATACAAGGTTATTTCATCAATTAAAGCAATCTAGCAAGAGGTGAACTTAACAAGAGAAAATATTATTTTCAAGAGCATTCAAGAGCAGAATTCCTCATCATTTGTTGTAGCATTCAAGATCTCAAGCATCATGCCAAATTCTTTTGCAATCATGCATGTTTTTGGAGCTAACATTGTGATGTAGGATTCAAAGAGTCAAGTCAAGATTCAAGTATCAAGATCCACATCCATTTATTCCATTTCATGCAAAATCCACATCATGATTTTAGATTTCCAAAGGTTTAATCAAGGGTTTGGTGAGTTGCAACATTGCATTTGTTCATTCATCATTCCTTCATATTTCCATCATTTCATTTCAAGGTTTAATTACCAAAATGATTTTTGACCAAGGCAAACCCCCATTCACCCAAAAACAAAACAATTTCCCTCTCTCTTTGTTTGTTGCAGATTTGCAAGTTTATAGGTTGAAGAAAAGTTGATCTCAAAAGTGCAAAATTATAAAGTTGTATTTGTTGTCACCTTTGTTGTTATCTCATGGAAACTCAAATCTTGAATTTATTTTTGAATATTTGACTATGAAACCAAGAGGATCTAGAAGTATAGAAATGGGAGCAAAGGACCCAAAAATAAATTTTGGAAAGGTGAGCAAAGACCCATTCACCTATAGATGAATGAGTCCCAAGACAGCTTTTGAAAATAGTGTTTTATGATAGGTACTCAACATTTTCTATTCCCAAATTTTCTAGAAGCTTTATTGTTTCTAATAGCCCTATGTTTCATCTATAAAATGTAACCTTTACATGTCATAAATGAGTGCATTTTCTATTTTTAATCGTTCTCCCAAAACCCCTATTCAGTCAATTTTGTCAATATTTTTGTCAAAAGACACTCGATAGCTAATTTTGAGGTAGGTTTTAAGTGTCTTCCACTCATCTAATTTGCATAAATTTGATTGTTTATGTTAGATTTATGTTGCATATACATGAATCAGGTCTTAAATTACATATTTTAGGTCATTTACTATCTCATTTTCATCTCCCAAAAGTGTTGTTCAGTCATATTTACCCCATCCACACACAAATGAAATTTGCAAAATTCCTCAAATAATTCACTCACCTAAGGGTTGAAAGTGGATTTTGTGTGAGGTATCTCATTTCTTGAATGAAATAGAAAATAGGTAGGTTCATTACACCCCATTTTTCCCTTTCTATTTATAGTAAGTTTGGTGAAACATTCCAAATTTAGCGTAAAACCTTGTGTTTTGAACTCCTAACATATTTTTCTGTCTCATTTTGGTGAACCTGGTATTTTGAACATTCTAATTTCTAATTTAGAGTACATTCAAACCCTATATCTAGGATTTGAATTAATTCATTGCATTTCTAGTTTCTAAATTTGGCATAAAGTTGCACTGCATTCTAGGTGTAAACTTGCATTTTGCATTCATTCTAAATCTAAAGATTCAACAAAAATTGCATAATGTTAGATTGATTTTGCATAATATTTACATAATATCATACTTCCAATCGCTTAAATCTAGAAAAATCGGATCAAAATTACATTTCAAAATGTTTCATATAGTTTATCATTTGTCATGAATTTCACTTACATTTAGACATCAAATTATGGAAAGTTCTCTTATAGAAGTTACAATCTAAGATCAGGAACAAAGAACACATATAATCACTCATAAATTATATTTCTCATTTTAAAAAACCTTTAATAGATACCCATTCGCCTATGGGTGAATGAGTCCTTCAGGGCCTATAAAAACCAACTTTTCTAAGCTTTTTTGTGGTTTTTTGCACTTCCTAGATCTCTTGGTAACCCACTATTTCAGTCTAGCAAGTTTCAAGAATTTTTTGTTTGTTCATTAAGATCTAATCATCCATTTAATTTAGGAATTTAAAATTGGAAAAATTGTTGCATTTCAGATTTGTAGAGCAATTCTCATATCATTTTTTCATTATAAAAGTCTCTTATTATCATACTTAATGTTATATTTTTATATTTTTTTGAATACTCTAAGAAATTTCTGTTACAAGCATATGAATATGAAGTCATTTCTCCTCTTTTATTTCTCTTCATTGATCCCTCTCTCGTGTGTGAAACTAACTTAGTGAAAGAGAATACAATTTTGTATAATCATGACAATCAAGTTTGTTCTTCTCCCAATATCTCTCCTATTTGTGAAGAATATATTTTGGTGTTAGAAGATCCACTCAATTAGAGTTATGAGAATCCTATTTTTTTCTCTTCCCCTACCTCTCCCACTTGGGAATATATTGTTGGATACAAGGATGATACCATTGACACATCCCCTAATACGACTTTTCCTATTTCTCCTATTTGTGAGAATTATTTGATACAAGAGGATTCCATCATTGATAAGCAAGACAATAAAACCATTGATAACTCCCATACTTGTGATGAAGTTATTTTAGAAGAACCGGCTATTAAATGTCATGAACATCTAGTTTGTTTCTCTCGTAGAAACTCTCCTACTAGGGAAGATATCATGGTGCAAGAAAATGACAATATTGACATATGTCTTTCAAACAATAGTAATGTGGCCTCCTCAGATGAATATGATCAAGTTACATTAGACTCCCCTTCACTAAGAGATCATTAAAATAAGGATAAGTGTTTTGATGTTATGCACATTAGATATCCCTCGAGTCCTCTAATTATTAGACCTCCTACAGGTCCTTTAATTATTGGACCTCCTAAGTCATCTCCTAATCCACTTCTTACCATCTACCCACCCTCACATCAAAACCAAGTTAAAAAAAAACTCTTTCTTATCCTTGAACCACCTAAAAAAAAACCATTATCCCTCGAAGATATCTTAAATTCTACAATGCAACTTGATAGTAACAATGTTTTGCAGCAACCAAGTTACAATACTGTTGCTCACACATATAATACAAGGAACAATAGGAAAACCCAAACAACTCCAACATCCCTTCCATTACCTCAACCATATCTCTCACCTGCACCTAATATCTTGCAGTGTAGTGGAAAGGAATATGATCTTATTGAACAACTCTAAAATACTCATGCTAAGATATCTTTATGAGATCTTATTCAAGCCTCACCTAGTTATCATAACATGATTCAAAGTTATTTAAAACAAGTACCTATACCTCTTAATGTGCAACCAAATTATATAGGAGCCCTAATTCAATGAATGAGTTTAGATATTGTTTTCCACCAAAATGAGCTACCTCCTTTGGAAGTGCAAAAAAAAATGAAGCTTTCATGATACTAGCTCACAATAATACAATTGTGATAAAGAGAACCCTTGTTGATAATGGATCAGCCCTTAATGTGTGTAGTGAAAGCCTCTTGGATAAGCTTGGAATGGATAAGAGCAATATTGAACTTGTTTCTTTATCCATTCATGGGTTTGATAACATAGGAAAATAGCCGCTTTGTGTGATCACATTACCTATTTCAGCTGGAAAAGTTACATTTCAAATTCCTATCCATGTTATTCCTCAAGACCTTTCATATAACCTTATTTTAGGTAGACCGTGGATTCATGAGATGTAAGTGGTTCCTTAAACTCTTCAACATATAATGAAGTATTCTATAACAACCAAGTGTAGAGAGTCAAAGCTGATCCTAAACTAGAAAGTTTTTTACACATTGAGAAAGATAAATAAATTCCTTTGAAAACATTGATACCAACTTCAAAAGTGGAAATTATGCAAGAAGAAGAAAAAAAAAAAAGAATGCTGAGGAAATCACAAGTCTATTTTATGATGATTTGGATTCTTTATATTTTACACCTACATTTATAAGAGAGTACATGATCACAACAAAAAATTTTGAAAAGGGAAAAAAACCAATGGTATTATCAACACAAAACTTAAAATAATCTTCACAAGAATCTACTTCATCCACTCTAGAAGAAGACATAAGTTATACTACAAAATTTGATGAAGTGGACTATGAGCAACCACCGAATCTAAAAGAAATGGAAAAACTTTATGGAATAGCTTACAAACTTTTCAAACAACTTGCTTATAGTGGAAAAGGATGTGGTGTTAGAGAACAAGGTATTTGTGTCCCTATAGAGCCTAATACACAAGAAACCACTAGTGGTATTGGTTATTGTCCTTCATGAGAAACAAAGCATCAAAAAATCCTTCACTCAATACCAACACTATTACAAAAGATTCTTCTAAGCTAACTTTAACTTTGGTACATCCTGAACTAATAGAAACAACTAGTGGTCTTGGTTATTGTCCCTCGAAAGAAAAGAAAGAATCAAAGAAATCTCTACTTAATATCAATGTCATCACTCAAAACACTCCTAGGCCATCTTCAACCACATGTACTAAGCAAGATATATATTTGATACAAAAGAAAGGAACATATTCTACTATTGATCGAGAGAGTATCTTGTCGAGACTTCTCCAAGATCACTTGATATCTCTCCCTCCAAACACACGAAAGAAATTTTACATCACAAGTTCATTGTGTGTATATCATTGAGCTCACAATAATTCTACTAATGAGTGTTAGGATTTGAGTGATAAATTTCAACACCTTAAGGATTGTGATGCTCTTCCTTGTGTTGATGCACCTATTTACTCTAATTAATATCGATTTTCACCTTATCATGTTACTCATCACTATGTGGAATTAGTAGCCTTGTGTATCTTGCTCATTGTCATTCATGCTAGTACAATATTAGGCACAACCATATCTCTCTTGGCAAAAACATGATAGTTATTGATGGTTGTCTTTATCTCTATGATTGGGGGGCAAGGATAACTAGTCTTTGGGAGGTGTGCATTCTTTCTAAGGATCCTCTCTTTCTACTTAAAGTACCAACATAGCAAGTATGTTGGCATTTCAAGTGGGGGGTATATTTTCCCTCATTCATTATTTGAATGTTTCCTTCTTATTGATGATAGCATATAGGAAGTGTGATCATTACATTAACATTATTTTTTTGGCATTATTTCATTTTGACATTTCTTTCTTCACTTTGTTCATAGAAGTTGAATTTAATGTAGCATTAGCATAGCATATTGATCATGTTATGTGGCACCTTATCAAAGTTATCACGAGGTATAACCTTGGTATGGTTAGTACAATAGGAGACTATAGACCTGGCATGACTCTCATTGTATGATGAGAGCCTAGACAGAGGCATTACTTTCTCATTTAGCCACCCTTTTGGGGGCTCACCTAGTGGATGACAGATTTCACTAGCCCTTATGAGCATACTTTTCCAAAGGCCACCTAGCATAACACAACTTGCTTGCTTTTGGAGCCTTTTCATTTTTAATGGCCACCTAGCATAGCCCAATTTTCTTGCCAATAGAGCCATATTTTGGATGGATTTAGCATGATACAACTTGCTAGTCCATCTTTCTTTTCTCTTCGCTTTAACTTTAACATTCTATGTTTGTGTATCTTGTCTTGTTGTTGCATATCATATTGTAGACATGTAAGAATAACCTAACACTTCTTTCATATCCTAAATGAAATTTTCTCATCCTCGGCATCATTATCACTAAATATCACTATATTACACATCAATTGATACAACTCAAAACCCCTAATCTTCCTCTATTAATTGAATAATATTACATTATTTAACTTAATTCACTTTTTTACATTGTTTGACAACACTAAAATAAATTTTCATGTTTATCCTTAATATAACACATCAATTGCATCAAAACCCCTAATTTCCTCTATTAATTGAATAATATTACATTATTTAATTAATTCCTTTTTTACATTGTTTGACAAACTAAATAAATTTCATATTTAATTGAATAATATTACATTATTTAATTAATTCACTTTTTCATCACTTTTGACTAATTAAATAAATTTCATTTATTTAATAAAGTCCTAATATGACTTTATTCTTCCTAAATAATTAAATAACATCAATTATTTAATTATGACACTAATTTACCCTATTCTATAAATCAATTAAATTTATAATACTTAATAGTTTAATTAAATCAGTTTCCCCCAAATTTGAATAATTAAATAAATTATTCAAAACATAATCAAAAAGGTCAAACAAACAAATACAACTTTGTTTACAAAAATTCAAAAATGGTTTTCACATTCAACTCCAAAAATATTATTTAATTAAATCAATTAATTAATTATCCTCACCCACTTTCATGATTGAGAAAATTACGATCCCCCGATTGCTCACTCTAATTGGTTGAATAATCCATCTATTCTAAAATCCCATTGAAGGCTCAACATGATTTCTTTAATTCCATAGATTATTCAATCTATTTCCTCAATTTTATTGAACACTCAAATTGGTTTCTTCAATCATACCAATTACATAATCAAAATCCATTGATTATTCCTATCTATTTCCTCTCAACATCTTTGAACCGTTCATCAGGATATTCTGCTACACGATATTGAACATTCATTTTGAAACAAATTATATATAACAACCATCTTCTTCCTAAAACATGATCAGAGAATCAAAATATTTTACACAACGAAGTAATGTTGAGATTTTAATTGATTTCTTGAGAACTTCAACACATATCTTTTATCAACAACATCGCACTTTGGAGATTTTTCTATGCACAAATAGAGGCTTCGCATTGATACAATGAACAATCCAACATCTTTGCGAACACACTTCGACATGGGATGGTAATACTATTTTTGTGAATTCATTTTATGTTTCTCTTTTGATTGCATTTCTTGAATTCATTTCTTCATAGTTTCATTTCATGAGTAATGGGCATGAATAGTCTTTTTGTTTGAATTAAGTTAGTTTCCATTCATTCATTTTGATCTTATTGCATCCCTCAATTTTCCCCTTACACATTTTGGCATGCTAGATGGGACCTCAGTCGTTAGCACTAACTATCTAATGAGTGAATTTTGAAGTTGCAAGTTCTGAAAATGCAATTGGAAAGTTTTCACACATAAGCTATAGGAAATTCACATGATCAACCTGTCGTTTTCGTCACAGTCAACATTCTTTCGGTTACTTCTACCTTTTCTATTCATTAACAGGGCCACTTTTGAGAATCTAAACCACTTTTGCACATAACACCTAGTTGTACTTGACTTTTTGGAGCAGTTTTCCTTCCAAAAATAAGTCTACAAGCGCACTAAACAAGGCCTCTTTTGCTTAAATTTTTTTCATGTGCTCTGTTGAATTTTTTATCTAAAATCTGAAAAGTTATTTTTTGATTTCTAATGCTAACAATTGCTAATTTTGAATGTTTTTCAAGTGCTAACATTGTTTATGCAGGATTTACAAAAGTATGGAATGAGTTTATCCAATAAACAACTAACATTCTTTTATTACAGGGAAGGCAAATAGTCGAAGTTTTAAATTTTTAGAAGATTTTTAGCTTAGAAAGAAATTCTCAATTGGTGCTTTAAAAATAATTTTCACAAGCTTTAGATAGATTATAAAACTTTAAATTTGGTTCCTAAAATGAATCTCACAAATCACATACCTTCAATTGGTGCTTAAAAAGAATTTTTTGAAGCTTTCTAGCTTAGGAAAAAAAATTGATTGGTGCTATAAAAAGAACCCCACAAATCCACATGACTTCGGTTTGGTGCTTTCAAAAACAAATTTTCAAAACTTTCTAGATTAGAACAAACACTTTGTTTTGGTGCTCTAAAAAATGTTTTCTTTCGACCAAACACTTTCAATATGTTGACAAAACGATTGATTTACCTTTGTTGACCAATTAAGACAAGGCTTTAGAAACACTTCAATTGGTGATTAAAATTTTTAAAATGCCTTTTGATTTTGCATATTGCTATCTCTTTGTTTGAAATCCAAAATAATTCAATTTGGTGCACATAAAAAGAAAAATTGCTATCTTGTACACACTTTATTTAATTTCATTTTACTTTATTTTTTATTTTATTTTATATTTTGAGGCTTAAAAAGAAATTACAATGAATTGTACACTATGTATTTTGTGTTTGGAAAATTAGGTGTCTATCCTCTCCCCTCGCTCCTTTTGGCGATCTTGGGTGATGAAAAGCATGTTGAGTTTCACACTTTTGTTTGCATTTCAAAGCACACCTTTAGAGGGCCTACCTCCCCATTTGTGAGAGGGAATGACCCAAGCGGTACTTTCTTTTTTGGTCTGCTATATAAATAATTGTGGGTGTGACAAAATCCATCAACCACCTAGTGTAGGTGTTCTATATTAACGAATGTCTCCCTCAGTATCCATGATATTTTCAAAAAACCTTTTTATTAAGGGCTAGGAGACCTCTTAAATGAGTGAATCACTGCATGTATAGACACCAGATTATCCCAAAACATGACTAAGAACCAATGTTGTAGAAGCCAACCCTTTTTAGCCAAAAACATTCTTTGAAGTGGTGCATTAGAAATCTGATTCTGAGAAGTTACTTAGCAAGTCCGACTTATGGTTGAGCTTAAAACACTCTCCATTTGTTCTATGTAAAATCATCCCTTTGAGGCATGAGGTAAGCTCACCTAAAAGAATGTGTTTATCCCTAGGGTGTAAATTATCTTCACGAAATTTCCAAATCTTTCGATTACTTTGAAACATCAAACATTGTGCTTGAATTAAAATGAACACATAAAAACAAGCATTAAACATGGTTATCAAACTTCAAACCCTTTTGACTTAGTGTGAATCCTTTGAAAAGAGCCCTATATTTGCACTCCTTAAGGATGTCTTAAAACAATATCCCTAAAGGTTTCCAGATATTTAGGCTCACATTTCAAGTCAAATTAAGGACAAAGTAAACATTGGAAACTATGACTTTAGCATTTTGACTTCCACGAACTTTGAGCTTTTGTGGAAAGAAAAGTGATGAAAGTTGTAGATATTTAGGGTCAAATAGTTTTGATTATTGTGTTGCATGATATCACTTGCCAAATCTCAAGTCAAATCAAACGAAGTCACCCAATACTACAAATTTATCCAAAGTTGTTGCCAACACAGAAACTGGAAAACAAAACTAAACAAAGGCTACTTTTGCTTCTATTTTTTCTGCACTAGACCAAAAATTTTTTAGAATTGACAGACATTTGTCGGTTTTTCTCTTTGTCTCATGACAGTTACTAATAAAAACATGCCACTTTTGATAAATTGAGCACACCTAATATAGATATTGTCATAATTTACTTCTTTTGTGTCGCACCTAACAAAATTTTCCCCGTAATTGATAAAAAATAGGCCTCTTTTGACCAATAAGGTTGCTTTTCCCTACACTATGAATTAGATAGGAAAAATTGAAATAGAATTCACTCTTACAAAAATATTACCGCTGTTTCCTTTTAAAATATAGCCACACTTTCCCAAAATCTGGCCGCTTTTGACATAAAATATTGCTTTTGCTCCAAACTTACCACTTTTTCTCTATTTTCTAGTGAAAATTAGAAAACCAATCATAAACTGGTTACAAATTCTTGTGAAAAATAAAAAAATAGACTCCCAAAACAAGTCATAAATTTGCATCAATCCATCATCCATTTTCAAAATCAAAATAAATGACTTGGACTATTTCTTCACTCAAATTTTTAAGATATCAATATTTTCTTGAACCTCAAGGCTAGTTCAAGTAAATTTCCCGCAACATATCCTCTAGAAAAAGAATTGAAATACCGATCCAAGTATTTTAACATTTTGAGTTCAAAAAATAGTGTCATCCAAAACATCGCTCAAACCTTAGGGTCTTGAGAATCATGAAAAACCATATCAAAACATCAAAACTTTCACTTTATGACCATTTGGCATCCAATTTCTCTAGTTAAACAACCAAACCTTATGACACCTATCATACAACCAAGTCTCATGCAAAATGAAGGTGAAAAAACAAACATAATCGGTAGTTTGAGGAGCTTCATATTTGGAACAAAAGAAACACCAACTGAGTGGAGAAATGTAGAAAATACCCTAGACAAACAAGAGAGAAAAGTCGATCTTGTGGCCAGAAGGCCCGTATTACCACCTCCCACATGGAAATAGAAAATATTGACTCCCAAGAAAACTTGTAAAATAGAAAATCTAAAAACAAACACAATTTCATTTCCTTAAAACGGAAAATTCAAAAAAAAAAGCATTATTTGATTCGATAATTAGAAGTCACCAAATTTTCACAAAATCTTGGCACTTGTTTGTGACAATTATGAGATCAGAACATAGAAAAAACATGGAGGCCAAAAAAATTAGTTCTAGCATACCCCCAACAAACATCACAAACAACAGAAGTGACCCATGGGGTTATAGACCAAGTGACCTTGTAACTCCTCAAAAGGAACCAACATTCAAAGCAACATCCAACCAATCACCAAGTGAGGAGGAGGTAATTTGTAGACAACAAGAATCAATCGATAGATCAAACCAAAACCCAAGGGACATGGTCATAGAAGAATTGGATAGTGAGGAAGAAATAAATGATGAAGAATTCTTTCAGCACTCCAACAATCCCAAGGTGCTTAAACTGATGGACAAACTCTTAAGAAAGGATTCAAATACCCACTTCTTCAAACTAGCATAAAGTGGTGCTAAGTTACCTATAGACTTTAATGTAGAAGGTCTTAAAGGTCCTCACCTCATTCCCTTAGGGGATAACTCAATTGTGAGAGAAATACCCAAACCATTGGAGATTCCAAACATGCCACCAATCTTCTCACAAGGAAATGATCAATCAACAAACAACCCTTTGTTTTGAAAACCATCCCAAATAAAACAAGTGGTGGTGGCCCAAAAATATCAATGAGGTCCATATAAATACATGCCTCAAGGTAAAAACCCACCAACAACACAATACATGCCCAAAACAGTTCATATATTGACCCTTTCCAAAATGTACAAAATCAACAAGGGAAATTTCCACAACAACACCAAAAACATGATGGGCTACATGGTCCCCTTCCCAATCATCATCAACAACAAGGTGGGTCACATGGTCCCCTTTCAAATTAGTACCAACAACACGATGGCCACATGGTTCCCTTCCCAATCAACAACAACGTGGGTCACATGGTCCCCTTCCAAATCAATACCAACAAAAAGGTGGGCCACATGGTCCCCTTCCAAATCAACATCAACAACAAGGTGGGTCACATGGTCCCCTTCCAAATCAATACCAAAAATAAGGTGGGTCACATGGTCCCCTTCCCAATCAACAATACCATCAACAAGGTGTATTTCTAATGCACTATCAAGGTAACCTTCAAAATAGTTCATCCCAACAACAAGTTGTGCCACATGGTACCCTTTCCAATCAATAGTACCATCAACAAGGTGTACCAACAATGCACTATTTGGGTAACCTTCAAAAGAGTTCATCCCAACAACAAGGTGTACCACATGGTACCCTTTCTAAAATCAACAGTCCCATCAACAAGGTGTACCAACAACGCACTACTAGGGTAACCTTCAAAGAAATTCATCCCATCAATAAGGTATCATGACAATGCACTACCAGGGTAACCTTCAAAGCAATTCATCCCATCAACAAGGTGTCCCACCAATGAACTACCAGGATAAACTTCAATACAATTTGTCCCAAACACAAGGTGTAACACCAATACTCTATCAAAGTACCCCTCCTCCACAACAACAATGACTTAACCCTCCTTACATTCAACAAGGACCTAATCCTCCTTTCATCCCATAAGGAATTAACCCTCCTTCCACCCAACATGGTTACCAAGGTCTCACACCTCCACAATACCCAGCCTATGACCAAAACATCTTAGGGCAATAAGGCTACTACACACAAAATCCACAAAAAAATTGTTAGGAATAAGGTGTCTCAACCTTGCATAATTCCTATTCTTATTATTTGTTTTGTAAAATGTATTTCTTTCAAATAATGTAATTAAGTGTGAGTGTACATGTCTAGTTGGCATGTTGATGTGTCACTCCACCTGATGTGTCGGCATCTTGAATTGTGTATAAGGAGATCATGGCTGAAACGGTTATGACAGATTCCTATGACACGTAAGAGCTATTTCTAGAAGTTTCAATGATGGGTGAAGACATGCAATACGTGTGGCAACTAAGAAAGTTGAGTACTGTACACTCTTCCATGATATAAGCATTTTTTAGGGTTACAGACTGTGATAGGAAAAGAGTGTATTGTTGGTATGATTTTGTGCTACTGAATTTGTCTTTGAGTGTCAATTGTCTCCTGAAAGAACTTGCATTGCAAGTGTGTTGTAACCATTGTGTTGAAGATAATACATTGTGCAGGTTTTGGAGTGCTGGGGTTTTTTACTGAAAGGTTTTCCCTAGGGTAAATCATTGTGTCAATCTCTATTTTCTGTATGCTGGTATATGACTGCAATATCATTGTTAAAGTAGTTAACAAATCTGAAATTGTAAGGATTTAAAAGAATTTGCACAATACTTTCCTTTAGAGATTAGTGTAGGAAGTTGTTTCCGCACCTGAGTTTCCTTACAAAAATGTACCAAGCACAGAGGTAGGCATGCAACTACAAGCCCTAAATAAAAAGATAGTGGACATCCAAATTGGAAAAACAAAGAAGACTTATACCCTACATGATATATGTCCATTTCCTTTTTATCTTTCCATTACTATGCTCCCTTTCTGAAAAACTTTGAAATACTAAAGTTTGACAAATACAAAGGAAAAGGAGATATAGTAAAATGCGTGCAATATTTCTCAGTAGCTTGCATGGAAGTGCAAAACAAAAATTCCTACTTAATTAGGCTCTTTCCATGTAGTATTATTGGTCATGCTATGGAATGGCTCTCCCATCTACCACCAAGTTTGACGGATTGACTAGAAACTTTCTGAACCATTTTTCATTCAACATAGAACAAGATGTCACCATCACTGGCCTCTACAAGATTGAAAAGAGTCAAGGAAAATCCTTTACATCCTACCTACAAAGATAGAGACATAAATCTAGTAGGTGAAAGTGGCCTATTCCTAACAAAGAACTGGTAGATATCTTTGTTTCTAATATCCAAGAAGAAATCAACTACCAACTCACCATGTTGTGCCCCGCTAACTTTGAAGTAACTATTGAAAAGGGACTACACACTGAGAGAGTTCTCATAGAAAGGGGGGTCGTTAAACTAAATAATTCAAACAAAAATCCTTCTAGTTCAAATCATAAACCTAATTTTTGGGCCAATAACAAAAATGTCACCAATCATGGGATAGTGGATGCTAGAGTTGTATGGAATGGGAAAAATCCTAATGGAACACAAAACAAACCTCAACTTGCATGAACAAGCTACGCTCCCAATAATGCACAAAACAATCAACTTATCTATCCTCAAAACAATCAAGCGATTAACCAATAGACAAATCAAGGAGGGAAACAAAGAGAATATGATCAACCAAGGAGGAAACTCATTTCATTAGGAGAACCCCTTGAGACAATCATGCACAAGCTAGTGTAATAAAACATCATCAAGGTCAACGATTTTTGAAACTACGAAGATCCAAGCTTCAAACAACCATAGTACAATGAGGACTTATGGGAGTTCCAAAAAATCAAAGGACATACAACGAATAACTGCATGAGACTCAAGCAAATCATACAACACTTGATCAAAAAGGGATAAGTGGATATCGAACATTATCCTAGAAATAAAGACCTCCAAATATACACAAATCCAATTTCTAACCATGCTAAGAAGAATGACAAAGGAAAAGACCAAGACTATCATAATTCTAACAACACCTATGGTGGCATAGTCCTAGGTACCCTCTCCCAAGGAGATGACACTAGGGTCAATGTGTTAACAATACGAGGTAGGGGCCTCGAATGTTATGTAACTACCTGTCGAGAAAAAGTCACAATACAAGGAGCCCCACCTAAACCCATAGCTAAGTCATCAAATAGCTATAGTATTGTGGAACAACTGAAGAATACTCCCACTTTGATCTTTATCCTAGAGCTACTAAAATTGTGACTCGCACATAGGGAAATACTTGAGAAATCATTGGAAGCATTAGTCTCTAATGACCTCAATCATGATCAATTTTAATTCATGGTTGGAAAAATCACAGCCAATCATCATTTAGTCTTTTTCCAAGAAAGACCTTCCACAAAAGTCTTCCCACAGCCACGCTCTCTACATAGAGGTTGGTTTCCACAAAAATATGGTCAAAAGAGTGTTGATAGATAACAGTGTAGGTCTAAACATCTATACTTTGAAATTTGTTAAAGAACTAGGGTATTTTGACGATGTAATCGACAAGGGAAAAATCTTCACTATAAGGGCCTATGATGACCTTGAAATGAAGTTAGAAGGAACCATTAGGCTTCCTGTATAGATAGGACTTAAAATCATACAAACCACATGTCAGGTACAAGACCTTGAGTTACCATATAATCTTCTTCTAGGACACCCTTTGATTCATGCATTACAAGAAGTTCCCTCAACATTTCACTAGTGTCTCAAATTTCCTCATGAAGGAAAGGAGGTTACATTATATGTTGATCCCGAACCCTTCCAATTTTGCGTAAAATTGGAGGAGAAATATAATAAAATCCAATGAATACCAAGAAATGACATATCATTCCACTCCTTCTCATATGTTGAACCTTACACACTACCATCAATCTCAATTAAACCAACATCAAGTGAGCAACCAAAAACTAAAACCAAGGTTCAAGTACTTGACAAAGGTAATGGAGATTATCATTTCAATCAAGTGTTTTGCATTGGAATGCTTCCACCAACTCCCAATTTTTATGGAGGACCTAAGGAGATAAAACATGTTCAAATAGTGATAGTGGTAGTCAAACCCACAATTTTTACCAAGTGGGGAGATATGAAGGATGAGGAGATATTCAAAGAGGAATTTTCATCAATGATTTACAAAGAAGACCAAGAGGAACCAAAATAGCCACAACCCATTCTAATTGATCCTAGCAATTGTAGACACTTTAAAATGTATTTAATGATATCATGCACTCGGATCAAATATACTAACATCTTTTCCTCTTAAAATCCATCCTCTTTTTGCTTAATTGATTAAATTTTCCTAGCTATTTAATTAATTGCACCATTTTCATCTATTAACTTGATTAACCTAATTAGGTGAATTCACCCTCATTTGTGCTAACATTTCGTCCTATTAAAAAGAATAAATCAAATTGTTTAATTTAATCCTTGAAATCCTCTTATTTGATTAACCCTAAGTTATTTAATTAAATATCACATCAATTCCCCTTTTCATTAAATAAAGTAATTATTTAATGAATACCCTAATTCCCCTAATTTTCATAATTGAAATTTAATTTAACTATCAAATTACTAATTAAATCTAATCCCCCCACTTGCAAGGGAATATTCCTCCTTTGTACATTCCTCAAAAAAGGGAATATTCCCATGTAATATTCCTTTGCACAATTTAATTTAGTTTAATTAAATAAATATCTAATTTTCCTTACACATGAGAATATTCCAAAGAATATTCTCTCTCTTCACTCATTTGAAAAAAGGAATATTCTCCCTCATAACAAACTTACAAGACTTCTTGTGCAAGTTAACTTTCAAGACTTATTGTATAAGTTTTGAATGTGTGTTTGTTTGGAAGAATATGAACCCTTGATTCTTTTCTTGATCCATGTGATCATTAATTCTCATCCATTGATGAGAATCCATTATCCATGTTTCATTTCTCCTTCATTTTTTACCATTGATTAAACTTTTTAATCTTAACCCTCCATTTCTCATTTGTTCTCCTATAAATAGGTCACTATTTGGAGACAAATGGATCCATATTTTAAGAGAAAACTTATGCTATTAAAATCACTTTCACTTGCACTCATATTTAGCATCATTTTAGCTTAATTTACTTGCATTATTAGCTTAGCTTTCATTAATGGCTTCCATGGTAACATAGGTGCATATATTTAGCATATTTTAATTAGGGTTTGAATCTTTTTACCTTAAAATCCATTTACATTAGCTTTTCACACACATATATCAATCATCTTAGCATAAATCATGTTAAAATAGCTTGCATCATGTTAATTTAGCTTTAAATCATGCTTGCATACACATCTATCAATGGTTTCATTGATTCTCTTCAATATAATTGATCAAAATAGGCTCATTTATCCACAAGATTGGGAAAGGGTCGGCATTCCACATCAATGCGTCACCATGCCCCCAATAGGATAAGTTTCAATGGATTAGAATAGGTGTTTTTGAAGCTTTCATGATTTAATATGTTAGTTTTAATGGATGCTTACTTTAGTTTTGTATTGGATGATCTTATTCGACTGATGCTTAGTGGTTTGAATATAATTTGAATCCTCATGGATCAAGTGTAGTTAGTCAATACTAATTCATCGATCACACTTTGGTGCTAGAGGGAGGGCAGTACCGATCAACATTAACATTTTTTTCTCTCGAATTCCATTTTTTCTAGTTTTGTAGAAATAGCAACGCTTTTAGAGACAACAGTGATGCCTCTTCCAAGCATCACCATATACCAACGCTCCTTGTAGATACAATGATGCCTAATTAATCACTGACACTTATTAAAAAAAATTGCAATGCTAATACTTTTAGAAGTATCAAAAATTTGAAAATGATGATGCTACCAAATAGCGATGCTTTTTCTCACCAAAGTGACACTCATTTGAATTATGGTGACACTATCATAAACAACAACGCTTTTAACTAGTAAGCCAAAATAGTGACTGAATTTTAGCATGTGCTTTTAATTTTTTATTTTCTTTTCTTTTCAACATCTCACTGACTTCTAGATTTTAACTTTTTAGGCTAACTGGTTTTGTAGGTTTGGATGATAAAACTTGAAGCGAAGAAGCATACTAATTTCATTTGATTTCATAATTGTAACAAGTGTTTCAACAATTATGGGGCATTTATAACCCATTTATGATGCTTTATTTCACGTTTTAGGACCAAACTAGATTTATTTTGGGCTTTAAAATGAATGTTTAAATTGGTTGAAACTAAACCCTCATATCATTTTTCTTGGTGGTTTAAAATTGAACAACACTATCTTCACACTTCAAATTGGTGTTTAAAATGAACTCATTTTTCTATGATGGATTAAAAAGAACATGTTTTTGAATTGGTTGAGTATCCTTGTCATGCATATCCAATCCCCTTGTGCTTCATGCAATCTTGGGTGAAGAGAAACACACAAGTATACATTTTATTCTTGCAAGTGCTTATCCTCTCCCCTCATTCCTTTTGGAAATCTTGGGTGATGAAAAGTATTTTATGCTTCAAACATGTGTTACGTTTAACAGGCCTGCCTCCCAACTTGTGAGAGGAAATGACCCAAGTAGTGCTTTCATTTTGGTCTGTGATATAAATACTTGGCATGACAAAATTCATTGACCAAATATTGTAGTTACACTATACTGATGATCATCTCCTCTAGTATATGTGTGATACATCAAAACCCTTAGATGTTTCTAAGGGTTATGAGTCATTTTCATTGAGTTAAATCACTGCATGTATAGCACTAGTTTATCTTGAATATGGTCATTAAAATCTTTGTTTGTAGTGGCTAACCAAGTCCAATTGCCAAAAAATATTTTAAGGTAGTGGATTGAAGTAGCACCACTCCAAGAAGTTACTTACCATGTCTGGTTTTTTATTGAGACAATAAAGAAAATGGGGAAGGGACTCCTTTTCTCGGTGTCAAGATGTTACATTTCCTTGACATATCCTATTTATCCATTTCATATTTTTGGATTAATTATCTCTTCAGACGGTGGTAAGCCTATTGAGAAATAAATACCCATTCTATCTAGGATTTTAAATGCTTGAGAGTCAGTTTAACACTTGCTTGGTTCCAAAACATTACAAAAAAACATCAACAAGTCTTTTCAAAATTTCATACCCTTTGGTCTAAGTATGGATACCCTTTGACAAAACCTTGATATTGATGCTTGTCCTAAGGATTTATTCTTAGAGACTTCTAAATATTTTGGTTTACATCTCAATCCATACTTCCCAAAGTAAAACTAGGAAACTATGGCTTGAACTTTATCCTTTTCACAAAATGGACCTTGTGAAATTTATGATGTTTTTCACATAGACATTTAGTTTGAACTTAATCAAGACAAACTTTTTTAGTAAAAACAAACTCATTAAGAAAGATAAATTGACAAATTGAACCCCACATGACCATTTGGCGTTTGATCACTCTAGTTGAAAAACCTAACATTACGCCCACTATCATTCAACCAAACTTTGAACTAATTGAGGGAGAAAAAAATGGATATAATTAGCAGTTTGAGAAGCTTCAAATTTGAAACAAAGGAAACACCAAGTCAGTGGAGAAACACAACTAAGGTCTTAGAAAAACAAGAGGAACAAGCCAATACTGTGGTTAATGACCCATATTACCACCCTCGCGTGGCAATAAATATCCTCTTTTCCACAATCTTAGAAATCTCTAAATGAACTCATGAAAAATCAAAATCCCCAAGAGAAGGTCTACATGTCATCAATTCAAACTTAAGCATCATAGTCCAAAATCTGTCAAACATATGTGGCTCTCTACTGCAACATGAACCGATTGGTAAGGAATTTTTATAGATGTGTTTCAATGAATGATTTAGACAAGTATGCTCAATATGAACCCCTCATTTATGTCAAACATTGGTCTTTAGGGTTTGAACACTTTAGAGGTCTAGCATCATTATCACTACCTTGGTCTTGAAAAAAAAAGGTTCACTTTAGGTCAACATTGGTCAAACATTTCATCTACCCCTTCATCAAAAACTCATCCTTCAATTCACCAAACTTTGCAAAATTTAAACACACCAACACTTTGGACTTAGACATCTATCAACCCAAACCCTAAATTAGCTACTCTTTATGTGAAATGAATCCCTTTCCATGCACTTAGCTAAGTTAGTTATCATCTTTGGACTAGTTTATCTTGAAGGTCATGATTCTACCCTAAAGATCCACAAGTTCATAAACATCCTTTATCCAAACATCAAACAATCAAACTTGAGTCAAAATTCTTGTCCCAAAATGTTTGCAAAGATCACTCACCACATCATTCACCTTTTCATCTCCCATTATCACCATTGCTCCAAAAATAATTAGAGCATCCCTTTTACCTATATTTGATTCAACTAGAGAGTTTAAACATTACAAATCTCAACACAACTCTCCCATAGGTGACCCAAAATTTATGGTAAACACAGGATCACAACACAAGAGAATCATGGAGAAAACCAAAGTCACATTTATCACAAGTGATCCCAATCCTCAAGAATTTGATCTAAGAAGTCAAGTTACCCCATCACAACAACCATCATCTCCATCAAGGCCATATGAGATAGAAGACATCACGAACAACGCATTTGAACTTACTAAGGAATAAATCATGGAATACAAAAAAGATCATCAAGCCTTAGAAAGTGTGGCTTTGATTTCCCCATCTTTTGTTGTGTAACCTTTGACACAGGGCTTAACAACTCCATCACTAGGGCTAAATCAAACATCCATTCCTAGTATTGCAGCTAGTCTTGCTAAATACTTAAGCCATACTCTTCCATTTTAAAGAAACACACTTGTGGGGACTCTCAACACCAATCCACCCCAAAAAACCACTTGGAAACCTACCTTTGGTGCTTCTATCATTCTCAAAAACCCCTTGCATCAACATAAACCACTTTCACTTCATGAATCCATGAAAACATCAACATATTGAGGGTATCAATCTTCATCCATCCTCACAAGTACCACAAGTGTTCCCAACATCATGCAAGGAAGTGTGGACCACATGTCTCAAATAGACCAACAAGGGAATTCCAATACCCTTACACAATGTTAACCCTTAATGCAAATAGGGACATCTTTATCCAACCACCCCATTGGTTCATTTGCACCCTTGGCTACACATAACACATCCATCCCATCCATCATCAACCTGGATCAAAACAATCCCTTGGTCACAAACCCCATCAACCAAGGTAATACCTTGTCCACATCCCTAACACAATGAAATCCCTACGACATCGGTCAAGGGAACCTTTACAATCAATGAACTCAAGGTCTTAATGTGTCATTACCATCACAATATGTAATGGCACCATCATTATCTTTCCCCATGGTTCGCCTTACCATGAAAAATCAAATGGGACATCAAACTTACATCCCTCCATCCCAATCCACAATCTTACAAGGAATTTTAAACCAAGGGAACCCCCAACCTCTCATCAACAACTCGCTACCCATGCAAAACATCAACTCATCACAAATGTCCCAACAACCAATTAATCCTACATTGCAAGCACATGCCTTAGATTTACAGCAGATACAATAGGCTTATCAGCAAGCCATCTAGTAGAAAAAACAACAAGCAACCTTAGCAACACAACAATAGCAGCAACAATATCAAGCAACCCTAATGGTACAACAATAGCAGCAACAACAACAAGAATCCTTAGCAGCACAACAAGAAGCCTTAGCAGAACAATAACAAAAACAATAATAACAATCAGCCTTAGCACCACAACAGCAACATCAAGTAGCCTTAGTAGCAAAGCAACAACAAAAATCCCAATAGCAATCCCTAGTCACTCAACAACAACAAAAAGTAGCCTTTGTAGCCCAATAGCAACAACAAGACCAAAAGAAACAACAAGCCTTGCTAGCTTAGAAGTATGCCCAACAACAACAACAATAACAAGGTTCCTATTATAATCCCCAATAGAAAATCGTCAACACAAACTCATTAGGAACATACACATCAACACCACAATCACCTTTGCAATACCCCACACCACCATACACACCATCATATAAGAATCCCATGTACAATCCATCTGACATCCCATAATATGCAATGTATGTTCCTCCACCAAACCCACTAGATGATATAGCATCACAAATTAAGGTATTATCACAAGAAATACAGGATCTCTAGATGGGAAAAATGAAGAAGCCCCACACACAAAAACCTATTCCCATATCCATTCAATCAAAACATTACAATGGTACCATTCCCTCTCGGTTTTGAAGTCCCCAAATTTGATAAATACAAAGGGAGAGGAATTCCTATGGACCATATCAAATAGTTTAACGTCATGTGTATGGAGGTCACCTACAATGATTCTTATTTGATGTGCCTTTTTCCATGAATTTTCATATTCCCAACCATCGATTGGTTTTCTCAATTGCCTCCAAGCATCAAAACCTTTCAAGAAATCACCGATAAATTCATAGATCACTTCTCCTTTAATATTTACATGGACATAAACCTAGAAGAGTTGTATACTCTCAAATAAAAAAAAGGAGAATCTTTCACCAATTTCTTGCAAGGATGGAGGCAAAGGGCTAATAAGAGCAAGTGACCTATTCTCAATGAGAAACAAGTGGGGATTATCATAGAAAATCTAGATCTAAGTCTATCCTTCTATTTGAATATGTAGTGCATTACCTCTTATGATGAGCTTTTCCATAGAGCCCTCAACATTGAGAGAGCTATGATCTCACAGGGAAATACTCAGGCTTACAAAGACAATCACTCGTCAACCAGCTCAAATGACAAGCCTCGTGTCTAGGCTAAGAACAAGAATGTAACAAATGATGGAGTGGTAGATGCTAAGGTTGTCATAAGTGCTTCTAGGGAAAAAACTAATCACATAGCTAATGTTCAACCAACTATGCAATAAAAAACACCAACACAAAACAATCAAATCAATAACATTGAAACACAACAAACATGAACCCCTACCAAGAACAACTATCAAAAATGCAAGTACACACAATTGTCAAAACGTATTGAAACCATCATGAAGAAGTTGGTAGATTCAAACCTAATAACACTTCCCAATTTTGAAAAATACCAAGAGCCACAGGATAAACCACCCCGGTACAACGAAAATGATCTTTGTGACTTTCACAAAATAATAAGCTGCATGAGGCTCAAAAATATTATCCAAGATATTATAGAGAGTGAAGCCATATCTATTGAGGTACCAACCAAAAATCAAGATCTTAGTATATACAAGAACCCTATGCTAGATCATAACAAAGGAAACAAAACTAGAAAATCTAAGGATTACACAAGCATGCAACATACCTATTCCAATGTAGTTGCTTCCTATGATAGTTTCGTCACCATTGTCACCACCAAAGGGCCTAGTGCAAAGTGTGGAGTCACAACACGACATGTAAAAGTCACCATCCAAGGAGTCCCATTTCAATCTAGGGAACAACATACTTTTCCTAGATCAAACCCTAGCAAGTACAATCTCCTAGATCAACTTAAGAAGACCCTCGTGCAGATCTCTATCTTAGAACTATTAAGGCTATCACCCACACATAGGGAAATCCTAGAGAACACCTTGACTTCATCATCTGTTCCTAGGGATATTGATACATAATAGTTTCAAGCTATGGTAGGACATGTCACTAATCATATTCTCACCCTCCCAGAACAAGACCTACCATCGTAGCCATCTCATATCCATACTTTGCACCTTGAGGTCATCATTCATAAGAACAAGGTTAAAAGAGTCTTAGTAGATGGAGTCCCATTTCAATCTAGGGAACAACCTAATTTTCCTAGATCAAACCCTAGCAAGTACAATCTCCTAGATCAACTTAAGAATACCCTCGTGCAAATCTCTATCTTAGAACTATTAAGGCTATCACCCACACATAGGGAAATCCTAGAGAACACTTTGTCTTCATCATCCATTCCCAGGGATATTGATACATAATAGTTTCAAGCTACGGTAGGACATGTCACTAATCATCTTCTCACCTTCCCAGAACAAGACCTACCATCGTAGCCATCTCATATCCATACTTTGCACCTTCAGGTCATCATTCATAAGAACAAGGTTAAAAGAGTCTTAGTAGATGGAGGTACAAGTCTGAAAATTTGTACCCTTCAATTGATCAAAAACTTGGGCTATTCAGAGGATACTATTGAGAAAGCAAAGAGTACGACCATCAGAGCATATGATGATCAAGAGCGGGTATCACAAGGCATCATTATACTACCCATCCAAGTAGGACCCATCATTGAAAAGACTACATGACAAGTGTTAGACCTTGATCTCCCCTACAACATCTTGCTTGGAAGCCATGGATACATGCCCTAAATGTTGTAGCTTCAACCTACCATCAATGTGTAAAGTTCCCTTTTGAGCGTAGAGAAGTTACCATCCATGGAGATCCTGAACCTTTTTACTACTACAATAACCTTGAGGCCAAGTTTTACAAGATGCCCCAGATCCCTAAAACTGATGAAGGGTCTACACCATCTTTCTCATTTGTTGACCTATCATCCCTTGCATCTACCTCAGGAACAAAATCATCTATTTTGCAAAAAATTCACGACATCAAAGTAGTGATCCAGGATGATGGTTGTGGAAACTATAAATTAATGAAGGATACTTTTTTGTTGGGAGAGCTACTTATTTCTCCTGAATCTCATGGGAAACCCACATCTAGCAATGAAGTACCCGAAACAATCAAGATAACAGCTACCACCTTCACCAAGTGGGGGGATTTGAATAAAGAATATGTCAATGAGGAGGATGTCTCTAAACTGCTATATTAGGATGAACAACCCGTCCCTATTCTTCCCATGGAAGACAACAACAAAGGCTTGTAGCTAATGAAGGGATGGGGCTATAACAAGAATGAGAAATTAGGAAAAAATTACAATGGTTTGTTAGAACCCATCATTCCTAAGAAACGCCTAAAGAATCTTGGCCTAGGTTGTACTACTAGCAAGGTTACCCTTCTTGGCAAAAGTACTTCTAATAAACGGGTTGAGGCTTCCTCTTGGTTACCCACATCATGTGATACTACCCTAGACAACTTCCCCTTGATTTTTCCAACATATTTTAAAATAACTCTCTTCATGATATCCACAACATCCTTCACCTCGAATGATCAAACCACTTAATTAAGCCTAGTATACCCACAACTCATTGACTTGGACCAATGAGGACCACCGATTCTAGATTTATTCAAAAATGATGAAGTGATCTCAAAATTCATGGGACTCTGTGATAGCTTACCATGGGCAAATCACAAAGCAGGTTTTGATATAAAGCTAGACACAGGGCATACTATAGGGAGATGATTGAATCCTTCGGTTGCAAAATGGACAACATGAAAATAACATGCATATTTTTGAGTGAAAACCACAGTACAACACTCTTTGATCCTAAAATAGTAAAAAGAAAGGATGCATCCAAGGGTGAAAACCTATTTTAGGTTCCCAAGGATGAGGGATTCAATCTCCCCCTTAGTTTAATCCATCTAGAGAAGTCAACAATTCTAGCAGAAAAGGCCACCCTAGTCAATGTGGGAACTGAAGAAGCACCCAAGATCACTTTCTATGTTGAATCCTTATTAGATGAAGAACAAAAGAACCTAGCAGTGTTCTTGAAAGAGTGAAGAGATAACTTTGCATGGTCATACATATATCTGCTAGGGATCGATCCAAAAGTATTTGTGCATCACTTAGCATTATATCCTGACGCTAAGCCAATAAAGATGAAATTAAGAAAGATGCACCCTTAGATAGCACTCTTGGTGAAAATTGAGTTACAAAATCTTCTTGATGTTTGATTCATCCAATTGATAGATTATCCTGAGTGGGTTTCCAACCTAGTACCAGTCTCCAAACCCACTGG
Organism: Sequoiadendron giganteum; assembly: GCA_007115665.2. NCBI lineage: Eukaryota > Viridiplantae > Streptophyta > Pinopsida > Cupressales > Cupressaceae > Sequoiadendron > Sequoiadendron giganteum. Next base: position 341,661,201 of record CM021101.1, on the reverse strand, counting down.
GGGCATCAGAATATGCACGGATTTTAGATATTTAAACAAGGCATGCCTGAAGGATGATTTCCCTCTTCCTAACATCAAAATCATTGTGGGTTTGATAGTTGGGCATGAAATTTTTCACTCATGGATGGTTTTTTTGGGCTATAATCAAATCATGATCGCCAAGGAGGATCAACACAAAACTAAATTCACTTGTCCATGGGGAACATATTGCTAGAACATGATTCCATTTGGGTTGAAGAATGTGGGAGCAACCTATCAAAGAGAAATGGCCCTCATCTTCCATGACATCATCCACAAAATATTCAAATACTATGTGGATGATATTTTGGATAAATCAAAGAAAAGGAGTGAGCACATAGAAGTCTTAGGATGCATCTTTGATAGATTGGAAGAGTACAAGGTACGACTAAATCCAAAAATGTGTCTTTGGGGTTACATTAGGGAAGCTTCTTGGCTACATCGTATCACAAAGAGGAATAGAAATTGATATAGAAAAGGTAAAAGCCATCCTAGACATGGAACCACCACAAACATTAAAGTAAATGAGATGGTTACAAGGAAGATTACAGTCCATCAGAAGGTTCATAGCACAATTATTAGACAAAATTCATCCTTTTTAGCACCTTCTCCATAAAGGAATAACTTAAAAGTGGGATGAGAAGTGTGATAAAAATTTCTAGCAGATCAAGGACTACCTATTGAGACCTCTATTTCTCATGCCACCAATACCGAAAAAACCATTGATCTTGTATATATCAGCAACATCAACAACACTAGGTTCTCTTCTAGCACAACATGACGAAAACAAAAAAGAAAGAACTATCTATTACATCAATAGGACCTTGGTGGGATATGAAATGAAATATTCATCCATTGATAAAGCATGCTTAGCGGTGCTTTTTTCTTCACAAAAAATCATACATTACATGTTATCGCATCAAACCAAGATTATTACAAAGATCGATCCATTGAAATACCTGTTATCCAAAGAAATTCTCACTAGGTGAATGGCCAAATGGGTAATGATCTTGAATGAATTTGACATAGAGTATGTGGAGTGCAAGGAAATCAAAGGACAAGTGATCATAGACCAACTGGCAAAAGCACCTATCTATGCAAAGAACCCTTTGATATTTGAATCCCTTGATGAATCAGTGTTGCTTGTCAATCTAACAGATCAATGGAAAATGTATTTTGATGGATCATTCACCCAACATGGATAAGGGGTGGGTATTATTTTTGTCACCCCTCAAGGTGATTGTATTCCAAAGTCATATAGGCTATAATTTCCATGTACTAACAACTTTGTTCAGGTACAAATCTCTAATCACATGTCTAAGGATAGTAGTTCAATAGAAAATACAAGAGTTAAAATTCTATGGGGACTCACATCTGGTTATCAACCAAGCCAATGATGACTACCAAAATAAGGATGACAAGCTCACTCCTTATAAGAATATGGTAGATAATCTCAATGACCTTTTCATTGGCATAAATTTAAAGAAGATTCCTCACATGAACAACTGAGAAATAGATGTTATGGAAAAAACTGGATCATTGATAGACATGTCACACAACATCCTTGTTGATGGTATTTTCTACACGGTAACAACTCAGTTAGAATACGGGTATCCTATCTCTCTTGAAATGTAAATCTCTATTAGAAAGCCTCAAGAGATAACCCCAAGGTCTCTAATGTCAAGTCTTCACGAAGCAAAAAAACAACTCAGAGATAATTTGAAAATGCTCATAACCACAAAGGGGCCTTACAAAACAAACTTTGAAGCTTCAAACTTATTAGATTTTGCAATATTTTGATGCCTTTAATGATCCTAAACTAACCCATATTTTGAAAGCAACAAATAAAGGTAAAGGGTCGAGAGATATTTTCTAAAAGTAAACTAATTCTAAGACCAATAGTGTAACAATCTGATACTTAAAGTGGACCAATCCTTCAAAACCAATTTTTGTTTAACCTAGATTTTACCTCCAATCTTACAAAAATAGTGTAATCTTCTAAGGGATGAAATATTTTCAGATGATGAACATTCATGCAAATCAACCTTGAAATGAACAAACACCCACCATTGAACTTAGCACAAAATAATAAGGCCCAAGATAACTTTGCACAGTAGCTTACAATCAGCAAGCTACTAAAAGTATGGACCAAGGATCACTCGAACACTTTAAATATTAAACCAGGAACACCATTGCATCAAATTTAACTCTAAAATCTAACATGAAACTGATAACTTTGTAGCAATTTAAAAGATATGGAATAACCAGAACCATGCAGAATGAGATGACACAAGAAATATTACCAAAAGACAATGTCTTTACTTATATTGCATGACCCAAATTTGCAACAATTCAGTATTCTCAATGTTTTAGCAATTTCCCTCAAAAAATTCTAACTTATGGATCTACTACAGCTATTACAATAATTTCCAACTCTTCTAGCAATGTCTAACCCCCAAAAATGAAGTCAAAGCCTCAATTTATAGCCCAAGAATCCACTGGGTGACAAAAATAATGGCCCACAGAGCCTAGTCAAACATGCATCTAAGTTTACTATATTTAGTTGTTCATGCTCAACTGGCTTCAAAAGTTTTGAATAAATTCCAAGTCACATTCCAAAACCCGTCAGTGGGGCCCCAGGCAACTTTAAAACCTTCTAACATGTTCTATTCCTTGTTTGTAACTGAAATTTTCCACTCCCTGCATGCTTGACCGGAATCCTATGCGACAGCGACCTAGTTGGCTTCTCCTTCCTTGTCAGCTTCCAATTTGTTGGTCAATTATTTAAATTTTTCTAATATTTCATTCACATCTGTTGGGTCTAGCACTGGAATAAATTTAATTTTTATTTTGTGACCATTAAATTCCTCCAAGTATTGTGGAATCACTTTATTACATTCAATTTGTAGTTCATGGTACTTTTCCAGCTTGGAAATATGGATGGTTGCATCTTCTAGGTGTTCGTTTTCTATTGGATAATTATCCGAGGGGGCATAAACCTCATGCCACCAAGCCTATATCATGTCAATATTCAAATTCTTCTAGCCAAATTTCCTCCTCCCAGTCATTATTTCCATGAAACTAAAACAGTTGTTGTGAGTCTCTTTCACTTTCCCTTATAGTTTCAAGATCTTCTTCAAGACTTTATTGAGGAGTTCTTTCTTGTAATTCTAGACTTCAATCCACTCCTTCACTTTTCCAATTTCATCTCAGGAGAAGACATCTAACTTGGCCAACTAGTCTTTAGGTATTTGTAGAACTTTCTTTAATTCTTCAGTAGTAAGTTCGTCAATCTTTCTGTAGTCCGCAGCAAACTATGAAGTATGTTCTAGAAAATTAGAAGCATTGGTTTGAACTTGAATAATTTGTTTAATTGCTTCATCTCCTCTCTTACTGACATCTTGAAGCCACTCTTGAGTAGTATGTAGTGATTTCTTTAGTCTTTCAATTTCAAAAACTACCTCTTTAGGAAACAATCCCTCTAGAATCATACTTTCACCTCCAATAGCCTGTAATGGCCTCATCAAATGTTGAACATACCTATAGACATCATTTAGCTTCTTCTTGATCTTTTCTTTCTCTATAGTTTCACTGTCCAACCTTCTCAAGATTGCTTGAGAAGACTAATGGAATTCCTCCTTTTCCTGCTCTCTAGTAGTTGGCCCTAAATTGATAGTTTGTATTTTGTAATCAGATGGCCTGACTTCATCCTTGAATTTGTTAGCTAAAGGTACCACCAATGAAAAACTCTGTTATTGAATTCATCTTGTGCAATCTTTGAAACTATTCATGCCTTTTTCCTTTGCTTGGATTGACCCCACTGTTCCAATAGTTTATCCCAACTTGGAGCCTCTTCTCACACAATTATGGGTTTCTTACTTGTCCTTTTCTCAAGCCATTCGAGAACTATTGACTGTTTCACATTCACCTCCATAGAAGGTACCTCTTATCCTTCTCTATTCTACTAAGTCTTGTCAACTATTTCTTCAATTTTAGGTTGATTCTCATTCTCATTGATGACTTGATTTTCTAGAGACTTGGATTGCTTCTCTGGAATTACTCGAGATCCTATATTTTTGTCTTGTGCATTCAAGTCAAACCATTCCAATTCTTGCATCATCTTCCTCCATTCCTCATTGGTAGGAGTAGATATTTCATCATCGTCTGATTCATGTTTTTAGGCTTATTGGACACATTACACTCTTCCTAGATAGCCTCTTTTGATGTTTACACATTTTGAGGCAGATAATTATTCCTTATATTCACCTCTTCTTCTTGACAGTCAGTGGTAGATACATCTTGTCTCTTCTCTTCTTCTTCTTTTACTTCCTTTTCCAAAGACACCTTATACTTGGGAGGACATTTTCTTACATAAACTTGGGGATTTTCCCCAAAACTGTCAATTTTCACAACCCTAGCTGAGGACGAAGCATTAGTATCAGCATTTCCTTTGCCAGCTTTTGTTGCCTTTTGTCTTTCTGTAACCAATCTCTTTTTCCTCACAGGTTGAGTTGTCTCACCTTCTACAGCAGTAGTGCCAACTTGAGGAGTCTTCTTGGATTTGGGAGATGGTTTCTCCCCTTGCTTTGCTTGTGCTTGGCTCCTGGTTCTTCTTTTGATTGATACTGATTTATCACCTTCCTACTCTTCACCACCATGAGCGATGTCATCCTTTTCATATTTTTTCCATGCTCATAATGAGACTCCATGTCTCCCATCAAATCATACATGAACCTAGTGCAATCAACCTCTAGTTCATGTATCTTTTTCTTTACCCATTGCCTCAAATATTCCTTGACTGGCTCAGTTATCTGGTCAAGATCTGTTGCTTCTTCTTCAGACCAGTTTATCTATGGCAAAGGCTTATTCCTATATGGTTCATAATCTTGTCACTGCACCAAGTCCATCTCATCATCTTGTACTTGATCGGGCACTTCTATTATCTTGTACAACCTTATCATTTTGAGGGGAATCTGGGAGAACCTTCTTCTGAGAACTTCAAAGTTATCTTTGCAATTTGCCCAGTAGTCTTCTATATGATCCTTATTTCTAAATGTTGTGTTGGCCTGCCTCATGGCCCTACCATAGGGGTCAAACCTATCCCTACAAGTATGATAATATAACTCAAATTGTTCCATCTCCTTCTCAGAGTGTTGAGCACTTTGAATGTAGGGCCATGATTCTAAATTCCCAATCTTTAATGGAAATTTCACTCCCAATCCCTTCTTCTTCATCTCCATCTATAGAATCTCCTCGATGGCCATAATTTTCGTTGTCAATTCCAACATTAGAATTTTATTCGTTGGATACCATGGTAACCTGAGTGGGATAGTAGAAGACCCTTGCACCTGAATGTATGTAAATTTAGGAAATTGGATGAACCATTTCCCATACTGCTTGATTAAATACATGGCATCAATGGATATTCTGACATGGAGTTCATTTTGTAGCAACCTAGGAATAAACATGAAGAAAGCATCATTTTCCCTTCTATAGTTGGTAGTCTTATATTGCAATCGGGGATATACATCCTAAATCCTATCTTTTCCCAACGTTCCCTTGTAGTTGAGTCCCCTATACTTGGTTTTTCTTGCCAACATGTATACCAAATATGATGTCATAGTGAACTTATCCATTTCCTACATGCTTCTTTATTGAGCATCCAGATTTTTGCTAATGATTCTCGCCCAATGGTAATGCTTGTTGGCCATATTTGTGTAATAGGGTAAAACATCCCATGTGTGGAAGTTATGTGCCTCCTCGACTCCCATTACCTACCTAGGAGAGTTATGATATCATGGTATTCTATTTTGAAGTCACTTTTGTGTATTTGTTTTGGAAATTTGGAGAAGTGAGGCTTGGGCTTCATAATCCATGCATTGTTCATGATCTCGAGGGATCTGTTTGGATCTTAATCATAGAATTTGATTGCTTCCCCAATTTTTATCTCCTCAATCAAGTGGTGATGTGAAGAAATATTGAAAATTTCTGCAATAGCTTCTTATGTGAGAATGGCCATGACTCTCCCTTGGGGCCCTATTATGATCCTTGTTCTAGAGTCATAGTGTTTAGCACATTCTAAAACCAGCTCTGGGCATAGTTGTGTTTGAGGGAATCCGGTTTCCTGCACCAAACCAGTGTGGGTGATCACTTGTGCTAGTTGGGTAGGTGAATTTCCATACATTCTTTGATGAAAATAATTATAGTCCACATGCCCAACATTTGTGTCTCCAATCTTGTCCCAAGTAGAAGCAATCTTGGACTCTGACCAAATACCTTTGAAATCATACTTCATCCTTTCTTGTCTTTTCAAGACCTCTTTCACTAGAGAAGCCTTTGTCTTAGTGCTCCTATCGAGGCTCAATTCACCTTCCATCTACAAAATAAACCATAATTACCCAAATGAAAGTAATAATATAACACCATAAGATTTGTTAGTACAAGCTAAATAACCCTACTTGGTGCAAATCAAGGATACCACTATGAACTCCCAATGATAACACCAGAGTAATAACCTACTTCATCACCCAATTGAAAGATGTTTGAATGAACCAATGTACAAACCAATTAATACCAAAGGGTAAATTCCATATACATATGAATCTATTTGCAATGACTTCATAATTGAAGTGCAAATACACACATTTATAATGTCATTTAATCAAGGTGTTAACATCAATTCATTAGCAATGCATGGAAAATAACTCATTCAAAGGATGACATGACTCAACTTCACAAGACATGCATTCAAGTTAACCAACCTCATGAAACTTATCATTCAAATCCATGTACAATCCATCATTACTCATTTTGGAGTCACAAAGGCAACCAAAGTGGGGGGTCAGCTAATCCGAGCAAGCTCGAATTTACCATCCAGATTAAGGCTCAACTGGATTAGTCAAACTTCATTATATTGTGCACATCTTAACTTTCGATCTTTAGAAGATGAAATTTTATAATGCATTAAGGAATATGGAGTGAGCTCGTGCATTGGGAATTTGACATTCAAAAGGATGGGTCAAAATTTTCCTAACTGTCGACTTGGTTTGATGCGAGATAAGAAACCATCAATTGGTGGAAGGTTTGGCTAATCCAATAGGGCTTAGATTATCCAGGCAGATTAGAGCTCGACTAATCCAAGCTACCTCGAGTCAACTGAAATAGTCTTCAATGGTAAATTTTTCTAAGTGTTATCTTTGTTTTGGTCGACCACACAAAATGGCAAGGTCATCCCTAGGGTCTTTGTTCATTTATCACTTTGTACCAATGGTTTTAAATATTCTTGACATTGTTTCATCATTTGAGTTCAACACGCAAAGCTAGGGTTCATGAGTTGTAGTTTTGAGACTTATCAAGGCTAGCAATACCAGGGAAAACAAACATGAATGCCTCCAAGACTTCAACATCAAAAGAAAGAAAGACATGCAAGGATAAACCCTAAGGTTTCAATGACTTCCATTCACCCACATGCAAAAACAATTAGAACCCCTTCTTTAATTCTTGAAAATGGACTCAAGGGCACGAAATGACCAAAAGAACATCGATTTGAACCAAATTCCCAAACTTCAATCAATGATTAATCTCACAGGATCACCAACAAAGCACGAAACAAAGAAAAATATAGTCGAAAATATCCCAAAACATACCTTAAATGGATGTGCAATATGAAGAATGTGATGGCAAGCTGATAAGAAACCTTTAGAAACCCCAAAATGATCCCCAAGAGCATACAAATTGATAGCAACAACTCGATTTGAGGGCAAGCTGGAGGCAGACTTCTCTCAATCTATCAGTGGAAAAATACAAACTAAGTAAATGACCAATAAATTAGCCTTTTATTTCCAAAAACAACTTTTTAAAATGTGCCATTAATGCTTAGTTGTACGGTTAGAGGGGTTTGGTGATTTGACAGGTGCTTGTACTTGGCTAATTCGAGGGACCTCAGATTAGCTGGCTAAACTAAGGTTCCCCTAATCCGAGGTACCTCAAATTAGCCAAACTTTTCCATAACTTTTCCAATTTTTCCCCAAAATCCAAAATTTTAAGCACGGAGCCAATTCCCAAGAGCGAAGACATCATTGAAGTGTTGCAAAAGGAATCAAAATTCAGATTGAGCATGAAGCACAAGGGAAAAATGAGACCAAATCCAAAATACCCACCCCTTAAGGGGACAAAGTCAAGACCCCATCACAAACACACAAAGAAAGAAAAGCAGGAAAAGAGGGTCCCCGCCTCTTGTGGGGTGTGTGTGTGAAAATTGCACAACAATCCTTCAATGTGAATTCTTGGTAGAACAATTTCTTGCAATGACTTTTGAAATCCTAGAATCTAAATTTGTGTGTGTCATCATCATTCCTAGATCCCCATGGTATCATGATATATTCACCTACCTCAGTAGAGGAACCCTCCCATCTGATATCACCTCCAACCTTAAGAAGACCTTTGTTAAGAATGCATCCCAATTCATGATCCTAGGTGATACCCTTTACCATTGAATCATCGAGGGGACATTACTATGATGTCTTAACCAAGAGGAAGCCTTGACCTCTTTAACAGAAGTACATGATGGAATATGTGGTTCCCATTCTAGTGGTATTACTTTAGCTAAGAAACTATTAAGGATGGGGTACTACTAGCCAACCATGGAAAGAGAATCCAATTAGTATGTGAAAAAGTGTGTCAAGTGTCAATAGCATGGAGATATTATTCATGCTCTAGCTCAATAGTTACAACCAATGGTCACACCTTGGCCTTTCTTGTAATGGGGGCTTGACCTCATAGGAAAAATTACTCCAACCTCATCTAATGGCCACAAGTTCATCATAACAGCTACTGAATACTTTACCAAGTGGGTTGAACCCATTCTGATGACCTAAACAATGGGGAAGAAAATTTCCAAGTTTATCCTAATTACCTTATCTATCGTTATAGTGTTCCATAAACCCTTATCTCGGGCAATGGAACACCCTTCAAGAATTGATATGTGAAAGAGCTATGTCAAATATTTAACATCCAGCATTGATTCTCTACCCTATATTATCCCTAGGGAAATAGTCAAGTCGAGGCTACAAACAAGACCATTCTAAAAATCCTAAATAAAATGGTCAATGAAGTTGGATGTGACTAGAATTTGTAGTTAAATCCCGCCCTCTGGGCCTATCAAGCCAGTATCTACATGCCTACATGTGCAACCCTATTCTCCTTGGTCTATAGATCAGAATCCATCCTACCTATTGAGGTTGAGCATCCATCACTATGAATTTAACTACAGAATTTGATCACTGATGAAGAGTATAGAGTATCTCAACTAAATGAGCTATAATTCTTGGATGAGAATCACCTTGATGCCCTTAATCACTTGAAAGTATACCAAAACTGACTGAAACAAAGCTATAACAAGAAGATCAAGTGTCAGTCTTTATAGGTAGGGAATCTTGTTCTAAAGAAGAATCAAAAAAATCTTCCAGATCAGGATAGTAAAGGAAAGTCTGAGCCTAACTAGTTAGGTCTCTTTGTCATCACAACAAGCTATGGATCAGGAGCATATCAATTGTCAATGCCTAAAGGTGAACCCTTGTAGGAACCAACCAATAGTTTGCATCTTAAAAAAAAATATGCCTAAGCTTGAAGGGTGTTAAATGTGAAAAATACAAAAAAAATCAAAAAACAATCAAAAATCCCAAAAAATAAGAAAAAGGATTGAGAACAATAAACAAAAACAATCATCCTCTAGCAAAAACCACTTGGGTGGTGCTTTGGGCAAGTACCTTGGTGAAAACCTAGAAAACAAGTGTCTCACATAAATAAAGCACCTCCATCTATTCTTTGGATCTTTACACTATCATTCTTTACATCACATCCATCCATTGCATCATTCATCCTATTTATTCCATAATCCATTTGTGTTTGTATCATAAGCTTGATATTGTAAAGTATTGTATCCCCTTTAGTACTACTTGGCATACTCCAAAGGTCAGTTTGTGCTGCCTATATCGAGGTAGTCTATTGCATCACACTGGGGGAAATTCATTATGAATCAAATCAGATTCTCTTATATATTAACATTATCGGAAATCTCCAAAAAATTAAAAAAAATCCTAAGACCTCGTTGAAAATCCAAAAATACTTGCAAAATCATCAAAATCCAAAACATCCAAATTCTGTACAGCTAAAATCCAAAAACATTCAAAAATTGTAAAGTCAAAATCCAAAATATCCAAATCACATCCAAAATCCCTAAAAAGGTCAAAAAATCCAAAATCCAAAAACAATACCTTGTTGAACTATGAGTCTTTAATCTTGATCATAGGCAAGGCCATCATTGATGTGCCCCTGAGACACCCTAGGTCAGTCCTTTATGAGTCTGCCATAATAAACTGGCAATCCATCAACTGTTCATTTCTCATTGTGAATAAGTCAAGTCAATCGAACTATGTGGTCTCTGTGTGTATAATGTGGGAAAGGCTAATCTTTGATCAACCTCTAAGGCCCCTAGGATAGTCTTTTAGGCTAGATTCTTGGTCAAAAACTCAAAAAAACTAAACATTCAAATATCTCAAAAGAACCCTAAATATTCAAATATCTTGAAAAAACCCTAAACATTCAAATATCGAAAAACCCCAAAACATTTCAAATCTTAGAAAAAAATCCCTAAACATTGGAAAACCTTAGAGAAAACCCTAAACATCCTCAAATAACTGAAACCAAAACATTCACATAAACTTTTAAAAAGATTAAAAATAGCCTCAAAACATTTCAAAATACCAAAAACATTGAAATATTCAAAAAAATCCAAAACCATCCATCCCGTTTCACTTTCACCTACGATAAACCTTCACCCATAATAAATTGATCATTGCCTTCAACCTTTGGCAAAATAAATAGAAAGAAAGTATAACAAGTTGTGAAGTAAGAACCTAGGTGTCAAAATCTAAAGTCTAGATCATAGATAAACGAGTTAGTGGAGTTTGTATCAACAACTTATCACACACCTCATCCCAATAAAAACATTTGATAAAAATGTCCTAGGATGAATCCTTCTTGTGATGGACATCAGCATAATAAATCACCTTAGCTATATTAAACTAAACAGAGATATAGATAACACTGACTTTTTGTCTTTGATCTTTTCTTATGATTTATCTTAATGACCCATTTTGAGGACCTCTCGATGATGTCTTAATGATTTAGAGAGAAAGGAATGGGGAATTGATCATTATCTTTCATTTGTTGTTCTTTTGGGTATTCTTGTAACATAATCTTGGCTCATACTTGCTTAGTTGTGTGTAGGAACGTTGTTTGGAGTTGATTATTGACTATTGTTTATGCTTTGGTCCGATATACTTTGAACTACTGAACTACACCTGATGAAATTTTTGTATGTCAAGGTGTGAAAAAGAACTATCCTATCCATTTATGGCATCAAATTCCATTACACTAGACACAACATCATCCTAGTTATCAATACCTTGGCACCGTCTCTATGTGTTATATCAAAAATGAGGAATGATGAAAAATCCCAATCCCAATATATGAGAAAATCATCATCATCATCTCTCGTCACCATCTCTAATAAAGTCTTGGTGGATCATAGACTTGTTGGACTTTTTGAATCTATCACAAAATCAATGGTCAAATCATTCATTCTTATTTCTTCTATCTTCTTTCCATGCTAACCTGGTATCATGATAGTCAACAAAAACATCATCATGCATCCATCCTACATCCACAAATCATCAACATGCATACATATCACATATCATAAGCATACATCACATTATCATCAACATCCACATTAATATGCATAAATCATTATATCATAAATTGCATAAAAAAGTACGCAAAAATAAATGCATCCATATCATTTCCATTAAAATTTGCATATCATAAACATCCATCCCATAACATATCATAAAAGGATACTAAAAAAGAACATAAAAGATGTATCCATCTCATAATATCACATCTCATATATCATAACATCATAGGTCATCATCACATATCACATAAATAAAAGAAGTGAATCACATCATATGCATCCATACATCCATAAAGAATGAAATAAAAATCACATCACATATCAAATCCAAATCATCTCATATATATATATAAAAAAAAAAATGGTGACTGTCCTGATACAATATCTGAATCAATGTATGTATATCATCAAAATGTACAATGTAAATGAGGCTATGAAAAATAAGCCTATGATTGTATGTCTATATAAATAATCAGGCTATGCAAAAAGGTATCTACAAAATCAAAGGAGGTCTATCCCTCGCTAGCTCTATCTCCATGCCCTAGCTGATCTGGTTGCCTAATTGAGGTGGTGGACACACTCGGCTGCACTTGGCTCTAATGCTCAAAATCAGGCTTTCTATAGCGAGGAGGGACGTCTCTATAGTATAAAGTCCACCACTATGCTACCTCATTCCTCATTATCTCGTACAACTGTTCTGACACCGTCTGTCCAACCAGCCCTATGCCTGTTGAGACTGCTACTGAGACACAGCCTGTAGTTGTTGTCATCAATCGACCTCCTGTGCCAATTGTACATCAAATATCTACCTCAGTTGTCTCTCATGGTCTCTCCACTATCGAGCTTGGTCTCTCTCAGCTATGACTGCTAGAACCTACTACCGAGCCTGGTCTTCGTTAGCCATCATAACCTGCAACTGTTGTATATGAATATCATAGGGATCTGGCCCCGACAATGGTGGTTGTATCAGTTGTTGCTATATGGGTGGTTATTGTGGTGGCTATGGAGGTGCACCTGAAACCTATCCATCATTATGTTGGCCATCATGGCCATCTTGTCCTCTACCCTGACCGTTTTTTCCCTCTACCCTACCCATCTTGTGGTTGGCCTCATCCTCTACCTACTCCCCTACCTCTTGGCCTCCCTCACAAAGGTACACCTACTAGATGTATCAATCAAGGAGGGGGTACAAACCAAGCATCATATTCAAGCATCGTTTATGCATTTTCCTATCCCTAATCATAGGCCCATGGCCTAGCAACTAGTTATCTAAAGCCCTCAATGACCTTATAGGCCGGTATGGTATGTCCCCAAGTCACCTCTCATGTCGATCTCGCAAAATGGCACTATACTGTTCATCGAGCCTGTCCTGCCTCTCGCCAAACTGTCTAGCTACTTTGTCTGGTAGGAACCTCTTGATCATAGTGTGCTCATGACCCTACATATATCAGGTCGATTGAGCAAAGAATATTTTTTGTACATCATCGTACTAGGTTGGCATCTGTAGCCACAACTGCCATTGAAACACTATCATCTCATCGATAACTCTCTTCCAGCAGGGGATGTCGAGCTACAATGTGTGTTGTAACATGATTTCTCTCTTGTAACTCCAAATGATAGGATCATCTAGCTCCACATCTTCCATGTGGACAATCATTCAAAGCAAAAAAATATGCTCCCATGCCCATATATGTAACAAATTGACCCCTGTACTAATGGCTCTTTCACTATAGTACATGAATTCATGCATATCATGATAAAGGGAGGCCAGTGTCACAAGACCCCATGCATACTGGGTCCTCCTGAATAGAATCCTATGCCAAGCCAACCACCATCTAGGACTAAACCCTCTACTCCATTGGTCTAGGGCAACCAACCCCAAAATCAATGCAGCCACGATCAATCTAAAAGTCGATTCCCAACCTTTGTACATATCAAGGTTAATCTAGGAGTTGACTCAGAAAATAGACTCTTGGTCAAGAACCTTGTGGCAAGAATCATATCCTATGTCACTGTCATAGATCACCCACTCTCCATATATGGCCAATCACAATATTTTCCATACATCCTCCAACATGACTGTCACCTCACTAGTAGGTAAGTGGAATGATGAGGTCTCACTATGCCATCACTCACATAGTGTTGTCATCATCGCTAAATGGGTTTTCATAATGGGCACGTAGGTGACTTACCACAATCTGATCTCTCCAAGGTGCTCTTGTCAAAGATTAGATAAATCGTCATGTTTGGACAACACAGTCGACCAGTGCTCATAGGACATCAAAGGTCGGATAACCTCCTGCACCCACGAAGCACACAACATCGAGTTTCACTAAAATTGCCTAAGTTTGGAGTTTTTATCCCCCAAAATGATAAAAATGTTTCTATTTACAAAGGTGTCACTATAGTTCAAATTCCAAACAGCAACACTATATGCATTCAAATTCTAAATTGCAACTAGTGTTTCTATTTACATGTGTGTGGCTATTTTAAATCTAAAACCCTAATTCTAAATTGTAACTCAAGCAGGTGTGTCGCCCAGTACACCCACATCGTAATTTAAAATTTGGAAACCCTAATTTCAAATCATGAAGTGTGTCACTCATTATAATGGCATTGCTAAAAAGGTTAAAAGCATTTCCAATTCTCAATATAGTGTCGCCATACAGTGACACCATGCTAATCCAAATTTTAAAGCATAATAAATACACTAAAAATTCAAACGCAAGGAAAGTTTCAAATTGTGTACCTCTGGTCCTACGCCTAGAGGCCTCTAGTACTCTCGAACTCAGTCATAAATGTTTCGTGGGAGCAATCATTGTGCCATTTCATCAGGAGGTCAGAGCTCAAAATGCACTAAACCTATCATGTGAATGCACAAATGAATTGAGAGTGACCCTTCGTCACCTATTTAAGCCTAAAAATTAGGGTTTTTTGCCCTAATTTGAGCTAAAAGCTAGGGTTTTGACCTGTTTTGCCTATTTCCACCTTGTCCAACCTATTTTGAGCCATTTTTTGCATTTATGAGGGCATTTTTAGGATATCGAGGCCTGTTTTAACACCTAAAGCTACATTTAACCTTTATCAAGAAATAAACCCAAAATTCAAAATTTCTACCCAATTTCTTGAGGGGGCAGGGAATCAACTTATTCCTTTTGCTAGGGCAACAATGGAGCATCCAAAAAATAGAATTTTTTTATTTTTTTATATGAGTAGCAGTTTTAATCTGAAAAGCATCAGTCTTTGAACCAATGTAATAGGTACCTCACTTCAAAGAGGGCAAAAATGTAGATAGTTAAAAATGTCCTAAATGATATCATGCACTGTAATCAGATATACTAATATCATTTCCTCCTAAAATCCATCCTTTTTTCGCTTAATTGATTAAATTTTCCTAGCTATTTAATTAATTGCATCATTTTCATCTATTAACCTGATTAACCTAATTAGGTGAATTCACCCCCATTCATGGTAACATATCATCCTATTAAATTGAATAAATCAAATTATGTAATTTAATCCCTTAAATCCTCTTATTTAATTAAATAAACCTAAGTTATTTATTTAAATATCACATCACTTCCCCTTTTTATTAAATTAATTAATTATTTAATGAATACCCTAATTCCCCTAATTTGCATAATTGAAACTTTATTTAATTATCAAATTATAAATTAAATCTAATCCCCCACTTGCAAGGGAATATTCCTCCTTGTACATTCCTCCAAAAAGGGAATATTCCCATGGAATATTCCTTTACACAATTAAATTTGGTTTTAATTAACTAAATATCTAATTTTCCTCACCCATCAGAATATTGCAAAGAATATTCTCTCTCTTCACTCATTTAAAAAAGGAATATTCTCCCTCATAACAAACTTACAAGACTTCTTGTGCAAGTTAACTTAAACGACTTCTTGTGCAACTTTTGAATGTGTGTTTGTTTGGAAGAATATGAACCCTTGATTTTTTCCTTGATCCATGTGATCATTGATTCTCATCCATTGATGAGAATCCATGATCCATGTTTCATCTCTCCTCCATTTTTGACCATTGATTAACATTTTTAATCTTAACCCTTCATTTCTGATTTGTTATCCTATAAATAGGTCACTATTTGGAGACAAATGGATCCATCTTTTAGGAGCAAACTTATGTTGTTAAAATAACTTTCACTTGCACTCATATTTAACACTTATTTAGCATCATTTTAGCTTAATTTACTTGCATTATTAGCTTAACTTCCATTAATTTCTTCCATGGTAACATAGGTGCATACATTTAGCATATTTTAATTAGGGTTTGAATCTTTTTAGCTTAAAATATATTTACGTTAGATTTGCACACACCCATATCAAACATATTACCATAAATCATGTTAAAATAGCTTGCATCATGTTAATTTAGCTTTAAATCATGCTTTCATACACATGTATCAACAGTTTCATTGATTATCTTCAATAGAATCAATCAGAATAGGCTTATTTATCCACGAGATTGCGAAAGGGTTATCATTCCACATCAATGCAACACCACTCCCCCAATAGGATAAGTTTCAATGGATTAGAATACGTGTTTTTGAAGCTTTCATGAATTAATATGTTAGTTTTAATGGATTCTTAGTTTATTTTTTTATTAGATGATCTCATTGGACTGATGTTTAGTGGTTTGAATATACTTCAAATCCTCATGGATCAAGTCTAGTCAGACAATATTGATCTATTGGTCACAGTAGTAAAGGCTATTAGCTAAACAAAAAAATGGGATACACCGGAATAGGTGGACTTGGGCTACACAAACAAGGAAAATGGGAACCTATCATAATGGAACGGATAAAAAAAGAACATGAGACTAGGCTATGGTTCGATAGAGGTGGTTACTCCAAAAACTAGACATGCCTCTTTTAAGAAAGGAAATCCTTCTACAGGCATTAAGACATTGGATATCTACAATCATATAAAGTTTGGTTTACCAATTAAAGACCTATTTTACAACTTCGACATAGGTATAGTACCTACCCTACTTAGACAAACTATATCTAAAGACCATACTTATGAAACGAACTCCAACACATATGATTGGAATTCCACTGGATGTGATTCCTTCGCTTCTAATAGCGATGACCTAGATGCCTAATGGGAAAATGATGACACAGCCATATTAACCATCTCAAAAAATTCTATAAGTTTTGTAGATAACGATGATAGCCTACCCCTCTGCTACCCATAGTTGATAGATTGGGACCAGCAATAGCATACACATGTTTTGGATCTATTTCAGAATGATAAACCAATCATAGAGTTTATGGGACTTTGAACTAATATACTAGCAAGAGATCATAAATTAGGGTTCATCATTGAACTCGAACAAGAAGCATATTTTAGTGGGGATATTGTGTCCTCTAGCCGCAAAATTAAAAAAGATAATGTAAAAATCAAAACGAGATTCCCTAGAGAAAACCACAATGTGGCTCAATCAAATCCTGAAAAGAAGAAAATAAAAGACAAATCTAAAGGTGAAAACCTCTCTGAGGCACCCGAAGATGGAGGATTCAATCTCCCTATATTTGAATATCAAGAGAAGTCAACACTCTTAGTGGAAGAAGTAGAATCCATCAATCTTAGTACAACAGAGAACCCAAAGATCACACACCATGCAATGTCACTGGATTCTGAAGAGAAAGTGAACTTCACAACATTCATCAAAGAAAGGAAGATAAACTTTGTGTGGACATATCCAAACATTCCAAAACTAGATCCAACATTATTTGTACACCACTTGGCCATATTTCTTGGAGCTAAACCTATCAAGGAGAAATTAAGGAAAATATATCCTCAAATAGCATTATTGGTAAAAGTAGAATTGAGGAAATTACTAGATGTGGGCTTCATCAGACCAATCGATTATCCTAAATGGATATCAAATCTAGTACTAGTTTCAAAGCCCACTGGTGGCATAAGGATATGCACAGACTTCTGAGACCTGAACAAAGCTTTCCCAAAAGATGACTTCCCTCTTCCAAGCATTGATATGATCGTGGATCTAATAGTAGGACAGGAAATTCTCTCCTTAATGGATGGTTTCTCTGGATATAATTAGATTAAAAAATCCCCTTATGATCAGCATAAAATAGCATTCACTTGTACCTGGGGGACCTTCTGCTGGAATGTCATGCCATTCGATCTAAAATATGTAGGGGAAACCTATCAGTGAGTGATGACTACAATCTTCCATGATATTTTGCATGCTATAGACACTTAAAGATGTCTTGATAATATCATGCACTTGAATCAGGTATATTAACATCACTTCATCCTCAAACCCATCCTCTTTTCTCTTAATTGATTAAATTAGTCTAGCTATTTAATTAATTTCATCATTTTCATCTATTAATATAATCAATTTAATTAGGTTAATTCATCCCCTTTCATGCTCACATTTCATCCTATTAAATTAAATGTATCAAGTTATTTAATTTAAATCCCTAAGTCCTCTTATTTAATTAAATAGCCTTAAGTTATTTAAATAAATATCATAACACTTTCCCCTTTTTTATTAAATCATTTATTTAATGAATATCATTTAATTCCCCTAATTTTCATAATTAAAACTTTATTTAATTATCAAATTACTAATTAATCTAATCCTCCACTTGCAAGGGAATATTCCTCTTTTGCACATTCCTCCAAAAGGAATATTCCTATGGAATATTTCATCCCCTTTTGCACACTTAATTTTTTTTAATTTGTTAAATATCTATTTCCCTCACCCATGAAAATATTCCAAAGAATATTCTCTCTCCTCCACTCATTTGAAAAAGGGAATATTCTTAGAAGACTGCATGTGCAAGTTAACTTACAAGACTTTTTGTGCAAGTTAGAAGTGTGTTTGTTTGAAGGAATATTAACCCTTGATTAAAATAGCATCTTTCATCCTCATCTATTGATGAGAATCCATGATCCATGTTTCATCTCTCTTCCATGTTTGACCATTTATTAACCTTTCTAATCTCAACCCTCTATTTCTCATTTGCTCTCCTATAAATAGGTCACTATTTGGAGACAAAGAGATCCATCTTTTAACATCAAGATTATGGTGTTAAAATCATTTGCACTTGCACTCACATTTAGCATCTTTAGTTTAAAATCTATTTAGATTAGCCTTGCATACTATTGGGTCTTAAAAATATAGGTTTAAACCACAAGAGGTTGCCAAGCTCTCACAACGCTTTTGGCCAACCTACAAGGCCAATCGATGCAATTGTACCTTTTGCTCTTCAGGCTCTACAAAACCTATGTGGATGCACCTATGTGTATGTTACAGATTTAAGATGTATTTCCTACTCAACCAATCTATTCACAATGGAAACTGGAAGTGAATAGATGAAAATCACTACAATTATGCCTATTCCTACGGCACAAAAGAAAGGTTTTGAATAAGTTGCTTGATATGAAATTAAATCTTTGGGTTGTGGCAGATCAGTGCCTTCTATCCACATGGGCAATGGAGTCAAAAATTGAGATGGCATCTGTTTCCTCTATTGACTTAACTCTAGTTGTTAGGCACTTTGAAAATTCTATGCCTGGCATAGAACTTCACTAAATCTATGACTTGCATAAACAGTGCTGGAATGTTTCTCTATCAGGTTCTACTTCAACAATTCAAAAGAAATCTTAAAACCAAGTTGTGACTTATTTAAAGATTTTAATTCTGACTTGCAGACACCATTTAATTAAATCACACAAAATGAGAGTGCATTTTGATAAACTAGAGATGTATTTGATATGCTGATTTAAATGATTAAAAGATCCCAAGTTGGAGACAACCAAAAATAAAGAATATATATTATTTTATCATAACAACTGAATACCAAAGAGAAATTCACCAGTTTAAAACATTAGTCTTCATTGCTTTTGCTTCAAGAAAAGTTTGTACATGATTTCCATCCCAGTCCCTTCTCGGGAAAAATCTAACTCCTACTGTCTAACTACTACTACCTTTCCCTAACAGATTTTTCAATTCATTTTATCCATTACATGTCAAGAGTCACAAATCTTCAATTTCTATTACAGTCGTTTGAAATTTCATGACACAAAACTAAAATATTTAATTGAATTGTCTTTTGGAAAATTAAATATTTTTAACTATATCTTTGCCTTTTTAATTTTTCCTTTAATACTTTATCGCTTCATGCATTTCACTTTATTGGCTGCGGTTCCTTACATTTTATTTCCCGAGGCTTCTTTTTATTGTTACCGCTCTACCGTGGGCTTGAATTTTCTCTCTAGCAGTATGGCTATTTCTAACATCCGTTGTCAACCCCACCATTACCCGCGCTACCGCGGTCTTTGTCCTCACTACCAATAGTTTTGCGGTACTAGAATTTACCGCCAGGCTCACTGCATACCGCATCATCATGGTCTCCTCCTTGCCTTCCCATGGTACTGTGGTAACCATTCTACAAACTGCTAACCATTTTCCCTTCATCTACCACAATCACCGCGATCAGCCTCCTGACTTTCGGCGGTACTGCAGTGTGACTAATCCTGACCACTGCATTCACCATCCACTACTTACCAACCAACCACCTCTCTACCACGGTCTTTGGTTTAACCATGCACGGTGGCACGGTAAACATTTTCTACCTGCTTCCTTAGCCGCTACCACTACCCACCGCCTACTAACTGCTTGCCTTCAACTATTATTGTGCCACAACGGTTGGTCTGATGACTTTCTATGGTGTAGCGGTGGCAATTATATTGACAGTGTTGAACCATCACCGCTATAGCGTGAGCCACTTTGCAAAAGGTTGCGGTAAAGCGGTGAAAGCCATGAAAGGTAGACAAATGGCGGTAAAAGGATACTTTAACATTGTGAACGGAAAATAAATTATTTCATGAAAATAATAGGAGAATGGATTTAAATGGGGGTAACATGTAAGATTTATATAGGCTAAAAATGAGGCAACGATGCAAGGGTAAAATCCATTCGTAGCATTGCAAAGGGCAGTAAATTATTTTTTATAAGAAGGATAGTGAAAATATTAGGTTCAAAATGGGAAAATCATTTAGTTTCATGATAGAAATTTTGGGTTCTAAAACATACATCTATAGAAATTAAAATAGATTGCATCATGTTCATTTAGCTTTGAATCGTGTTTCATCACACACTTCTCATTAATTTCATCAGTTTTCTTCAATAAAACTTATTGGAAGAAGCTCATTTATCCATGAGCTTGAGAAAGGGTCATTGTTCTACATCAACGAGACACCACTTCCCCAATAGGATAAGTTTAAATGGATTAGAGTAGAAATTTTAAAGCTTTCATAGTTTAGCATGTTAGTTTTGATAGATGTTTAGTTTAGTTTATTTTGAATGATCTTAGATTGACATTTAGTGGTATGAATATGCTTTGATTCTTCATGGATCAAGTGTAGTCATCCCATACTAATCCATTGGTCACACATACAACTATCAAAGACTATGTGGATGATATACTAGAAAATTCCATCAAAAGGGAAGACCATTTGATCAACCTAGAAATTTTTTTTGATAAGATAGAACAGTATAACTTGAGACTCAACCCAAAAAAATGTGTATTTAGAGTAACATATAGAAAGCTACCATGATACATAGTATCAAGAAGGGACATTGAATTGTTGGAAGAATGAAGAAGATCACATCTCTTGATATATTTTTTATTGTCATTTATCTCACCATGATGTATGAGTTGCAATTACAAGATTCAAAGTCATAGTAATCCAGTATTCGGAATCGGTAATACAGAATCAATCTCCGATATTTTTCTCTAGATTTTCTCTGTGGTAATTCTTGCTACTTCAGATTTTGGGAAATGGTTGTTGATTGATAAAATCATGCATGGAAGGGATTTCGTGCATACAGATGCTCGTGATTTTCATCAAGATCATCTTGTTGATTATATTTTTGCTATTAGGTCTATTGTTAGTCGACCTAAAAAATGGTTGAAGGTGAAATGGATTAAATTTTGTTTGTGTAATCCATGTTGACATGTTGTCGCATGCCACATGGCTGAATTTGTTTTTGAAAAGGTTTTGTATTTACTTGGAGCTGACTTGATTGTTACCTATGGACAATCAGATATATATACAAGATGTTTTTGAAGATATGAGTGTCTGTGGTGTGTGCGAATGTTAGTAGATTATGTGTGGAAGAAAAAAGATAGAAGAGTGATTTTTTGGCATGTGAATTTCTTGTGCTACAAAGGAACTAAATTTGCACTTGTGGTGTACTTTAATCAATTCAATCTCTGGCGATTAGCCATTTTGTTTCTACAATTTATGTAGAAAGTGAGCCTCCATTTTTGGATAGTGAGTCCTAGAAGTGAGCCACCCTTTTGTAATATCTTATAACCAGTTATACTATATTGTGAGTTAATCCTCACTATGGTTTTTCCCATTTTGGGTTTTCCAGGTAAAAATCTTGGTGTCTTTGTGCTATGTGCTTCATTTTCAATTAAATCTTGTTCTTATCTTAATTATCATATGCATTGGTTTAATTGGATGATATTTATTCAGTAAGTTTAATAATATACTAATTCACCCCCCCTCTTAGTATATTGGATATTTAACAATTGGTATCAGATCTTTGTTTCTTTGGAGAAGTCTAATAGCTTGAGGGAGATCTTGGAGATTTAACAAATGGAGGATAATGCATAGCTCTGAACTTCCCTTGATGATCTTGACAAAGCTGAAAATGAGAATAGAGATCTGAAAGAGAATCTTGATGAAGCAAATGAATATGTCTGGAAGTTGAAGGAGCAATTAAAGAAATTCAAAGAGAGACATAGAGAAGTTAGTGATCAACTAAAACAAGAAAATGAATATATTACCAGACTAAAACTACAAGTGGAAGAAAAGAAGAGGATTGAAGAGTGTTTGAATGCAAAAATGAAGAACAAGTCTGATGAATGTTCTAGGCTTGAACAATAGGTAGTAAATCTGAGAGCAGAACTGGAAAAATAATTTTTTTGTGAAGACAGTTTCAAGACAAGCTCTACTAGGCTTGATGAATTGATTGCAGGACAAAAACCCTCTAAAGACAAAGGTGGATTGGGAATAGAAACAGGTGAAATCTCAAGAGTAGTAAATAATCAAAAGACTCAAGATAAAGGGAAGCAGAAAATAAATCTAGGAAGGAAACCACTTGTCAGACATCTAAATGCAAAAAGGTACCCATCTTTCAATGGAACTTGTTTTTTATGCCAAAAGTTTGGTCATAAGACAACTAAATGAAGAAGTAGGATGAATTAGTTCTTTGGTTCTTTCCCTAGACAATGCTATGCTTGTAATAAGTTTAGACATAAATCTAGTGAATGTAGAACTCGGATGTTGAACTAGTTTAATGAAAGAAGAGTAAATCAATCCTTTGTTGGTTACTTCTATACTTGTAATAAATATGGGCATAAATCGAATCAGTGAAAATCTTAGATTAATAGGAGTCAATCGAATCAAAAAAATATTGTCTATTATAATTGCAAAAAACTGGGACATATCTCAAAGGTATGCAGAAGTAAAAAGGGGAAGCAATCTCCTTGGGTAAAGAAGAATGAACCTGCAAAGAAGGTTGGCAAAGAGGAAGTTAAGGAAAAAAAGAGTAAGACTTGGAAAAATAAAGAAGAGTCGAAATCTTTTGATGCATCTATGCCCTTAGCTGATGTAGATAATTCATCTGGGAACTAGACCTAGCATGGTCTTAGGGTGAGATTTAGTAGAAGATCCTATGAACCCCCTAATTTCAGGCGTTTCAATTCTTGGCACTAGGTGATGTTGTAAAAGATTAATAGGAAGAGTTTTTTAAAAAAGAAACCAGAAGAAAAGTTTTATGTATGCTCGTTTGTAGAGCATATTAGGTTTCTTCAATGCGGATGAAAGGTTTTGTCATCTTTTCAAATTTCAAGCACATTAAATTTGAATTAGGGCATCACATTAATCTACAAAGTGAAATCATAAAGGCATTTTGATCACTTGTGCATTCGAATGAGGTGAAGAGTGATTTAGAATGATTTGGAGTGAATTGAAGTGTGACTAATGCAAACCCTAGTTTCAGCTATTCATGAAGAAAAAGGTATTTCTTTTTTATTTTGTGTTGTTGTGAGCTTGTGAAAATTCTTTCTTGAATCTTTTAAAATCTCAAAATATAGAAGATGGCAACCCATGTGGTTGTAAATACAATAGAAAGACCTAGACCCTCTTATAGGAAATACTTGATGAAGGTCTTCGAGTATGACCCTATGGGCACTTTCTCTTCAGTGCCTCATGGAGTCATGCCAACAAAGGATACAAGAATGTACATTAGGGTTAAGACTGAAGAATTAAATCACATCAATTTGATTGAAATGTGGCTCAATTATCTCACTAGAGATGATTTCATGGTAAAAACTAAGTACTTGAATCTTGTGACAAAGAATTTGCATCATTGGAACAACTTCCCAAATTTATGTTCTATAGTGGATGATCAGTATGTCAAACTGGTCCTCAACAAAATGCATGATCAGCTCTTATGGACCCATGAACCACACTTGATAACTAAGGAAGCAATCAAATCTATCACTGGACTCTGTGACACCATTCCAATACCTGTGCTAAAAGCAGTGAAAAATAAAGCGGTGATGAATCTCACCGGTGTAACTTATGACAAGAGGGCTCTCGTAATGAAACCTATCACTAATCTAGCTGTGAAGTATGCATCTATAATGATTGGTCATAAAATATACTTCACCAATAGATAGAATTATGTGTCTCCCACAGCAATTTATACTGGTTTTGACATGACTATAAATGGTGCAACACACGATCTATGTAAGCTTATCAGACAATAACTACTTGAGAACCTAAGAATGTCAAAGGAGAAGAGGTATCCTTTCAAGTTTGGTTCTCTAATTATTTTCCTTTTATTCTATTTTCTCAAAATGCTTTCGATAAAATATGAAACAGTGTGTTGGGACCCATCCCGACTGGTTGCCCATCAAATGTTTGATCGCATGCATATGTTGGGTGATGTGAACAACATAGCAAATGCCTTGACAACATTATTTTCTGTATTGAAGAAAAATATGAATGAGAGAGACAAAGATCTGAGGAATATTGTTGAAAAATATAAGAATGACATTATATTTCATGTGTCTTTTGATGAGTGTATGATAGAAGCGATTGAAGCCCGGACCATCTGGATTCAACCCCTAGGATATGAGATCATAGAAGAAGAAGCTAAAGGGTATGTGCAACTCTTGTTGAAGAGTCCTAAAGATCCAAATGAACCCTAGATTGGAACCTATGCATAGAAATCCATGGAAGTCCGTTTAGAGCTCAACAAAGCTACAAGGAATAAAAATGTGACTGAAATGCTCAGAAAAAATGGTTTCACGGATGAAGAGATAGCTCTAGGATGAGCTCTTGGAGGACAGAAGAATGAAGAATCGCCTAGTGTAAGGATATTTGGTAGGATCCATCCTTCCATACCAGCTCTTGGATCAGCTTCAATAAAGATTGATCCTAGCACCACTAACAAAGGCAAAGGTCCTGCGCCTTCAAAATCGACTACCAGATCAGGAAAGAGAAAAGGTGTTCCTTTGGTAGCCCCTACTAAATGAGGAAGAAAAGAAGATGCTACTAGGGAGAAGAATATGAGCATTACTAATGATCGGGAGGAAGAGGAAGAAGATTCAACTACAAAGTTGAAAAGAAAGAGAAGGGTGAGTGTTTCCTCTAGTGAAGGTGCATCACAAGAAACCAGTGTTGGATCGAAGAAAGTTCACTATGTGTCATCCTCAAAGGATGTTGATGAAAAGAATGGCAGTGATAATGAAACTGATGTAAAGAAGGCTAGTGTTATAGAAGAATTTTCATTGGACCAGGAAGAACATAATGCCTCTCCGGTAAGACCTGGTTCCCCTCTCAAACTGGATGTTTTGGTGAATAATTTGGTAAATCAAGAAAACATGGTGAAATCTATAGCAAAAGTGTATGATTTAGTAGGAAAAGAAGATAAGGAAACAATAATAATGGTTGTCATCAAATATGTCTTATATTGGAAGGTAAGTGGGATAATATTAGGAATGATGTAACTACAAATTTATGGGAAATTTTGATGGAGAGAAGAGAAGAGGTGGTTGAGCTGGAAGAGAAAATAAGAAATAAAGCATATAAATAAATTACATCCTCTATGTCTCTGGGTGATCTAGAAACTTTAAAGTAGATTTGTGCTAATACATTCAGGGTGAAGAGAAGATTCAATACTCTGATGACTAGAGATAAGAAGGAAATCAAAGGGATAAGGAAGGAAACAATAAGTACTATTAGGAGTACAACAATAAAGTATGGAATGATTGGTGCATCCGGTTTGGCACCTAAATCTAGAAAAGAAACTTCTACAAAAGTTATGGAAAAACCTCCTTCTGATGCTACTGATGAAAATGTGCCTTTGTAAATGAATGACTTCAATACCCTTCCAAAAATAGGTAGTACAGATGTCCTACCAGAAATCAATGTTGCTAATGAGGCTCTGGAAAATAAAAAATAGTTTGAAGAAAATGTTGATGCAGAGATTAATGATGTTACCCCTTCGGTACACCCTAAAGAAGAAGAAAAAGATAAAACTGAAGAAGAGGAAAGAGATAAAGTAGAAGAAGAGAAAAAATAAGAAGAAAAATAAGAAGAAAAGATAGAAGAGAAGGAGATGGAAGAAAAGAGAATAGAAGAGGAAAGTGTTGAGAAAGAAGGAGATACAAATAAGGAATCAAATGATATTTCTAGAAGGAATGAAGAAGTAGCTCAACAAGTTGTGGAATCACAAAAGTCCACCAGAGAATCCTCCTCTGGTGATGATGTCTTAAAGGGACTGCTATCCAAGCAGATCAGATTCCAACCGGTAATTCCTCAGGAACTCCTATAGCTTCCAATGAATCAAGGTTATGTAGATATGAACAAGATTTATCCTATACATAAAATGGTGTTAGGTGATGTATTTCATGCATCCAATAGAAGAGAAATAATAGAAATGCATCAAAAAGGAACTGAGCTCATTGAAGATGCTATTAAGGATTTGCAGTTTGTCACATCTAATACATTTGTGGATACATCTCTTGCTCCGGTTGAAAACCTGAAGCTTTTATTAGACTCCTTCAAGGAGCACACCATAGGACTTGTTGAGAAAACAAAACAAGATGTGGAAGAGAAACTGAATGAGAAAAGGCTTTTGATCCTTCATGAAAAATGTGCTCTAGCACATACCAATGTAGAAAAGAGCCTTGAGTCTATAAAGGCTTGTGAATCTAAAGCTAAATATGTGTTTGGCTATTGCATATGGTGGCCTGATGCCACAAAAAGTATAAAAGACCTCATGGACTCCATTGAGTCCCAGTTGATGGTTGTCTCCATCACCTACAATATATCCATGGACAGAGACATATCAACTTGGAATGCTATTTCTGTGCACAGAGAAAAGTTTTCATGCTACAAAAATAGAAGGAAGGGATAATCAGAAAATTTGGCCTACTTGGTGACAATGTAATAATGGAGTATGCTCCAATAGCTAATTCTTTGGCTAGTGCTGAGAATTTGGATAAGATCAATCTAACCCCATATACTCCAAATAAAGTTGAAGAAAGTTTTATTGCTTTAGATTCTTTGAACAAAATTTTGATATCTACTGAGCAAATTTGGGAGAATGGAAAAGCAGCCTGGCAAGGCACTCTACAGGAACTTCAAAGTGCTCCCTCCTTTAGGTATTTTTTTTTCTATTTTTACATTGCTTGGGATAAACTCCTCAGGGGGAGTTTAGTATTTTGATTCCCTGTGATGTACATTCCAGACCCTGTGTACATATTGTTTTATGCTTTTTGGTTGACCTTTTTCCTTGATGTCAAAGGGGGAAAAAGGAAAGAGAAATAGAGTATACATTGCACATAGGAAGTCTGTAAATTATTTTGGCACATTTTTCCATCAATAACAAAGGGGGATATTGTTGGAAGAATGAAGAAGATCACATCTCTTGATATATTTTTTGTTTTCATTGACGTCACCATGATGTATGAGTTGCAACTACAAGATTCAAAGTCATAGTAATTCAGTACTCTGAACCAGTAATGCAGAATCATCCTCTGGTATTTTGGTCTAGATTTCCTCTCTAGTAATTTTTGCTACTTCAAATTTTTGAAAATGGTTGTTGATTGATAAAAGCATGCATGGATAGGCTTTTGTGCGTACAGATGCTCGTGATCATCACCAATATCATCTTGTTGATTACATTTTTTCTATTAGGTCTATTTTTGTCTAACCTAACAAACGGTTGAAGGTGAAATGGATAAAATTTTGTTTGTGTAATCCATGCCCACATGTTGTCGCATGCCACACAGTTGATTTTTTTTTTAAAAGGTTTTGTATTTACTTGGAGCCAACTTGATTGCTACATATGGACAATCAGATATATATACAAGATGTTTTTGAAGATATGTGTGTGTATGGTGTGTGTGAATGTGAGTATATTATGTGTGGAAGCAAAAAAGAGCGAAGAGTGATCTGTTGGCATACGAATTTATTATGCTACAAAGGAACTGAATCTGCACTTGTGGTGTACTTTCATCAGTTCAATCTATGGCAGTTAGCCATTTTTTTTCTACAATTTATGTAGGCAGTGAGCCTCCATTTTTGGATAGTGAGTCCTAGTAGTGAGCCACCCTTTTGGAATATCTTATAATCAGTTATACTATATTGTGAGTTAATCCTCACCGTGGTTTTTCCCATTTTGGGTTTTCCACATAAAAATTTTGGTGTCTCTATGTTATGTGCTTCATTTTCATTTAATTCTTGTTTTTATCTTAATTATCATATGCATTGGTTTAATTGGATGATATTTGTTCAATAAGTTTAAGAATATACTGATTCACCCCCCCTCCCAGTATATTGGATATTTCACATGAATTAGATCTTGCAAAGGTAAAAACCATACAAGAGATGCCTCCACCAAAGACATTAAAGAAGTTGATAAGTTTACAAGGTAAATTGTAATCCATCAGGCGATGCATCGCACAACTAGCAGAAAATTATCATCCATTCACTCATTTATTACATAATGACATAATATTCAAGTGGGATGGGAGATGTGACCAAGAATTCTAAAAATTCAAAGAGTACCTACACACTCCTCTATTATTGATGCCACCTATTCTAAAAAAATAATGATACTCTATGTGTCTACAACACAAGCAACATTAGGAGCTCTCCTAACACAGCTAGATGATAATAACAAAGAAAGAGTGGTCTACTACATCAGTTGAACACTAGTGGGCTACGAGTTGAACTACTCGCCCATAGAAAGAGTGTGTCTTTGTCATATTTATGACACAAAATTTGAGACACTATATCTTAAATAGACAAGTAAAGTTGATTTCAAAGGTAGATCCACTAAATTACCTATTAGAAAAAGTAGCTCTGACAGGCAAAATTGCTGAATGGGTAATGATTCTAAGTGAGTTTGACATAGAGTACATAGACAAAATTCCATCAAAGGATATATTATAGTAGATCATCTAGCAAAAGAATTGATGGAAGATCACCAGCCTCTCATAATAGACTTCCTAGATGAAAGTATATTGCTGACAAAACAAACAAGCCATTGGACCTTATACTTTGATGGGTCCCACACTCAACATGGCTCTAGAGCAGGTATCCTATTTCTCACACCATAGGGAGATAGTATACCTAAGGGATACATAATTTCTTTCTCGTATACAAATAATATCTCAAAGTATGAAGCGCTAATCATAGGACTCAATATGGCTATTGAATGGAGGATAAAAGAACTATAGGTCTTCAGAGACTCTCAATTGGTAATCAGAAAAATGAATAATGAGTATCAAACAAAAGATGACAAGCTACCACCATATAAAAGAATGGTGGATAGTTTTAAAGAATATTTTGTCACCATATCATTTGAACAGATTCCCCGGATCAACAATAGAGCAGTCAATGACATGGCAACAATAGGTTCACTTCTTGATATTTCATAGAACATCCCTAAGTATGAATTCCTTGTGGAGCAATTAATCATACCGATGTTTGATATCCCAAAATCTGAACTAGTGTGTGTTTTTGTTGGTCCTAATTCACCATGGTACCAAGACACATTTGATTACATCTAGCATGGTATCATACCACTTGACCTGAAAAATAACCCAAAAGAAGACCTTTACTTGTAGGACTTCCTGATTCATGATCCTAGGAGATACCTTATATCATTGAAGTTTAGATGATGATGGAGCCTCAAATTTCATCCTTTGAGTTCCATTAACTTTCTGCCACATTACTGGTCTATCATGCTATTCTGGAGAAGCCCAAGGTTGGGATTTTTTTTTTCCCTTGATGAAATCCTAATGATCTATCTTAAACCCTAGGTCGGATCTATTTCATCATTACCTTTTTGAGGGAGGTTTTAAAATGACTTACACCCCATTAACTCATTTAGGTCTGGCCCCTTTTTAATAAATTGTGTTAAATATTTCACCTCAACTTTTTTTATTTCCTAAGTCTAGGTTGGCCCATGCCCCATGCTTTAAGAAAAACCTTATACCATCATTTTTCGTTAGCCTAGGCCTTTCCTCTTTTTTAATAATTATCTTATTTTGTAGGGAAAGTACTTTAATGACCGTCGATCATCCTACGGTTGATCTTGACCATTCCCCTTGATCTCGCGATGACATCACCGATGGGCTTCACCTGATTGCGATATCACGGGTGGGTGCCACGTGTCTTAGTTGCTAATGCCGAAAAGGGATTAATAAAGTGTTTAATATTTGTATTGGGTTTTAATACGTTAAAAGGTGGGTTACTAAAAGAGTTGTGAGATGCATGTGCTCGAGATCGACGACGGTGTTTTAATCTTGATGAAAAGTTGCTCAACGGTTATGTTTGGTGTTGCTGATTGTTGTGAGTGACTATGATCGTCGGTGGTGGGAATCAACAGCTACCCGCCATTGCGTGATCCAAAGATGTAGGGTGTGTAGTGATTTCGATATCATGGGTGGGCGCCATGTGTATCCCTTTGGAGTTGCATATTGTGGTGGGCCCTCGATGCTGACATGGAGATTGCATCAGCCTTTTTGAAGGTGGTCGTTTGATGATCTGACAAAAACAAAAGATCGACAGCTAAAGTTTAAATTTGCATCAAATTCAATTGGAGTCGTTGGCGCAGCATGCAAATCGGCTTTAATGGTGGATGAGACGTCTACTGGCTAAATTCAATCAACATAAAGTATTTGATTTCATTCTATCTTCACCACAAAAGAATTCAAGTGTTTTTGAAGTGATTCAGAGCTAGAGATAAAGTTTTTTCAAGCAATCACAGCGAAGGTTTGGTTTTCTACAAGGCACGAAATCCCATGATTTACTTTCTATATCACTAGTTTAATTTGACTATGATTCTTGTGAAAGGTTGTAGTGTGCTGGTCGGGGGTTGTTGATTATTGTTATAGGGTTACTGGTTCGCTTCAATTGTTGGAAATTGCATAAGTGTGTTGTAATTTCATTTTTCGGGTAGCCCTAGTTTGTTCAAGAATTTGAGTTTTAAGAAAGCCTTAATTGTTTGAAATGGAACCACTAAACCAGCACTCTGGCCATGTTGATTACTTACAGAGGAATTTATAAGATGACTTTCTGGATCAACTCCCTTTATCGACAAATGACAGAAGGAGGGGTTTGGTTTTAATGAATGGAAAAACCCTAGGCGAGGGACTGGTATGCAAAGACTATAGTATTGCAGATGCTAGGGTTCCAATGACAGTTCTGAAAATGTTTAGACTCTGTTATGGACAAAGAAACCTACCCCACCCCTTTTCAAATGGCTGGAGATACGACATGGGGAAACTAGCAGTGTCGAATGTGTTTCCTAACATGGACCTACTTGGAGGAGTGGTAGCATGTTATGACCCAGTTACAAGGGTAATCAAAGATAATGATGGTGGGATTCTGTTAAGCATAAGTGCAGTTGAGATCCAACAAGTTTTTCATTTGAGTGATTCTAGTTCATTCTTGGTCCAAATTGATTTTGAGGAGACGAAGCAGGAATATGTGATGTCAAAGCCTCTTTTCCGATTAAATTTACTTCCTCCTCACCTGGCCAAGGCAGGAAGTTCAACGATTCACATCAGCCCAAATGACCAGGAGCCTTTCAGGCTAAGTTGTTTTTCCAATCACTTTTTGGCAACATTCTATTCATTGTGCCAGATTTTGGGATTTAGCCCAAATACAGTGATGCCCATTGCATATATGTTCATGGGGGCTCAAATTCAGCATCCCAACTTCTCCATGGTGTATGACTATGCATCTTTTCTTGAAGAAAAGATACATGATGGTTTGTTGAAGTTGCTTGTGGGGGATGTTAGCACTCCTTTCTTTTGGTACTCCCTATTAATGCATATTTTCTTGTATAGGAATGTTGACTTCTTCTCAGAGAAGATGGAGTTGAGGCAAGAGGTGAATGGAGAGAGATTACCAGTATAGGTGTGGAGTGCAGATTTGTCTTACAATAGGGGAGGTGCCAGCTTTATGAAGTTTGATAATTGCTTTTCCTCCAGACTCAGGGCTCTGTTGGTGGTAAATGTGCCAAGATTTCCTAAAAATTTGTATCACTTCCTCCGATCGAAGGTTAGGAAGCCTGATTTGAAGGTCTGTCACAATTAGGGTGACATCATCTTGTACCCCGTGAGCACTGTCCTAAGGGTATTTGGTTTCTAGGGAGCCCCTCACATTCTCCCATATAATGTACCATCAAGGATGGGATTTTTTGAGGTCATGTGGCAACTAGGTTGTATTCATGAAGACAACCTGACAGGGAGAGGAAAAGGGACTTTGCTCCCTGATTATATTGTTATTTCAGATTTTGTCTTTTCCAAGGGAGGATAGGTCCACTTTGGAAGGTTTTTAGATAACTATCATTTAAAGAGTGGATCTAGGAGGTAGCATGACCCTGAGGGATTCTTTGCCTTGTTCAAGCAACGAATTAAAGGTGGAAAAATTTTACATGAATTCAACTTTCCTGGGGACCTAATCAAGAATGAATTTGATTTGAATAGGTAGGAATTGAATAAAGAAAAATGGATTGCCTATGAGAAGTTGCCAGCCATGGTGCACAAAATGGATCCAAAATATTATCCATTAATGGAGTTTACTCCTTTCCACAAGAGAATTGCTTTCTTGTTGGATAATTTTAAAGAAATCATGGGAACCTTGATGACCAAGAAGGTCAATTTGGAAATGAACTTTGGAATTCAGAGACCAAAGGTGAGGCCTAAGGAAACAAGGCCAACTTATCAGCTCCCAGTTGACAAACCTCTATACAAGAGAAAGAGGAATGATAGTAGTGAGGAGGATGAGGGGGATAAGAAGGGAAAAAAAATAATGCAAGCATCATCACAGCCAGGTCTGAGGATCAAGGCACCTAGAGGGATAAGGATTATAGATCTAGATTCATCACCAAGAGGTGATCCTGTAGTGCTACCATCAGAGCCAAGACCTAAGAGGCAAAGGATTGAGGAAAAAAAATAGGATCTAATGGATGAAATAATTGTGATTGATCAAGACATGCAGGTTGGTATCCCTTCCCCTCCTAGATGAACACAATTGGTGTTATCTGATATGGATATAAAGGGGAAGTGTGTACAAGATGCCAGGATGGAAGCCTGCAAGGCATTCTTAGATGATGATGCCTTTTTAAAGACTCTTGTTTTCTTGCAAATAATTTGGAGAATGAAACTGGAGGATACTAGGATAAATGCAAGAGAATGAGAGAATCAAGACCTGATAGGTCTAAGTAGGAGAATGATGATGAGGTCAAGGCCGAACTAATGGAGGAATTCAAGAACATCACTCCTGAGGAAGGAAGGAGACTTGTGACTCAGGTTGGTGTCCTATTTTTTCCTGAGTGGGACATAGCCGATGATGTAGCATTCAATGCAAAACAGTGAAGAAGAGGTTAAGGCATCTTTGTAAGATTTTGCCTTCAGTGAGGAGTATGAAACTCTTGCCATATGTGCATTGGCACCCTAGGGAATAAAATGAAATGTAACTGATATTAGTCCAAACCTAAGGGGAGGGCTAATTATCAAGAGAGCTTCTGAAACTTCAACAAAAGAAGCTACAAGCCTGACGGTAAATGTGGCCAAATTGGCCTAGAAGATAGCCGAAATAGAAGAGGCTGAAAAGAAGAGTCTGATGGAGAAGTACAACATAATAATTGGAGAATATAGTAGGATGCAGCAAAGGAATGTTGAGATGCAATATAAAGTAGATAGGCTGAAATATTAATAGGTAGGAGAATCCTCTAGTGCTCCTGGTATCAAAGCATTACCTCCTACTTTAGGATCCATCCCCCCTACTACTCCAATTGTTTCTACTCTGAGATCTCTCATCTAGGTGCCTGTTCTCAATCCTACACTAGGGCCAGTTGAAGAAGAAGTTGAGTATTCTGTGGATCCCACCAAGAAGCAAATGTTGAATAAAATCACAGAATTATAGGCTACCTTAAAGGCAAGTGAGGATGGTGCAACTACCAAACAAAATGAGGTGGTGGACACAGTTTTGAGGCATTTAAATGAGAAGGTGGATGGTAGATTACCATTTGTACATTCTTTGTATTCTTTATGTTTGGATGGAATAAAGAACATAAATAGGGATCGAGAAATAGTTTTTCCTTTGGCTGAGAAGTGGATCCCTAGAGCCAATGATCTAGATGTTATGTATAAGGCTTCTAGATTTGATGCAAACAATAGGCCCTAGTCATTGAAGCCTACTCAAATCTTTGTGAAATCATTGAAGGGATTTCAGGCCCTACCTGATGATTTGAGTAGAAGAATTAGGGAGCTGGTAAAGAGCTTTGATGACTGGAGTGATACATTTTTTCCAGACATCACTGATGCATGTAATACCCCTCCGTTTTGCTTCTCGTTTCATGTTGTTTTATGCTTTGCTTGGGTTGCAGCTACTTTGATACTAGACACATTTTGTTATGATGTTATGATCGTTACTCTTGAGCGACAACTATTATTGTGTGATGTGATTATCTGATTTTGTTTCACATGCTTTAATGGATTAATGATGTCAGTAGAATTATCATGAGATTATTTATGTGAGTATTGTTTATGACGTTAGTGTCAGTCTTTGATGAGTGTATTCGTGAAGAAGATGGGTTCGCATCACTCGCTTGCGAGCGCCCTACGAATCCGAGATTTCTTCTTCACAGTGTGAATTATATGTTGAATATATTATGTTGTTTACTTGATTTCAGGTTGTAGGATCATGACATCAACTCCACCTGATTTCACAAGTTTGAGCATGTCAATCCAACGATTAAGTTGAACAGGAGATAGTAGCTTGGTAACATGTGTCAGGTCTACACCCTAGCCTTAGTGTGTCGTCAGTCTTGATTATTGAGTCATGTTGTATCTTATTTGATGTTATGTAATGTTTTGAAAAGTGCTTACTTATTAAATGGTTCTTTTAGAAAATTGCATTGGTTGAAAGAGATGTTTATTTTTTATATTGTATTAAAGTTATGCTTATTGGTTATATTTAAAATTATTATAGAAATTAAACTTAAATTATTTGAGTAATTAAATTTAAATCTCAAGGGATTAGATTTAATTATTAAATAATTGTAAGTAAGTTAATTAAAGTTAAATTATTTAATTTATTAAATTTAAATCTCAAGGGATTAAATTTAGTTATTAAATAATTGAAAGTAAATTAATTAAAGTTAAATTATTTAATTAATTAAATTTAAATCTCAAGGGATTGGATTTAGTTATTAAATAATTTAATAATAATTAAGTAAGTATATTTGATTGTTAAATTAAATTAAATCAAAAGGGAATTTATAGGAAATTGAAATTTTCTTTAAAGTCAAAATTAGGGTCTTCCAAAATGGGAAATGAAATTGTTATCTAAATTCAATTTTGCATTGAATGTGAATTAGGGTTGCATTAGGTTATTTTGGAGTTGTGAGGAAATGATGTTTTATAAGATTAGGGCAGAAAAGTTTGAGGATTCTTCTTTTTCTTATTTCACAGGCATGAAATTTTTTGGAGAAAGTTTGCACATGAAAGGATTTGGAAGTATTTTTTTGTTGGTAGAATTAAATTGAAAGGAGAGAAATTCTGTGAAGAAGGTGGAGCTATTGGATCAAAGCTAGCTGGAAATTCATTGCATTGTTGAAGAGGAGTTGTGAGGATCTTAAGGGAAGCTCTGCATCAAGAATCTTGGCTATTTCCTATGGCTTCAAATAACTAGGTTTTTCTTTTATTCTATGATTTATTGTTCTTAGTTTAATCTATTTTCTAAATGATAGAAATTGCAAAATTGGTGATTTACTTGAAACCCTAGGTTGAACTTCAACTTTTAGGATTCAGATTTGTATTTCAAAACACAAACCCTCTTTAGAAAATTCTGTTGAAAAGCTCTAGAACAATGTATTTCTTTTCTTTTGTTTAAAATTATTTGAAACATGATAGAATGGTTTCTTTTGGTATTCAGATTTTAATCTCTTGAACATGAGATGTTCTATTATTGTCAAATTTTATTACTGGTTTTTAGATTTATTTCTTTCAATTTCACCAGTAAATTTGGTTCTGAAAAAAAAAATATAAATGTAAATATACATTACATGTATCATATTTTCAAATATGATACACATAATATATATTTACAAATATATAATCTTTTAAATTAAAGCTTTTGCTTTTAGTTTTTTTTAAGAGAATGTCACCGTATGACGAAGGTCAGATGTCATACATGTGCGTATGAAATTGTTTTGTTCTATTTTTATTTTTTTAAAAAATATGTAAGTGTGGGACAGTTCGGCCCCCCCACTGTTCTTTGTTTGGGGTACGTAGTATCCACTAGGCAGTGCGCCCACCGCTTGGGGGGAGGCACTGTCCCGTGGGGACTACAGCCCCTATGTACCATGTGCCAGTCGTTGTACTATTGTACAGTCAACGCAGGCTACAATCTGCGGACTGCGTACCGCAGGCGCCGACGGTACCATCCGTCGGACGGGTATCATCCAGGCCTACCTTGATTTATTTTTTTATTTTTATTTTCATTTTGTCTTTTTTAAATTTTATTTTAGTTTTAAAATTGTTTTTATATTATTTCAGTTTTTTTATTTTTAATTTGTTTATTATGATTTTATTTTGATTTTCGATTTTTGTATATATGTATGTGAATTTTAATTCGTATTTTATTCTGGTTTCAATTAATTTCTTTTATATAGTATTTTCAATGGGTGGAGATAAATATATATATATATATATATGTTAATATTATATGTAATATAATATTAAATATATATGTATTTATATATTTATTAAATTGGGAAATTGTAGATTTTATTCCGATCCAATTATATTAACATTCTGATATTCTTTTTAGAAATATAGAATTGTATCAGCAATGTCTATTTAATCTTGTGGTTTAGGGATAGTTATGTATGAATAAAATAGATATATTTAATTATATTTATATCCTTTTGATGTCTTGCGTAAATATATTATTGTATGCAAAATAAGTAGACGGTAATCTAATTTGAAATAATTATGGCGCATGATTAGATAAAATTGTGAAAAGTAATTATGTTAATGAAGATATTATTATGTGTAATGAAAGTTTTGAAAGATTGCATTCTAAATTCCATGAGAAGTATTAGATAGGAATATGGATTTAAGATATCCAAATTTAGTAATTTTCATTGCCAATGCATTATTATTTGTTTTCCCCTTGTTATTGATTGTTTGGGAAGCGAGTATTTGAGGTTTTAATTGTAAAGTCTTCCAGTAGATGTGGGTCATTCCCTTGTTAAGTTATTGTTTGTTTTTCCCTTGGGTAGTGTTACAAGTGTTTTAGTTTCCTCCTAGTGTTGGAGTGGATTTCTATGTTGTTGTCTCCTAGGATAGGAGAGAGTACATTGGTTCAGTTCTGTAACACTTGAGTAACCCTTGGAGTTAGATTGTGTAGTGTGTTATCCAATTAGAAGAGTGGCTTTTGTTAGGGGCCAGAG
Source organism: Sequoiadendron giganteum (assembly GCA_007115665.2). Taxonomy (NCBI): domain Eukaryota; kingdom Viridiplantae; phylum Streptophyta; class Pinopsida; order Cupressales; family Cupressaceae; genus Sequoiadendron; species Sequoiadendron giganteum. Next base: position 341,623,343 of record CM021101.1, on the reverse strand, counting down.
CCCAAAGAGGTAAACCGGGTAACCTTCAGAAGTGATTTTAACAACTGAGAACTAAAGTAAATGTACTTAGAGGACTAGGATGTAGTTCACATTAACCAAGATAAATTAACCTCACTCATAGACACAAGGGTTTGTTTAAACTTGGGGTGAGTGAGAAGGCCTGGAATGGCAAGATCAACTATCTTGTCCTTATGAGAGGTAGTTGATTCTGCTTGAGTGAGTATGAGTGTCGGGATTCAGTTGAGGCCACCAAGATTACCGGAGCCTATGAAGAATGCCTAGAAAATATCTCATGACAAACCTTGCGATGACACTCAGTCTAGGATAACACTGTGTTATGTTGTGCGTATGGTTTCTTTAGCACACTTGATTATAATATTTCTAGAAGCAATGTAACCATGATTAGTGTTAGACTTATATTGTGCATATGTGTGGTTGAGTCAATGGTATCAGTATGATTTTTCCTTTGGTTTGAGGTAGTAGGTTTCCCGTCCATGTTACTTTGTTACTATCTCCTAGCATGGGGGGTGGGCCTTCGGGTACCACTAGGTTGGGTGGAACATGCACCAAAATCATTGGGTCCCCCTTGATCTTCAGCACTTGGTGGTGAGACATCCAGATGGACAGCTCACAAATCTTGCTATTATTTCTTGTACTTTATATTTCAAATTGTATTGATATTGTTTTACCCCTCTTGTGTTATGAGGTGGACCTTGTAATTATCATACTTATGTATTTTGACTCATTCTGGGAATGAGGAATTGTAATAGATTTATGTAATGGATGCTTCATTTATATCTTGTATCTTCTTATGTTGTTGAATGTTATTACTTGAGTTATTTATTTTCAATGTAATTTAGATGTTGTATGTTAATGGGGATTTAAGTAATCTCAGTTATGTAACCCTAGGGGATGTTGTCAATTATAATTGAACATGTGGGTTTAATTCACTTCTTTTAAAAAAAAATTAGTACGCTTGTTTAGTGAATTGAAACTTCCTCTAAGGTTGCGTGGCGGGGCATTACAATGCACAAGGAAATGTTAAAACATTGTAGCAGTGGCAGGAAAGGGCATAAGAAGTTATTAATGCACAAATCAAATTGATTTGTGATGATTCTGATTATGACTTGTTGGTAAGTAGCATGGACAAAATAATTAATACCAACATATTCTTAGAGCCTTTTGAAAGAGAGGCCAATCAAGTTGCAGTGAAGTATACACCCTACAATACTAAGGTGAATGAGGTGGTGAGCTTTGATTGGCCAACGGATGAAGAGTATCAGAAATGGGTTGACAAGTACTTAACCAAGGAGGAGTAAAGCGGTGTCTACTACTGGCAACTAACAGCTCAGCGGTTATGGTTATAACTGATTATGGTTTTGTTTCCATGGCATATTTTTGACGTAGGTTTTGAAGTTTGGCAAACGCAACAGCTATTCCCTAATGAGTGGAATTATCAAGAAGATGCTCCGAGACTTGGTGATTGTAATCATATTTTTGAAATGTCACAAGGCAGTCCAATTGACCGGTGACATGTGTATTTTCTGGCCCGATGCTTTTTTGCTCCTTCATTCTCTATAAGAAGGATTTCAAGGCCAAAAATAAGGGTTGGCAAGTTAGATATTTTTGAGGTCGAGTCTAGGCATAGTTGCAGAGCAGGTTGTAAAGCCTAATTGTTTCAGTGTAAGTGCAATTTAGGTTTTGTGTCATTTTGTAGTCAGGATTTGGGTTTATGAAGGTTTGATGTTTCGTAACAGTACTAGCATTTGAGTTATAATGATTCATTTCAAGCTCATGTCTCTCCTTTGTATAAGCATATCATAATTTTGAATAATATAATCAAGGGATATTGCATTCATCTTACTGTTGTGGTGTGTATGACTTCCATTTTGGCTTTAATTCAAAGAATTAATTAAAATGCTTGATTGGAGTTATAGATGGATATGTTTATAAAGGTGTTTGGTAAGAAGTATTGGGTTAGGATATAAATTGATGATGTTGTAAGGAAATTGTTGTCAGAGATCTTATATGCTATGTGTTTGAACCTGTCATGGAATTTAAAATGTTTGTGAACTTGACTCCCCAATGGTATATTGCACTGGTCTAAATCGTATGTGTGTGTGAGGTTATGTGTCTATTTGTCTCTGCTTAGAGCTTGCTACCAAATTGCAAATTAAATTACTATCTTAAGTGGTGAAATATTGTTTTAATCATCTCATGCTCCAAGTAGTTTGTATTACTGATGAAAAGCCAATTCAATTCAGTAGTATCCTATTTTGTTGAGCTATTAAATGGGATTATCTGTTAATTGTTAATGATTGTTTATAAGTTCAGTGTAGAGAATATAAACACATTATAGGGACCACCCTCCTAGGTTTTGCAGAGCCTGAAGTGTAGATTTATTGTTAAAATCCTTGTCAGTTGGTCCAGGTCCTTTGAGCTTCCCTCCATTAGAATTGGCAATTTTATAGGTAGAATAGAAAATAAACTTGGTTACATCAAAAATAACCAACAGATGGTATGTTACTCTGATATCTTAATGTAGAAGAAGCATAAACTATCTCACAAGAGGCAAACAAAGGAAGTTTTGGGTCCCACACTAATGGACCTAACCTTATACAAAAAATTCTGAAAATAAGGTACTATTGGCCCTCCATGGAACAAGAGTGTATTCAGTATTCCAAAAAAATTCATCAATGCCAGCAACACAGTGACCTTATTCATGCACCAGCACAAGATTTGAGAACTATCATAAAACCTTGGCCTTTTTTGCAATGGGGATTAGACTTGGTAGGTAATATCTCTCTTGCTTCCTCTAATGGGCATAGTTTTATTATTACTGCAATTGAATATTTCACTAAATGGATAGAAGCAATTCCATTAACCTACATCACAAGAAATAGATATCCAAGTTCATCTTGAATTATCTAATTTGTAGGTATGGAATTCCTCAAACCATCATAATGGACAATGGAATTCTATTCAAGAACCAATATGTCTAAGAGCTTTGTTCCAACTTCTCTATCCAACACAGATTCTCCACACCCTACTACCCCCAAGGAAACGGTCAAGCTGAAGCATCTAAAAAAATTATCCTAAAGATAATAAAGAAGATTGTTAATGATTTCGGTTAGGATTGGCATTTGCAATTGAACCCATCCCTATGGGCTTACCGAACTAGTATCTGAACACCTACAAGTGCCACACCTTTCTCCTTGGTCTACGAATCAGAAGCTATGTTACCTATCAAAGTCAAAATCCCCTCACTACGAATATCACTAAAAAGAATGGTCAACAATGAAGAGTATTGGGTATCTAGAGTAAATGATTTGGAACTCCTAGATGAGAGGCATTTGAGTGTGTTAAACCATCTTCAGGTTTATTAAAATCAGCTCAAACAAAGCTACAATAAAAAGATCAAGAACAAAAACTTTCAATTTGGTGACTTGGTACTCAAAGAAAATCAGAAGGTATAGTTGAATCAAGATGGCAAAGGTAAGTTTGAACCCAACTGGTTAGGCCCATTTATTATCACAACAAGCTACGGTTCAAGAGCTTATCGGTTGGATACTTCTGAAGGAGAACATTTAGCCAAATTTCTAAATAGAAACCATCACAAGAGGTTCTATATTTGAAACACATCAGAATACCCCAAGAAAAAGGGTAAAAAAAAATTTTAAAAATCAAGAAAAATAGTAAAGATCAGAAATAAAATGTTCTTTAAGTGAAAACCACTTTGTGGCGCTTCTAGGAATAGGTATCATAGTGAAAACTTGGAAAACAGACACTAAGTTTTGAATAAGACTTGCATCATTATCTATCGATGCTATCTACAACATCCACCCATTTGTCCCATAATAAAATATGTGTCCAACCATGGCTTGACGACTAATTAAGTATTGAACCTTGTTGCACCATCAATTTCCATCTCCCCTAGAGAAGGTATTCTTATCTCAAACTGGGGGTAACTTCCTAAAAAAAATTGTGAATTAGATCCTTGTGCGTCCCATCATGGTCAAAAACTATCAAAATAAAAAATAATGAAAAACAAACAAAATCAAAACAAAGTCAAAAACATCAAAAAGCTTGAAAACATGTTATGCTTTGAGTCAACACCAGTTAAACTATATGGTCTCTACGTGTACAACGGAGGCAAGGATTATCAACCCCCAAGGCCTTACGTTAGTTCCCTTAGGTATCTATCATGCTTTCTTTCAACTTAGTAAAAAAAAATCAAAATCCAAAAGTATTCACAAAATAGAAAAGATCAAAAACATGTTCTTATCAAACCACATGAACTATGAGCCTCTATGTGTACAACGTAGGCAAGGCTTATCTTTGATGAGCCCCTGAGGCCCTAGGTTAGTCCCTTGAAAATAACAAAAATACAACCATAAAATTCAAAAAAATCAAAAAGGTCCTAACTCCATCATCACAATCAGCAATAAAATTTTCATACATAATAAACAAATCGTCACCTTCACCCTTTGACAAAACAGAAAAACAAATAGAGAAAGCAACAAAAGCTAGAACTTTCAAGCAAAAAATCAAAAACCTTTGATTAAATATAGACGAAAATAATAGCAAAGTGTTAACTACCTACCTTTTGAAAAATTCACCAACAACATCCTAAGATATGCCTTGATAGATCTATTCCTGGAATAGACATGATCAACAACGGATGATAGCTTGAAACCTCAAAACAGATATGACAAGTGATACTACAACATTGTTTAATATTTTTATAGTCTTATCTTTATGATTTATTTTATAGACTCATTCCTAGGATCTCTTGAGGATTTTCATAAAGATTTAGAGAAGGAATGGGGGCAATTGAGCGTCATTTCGGTTTTTTGTTTGTAAGATTTTTTTGTGATACTACCACAATGAATACTTTCTTTATTGAGTGTATGGAAGTTGTTTTGAGACAATTCATGTAGAAGTTGCATGTTAGGTATTTCATACCTCTCTATGCAACTGGTCTGGAAAGGTTTAACACAACCCAACCATATGTTTTAAATAAAGTTTTTGTATGTCTAGTATGAACAAGAATATTATTTGTATGCTAAGTCAAAGTCCACACAATGGATGAAAAGACACCTTAGTTATTAATACCCTAGTGCATTATTTTTTTTTTCTACATCAATAAAGATTGTTAAAGATACGAAGCCTATATGCAAAGAAAAAACAACTCATCAATAACTAACAATATCAAATTTATATCCATCATCTAAACATTTCTTCTAAACATCCATCCTGCATCATAATATCATTAGTACCACATTCATCCTACATCCACAATGTCATCAATGCATATCATGACGATAATAAAATAATAAAAACATCATGTATCATGTATAGTCAACATCCATAAAATAATAAAAGCATCATATATCATATAGATATATCGATCATTCATTCATCCATTTCATAGGTATACATCAAAAAAAGTACAAAAACCATGTATTATCGTACATCATCAATGATAATCATATCATAAACACATAATGAAGCTGAATCAAAACATGTATATCTCATATATATCATCATCAAAAATGAGAATATCAAGTACATCATCACAATGAAACATGTGTGATATCATAATACAAAAAATAATACATATATACGAGGCCTCAGCTAGGTCGATGAATGTATATACTAAATCATGTCTATAGCAATATCTCTAGAAAAATCAAGCATCATAAAGATCAAAGTACAAATGACCTATTGCTTGGCTGGAGGAGGAGACCTCTAAGGATCCTAGCTATGGTGAGTAGAAGGCTACAACTAATCAAGTTGTCTGACTGAATGCCCACCTAACTCAGCAGTTAGCACCCATGGTAGTGCTAGGCTCTTCAAAATACGATCACCATTGAGCCCTGGTACAAATTCCTTGTAAAATTTTTGATAGTGCGTCACATTCTATAATAGCTGCTCTTGCTCAGCCTGATGTTGAGTCATAGGAATAGAGGTGGCTAGAGAAATCTTTGTAGCCTGTCTCTACAAACACTCTGTCGCCAGCTCCTATTGAGCGACATCCCTCTCCTATCTAGCTATATCTCACTTTGTAGTCAGAACGACAACCTGAGCCTTTGTGGCCTATCACCACATGATCTCTACATATCTAGATGCCATCAACTGAGCTATCTAAGCAACCATTGCTACATCACCAGGTGGATGAGGACCTGGGTCTTGTCCCTAATCCTACTGCATAGGATTATCTTGTCACCCATCTTGTTAGGCTCAGTCCAACTACTCAACAACAATCTAAACTCGTTGCTCACCATAGCAACGCATAATCCCTACTCTCCCCATGACCACACTTCTTGTAGGATCAGTAAACCTCATAGGCAATCGATGAGCCCACCACTGATCAAAATATAGGGTAGTCCCAAGATCTGCTAAACCAACAGGCCATCCCCATCCAAATGGGGCAAGTGCTCTAAAATTTTCTAAGGCTACATCTCAATTTGCCTAAAGCCCCCATACATGAACCTCTCGAGTGGTCCTACCAAAATGAGCCTCATCACCATCTGCAAACTGGCCATGTCTCTTTCCAAACTAACAAAAAACACAATCAAGTAGATATCTCTCTAACAAAGAGTGAACACAACCAATAAGCAATTGATTCTATCTATAAAATGGTAACTTATCTTCATCATCATGTCATGCCTCGTAATTCAAATATGGCCTCCACATAAAATCTGGCATATCATCTAAAATGTGGCACCAGTAATTAAGTTTTCCAGGCCAAGTGTAGTGAAGAAAATCACCATAACAATAAGAATATGGATCCTCTAGAGTCCAATCCAAAATAACATCAGGCCTGGTAACTGGGATGTGCTCCTAGACCCATACATGCAACAAGGACACACCAACAAAAATGGATCTACCTCCTTGGTAAGTGACCTCATGCATATCTTTGTACAAATTTGCAAGGATACATGGGCCCCATGCATATCTAGTGCCATGCTCGAACATTTGCTCAATGCACAAACCCCAACCAATAGGAAACTACCTGCCTCGCCTATCAGGAACGATGAGCTCCATGAACAAACCACATCAAACCAAGGATACTAGATCTACACTACCAACAAAAATAGATAAGTCTATCTCTGCCTCACAAACTTATAGCTGCCTAACACCAAGCACTTGGCCCTTAGCACATGTACCCCATCGAATAGAATATGTCACAAGCTCTCCATAGATCGGTACACCGAGGGTCCTCCACACATCCTGTAGGGTGATGGTGGACTCCCCAGTAGGTAGATGAAAGGATGAGGTATCTGAGTTCCACCTCTCCACAAGAGAATTCATCATCGCTCGATGGCATCTGATAGTCGGCATGTAACATATGTGTCGCAACATAACAACATCTAGAACATCTCGCTCCAGCTCATGGAATCTGGTGATCAAATCAAATAGCTCTCATGTTGATTGCTCCCTCAACATAAGTGAATTAAGAACTACTTGCAACCATTCAACCCACAATGTTAATCTTTTTTTATGAAAATGCAAAATGAACCTCAAATTGCAAACACACTAACTCAAAATTCTATGCAAAGCAAAAGCAGCCACTTTTTGTCAAACGTGGTGACTTTTTTGGCAAGAGAATTAACAACAAGTGAAAGTGATGACTATTTTTTTGAAAGCGACAAAAAAGGAAAAAGCTTTAAAAACAAAAGAATAAATCTTTCTCAAAAGTATAAATTTTTGACAAAGGTGGATAAAATGTAACAAGAAAATCAAAAGCAAAAATCTCCAAAAAGGGTGAAAACAAAAGCAAAAAAGTATGTTGAAAGAGAACAAGTATGTCAAGTGTAGTAGAAAAACTCAAAAGCGGCCCATTCATAAACATCAAGTGCTAAAAAAGATGCAAAAGAGAACAAAACATGAAATTAACGCTATTGACTACTTTGACTTCATGCATTAATTACACAAAAACAAAAATTCAAAAACATGAAAGGACAGGTACATACCAAGGCACCAATGCTTAGAGGTCCTCCAAACTCATGAACCGCATCTGTGTGATGTGGGGCTCCTCGAAATAGTCACCATAGCTCTTCAACAATTAACAAATCATGAAATCCATTGGCAAGAATTTCCTATAGGCTCAAAGTGCAAATGAGGACAATTAATCCCTAATTACCTATTTTAACCCTTAAAACCCTAATTTTTTACCTAGGCAACATTCCTAGGTTAAAATTAGGACCTCCCAGGAACATCTAAACTATCAACAAGAATCCTATGAGCTCCATTTTTTGACCTCTACGCATCTAAAATGAAATTAAAAAATTGTTGCAAGCTCGACCTAAAAATTGACATTTTCGGCCAACCTCTCGAGGGGGCAGCCTAATGTCCTACCATCATTCCAATGACCGCCAAGGCACAGTGGGGCATATAAAAAAATTCAAATATTGATCTTAACACCAAAATCTTTGAAACAAAGCAACGAATACTTTGTCTCAAGGAGGGGAAGAATGTAGACATGTAAAAATGACCTAACACTTATCACACATCCTAAATGATATTTTCTCATCATCGACATCATTATCACTAAATATCATTGCATTTCACATCAATTGTATCAAAAACCCTAATTTCCTCTATAGATTGAATATTATTACATTATTTAATTAATTCACTTTTTCACCATTTTTGACAAATTAAATAAATTTCATGTTATTTAATAAACTCCTAAAAACCCTAATTTCCTCTATTAATTGAATGATATTACATTATTTAATTAATTCACTTTTTCATCGCTTTTGACTAATTAAATAAATTTCATTTATTTAATAAAGTCTTAATCTAACTTTATTCTTCTTGATTAATTAAATAACATCAATTATTTAATTGTGTCGCTAATTTACCCTATTCCCCTCAATCAATTAAATTATTAATACTTAATAGTTTAATTAAATCACTTCCCCCCAAATTTGAATAATTAAATAAATTATTCAAAATATAATAAAAAAGGTCAAACAAATACAACTTTTTTTACAAAAGTCAAACATGATTTGCACGTTCAAATCCAAAAAGATTAATTAATTAAATCAATTAATTAATTATCCTCACCCACTTTCATGATTGAGCAAATTACGATCCCCTAATAGCTCACTCTAAGTGGCTGACTGGTCCATCTATTTCATAATTGATTCATCTATTCTTCAATCCCACTGAAGGCTCAACATGATTTCTTCAATTCCATAGATTATTCAATCTATTTCCGCAATTTCATTGAACACTCAAATTGATTTCTTTAATCACACCAATTACATTATCAAAATCCACTGATTATTCATATCTATTTCCTCTCAACATCTTTGAACTGTTGATCAGGATATTCTACTACATGATCTTGAGCGTGCATTTCAAAACAAAAATTATATATAACCATCTTCTTCCTCGAAAATGATCGGAGAATCAACATATTTTACACAACGAAGTAATGTTGAGATTTCAATTGATTTCTTGAGAACTTCAACACATATTTTTGATCAACAACATCGCACTTTAAAGCTTTTTCTACACACAAATGGAGGCTTCACATTGATACAACAAACAATCCAATGGCAACACTATGTTTGTGAATTCATTTTATGTTTCTCTTTTGATTGCATTGTTTGAATTCATTTCTTCATAGTTTCATTTTGTCAGTAATGGGCATGAATCATATTTTTTGTTTGAATTAGATTAGTTTCCATTCATTCATTTTGATCTTATTGCATCCATCGATTTCCCCTAGCACACATACATCTTATGTGTGTCCCTTTGTGCTTATGTTGGTTTGACATGGTATCTTGGATCTTGGGGGCTTGTCCACCCCCTTGATCTATGTTATCCTATCCCATCAATATTTGTGTAATTGGACCCCTCTTGACTACTTTAGTGTGAGTTTGACGCAAGGTCCTCCTCTCACTAAAGTGGGGGCTAAATGTAGTGTAGAAAAATGTAACCCTTTACATTTTCTCACTTGTTTGGGTCCTCCTAGTTAAATTGGACTTAATAATACCTTAATTTAGTGTTGTGAAATTTACCCCTTTACATTTACACACTTATTTGAGCCCTCTTAATTAAATTAAGATTAATTATGCCTTAATAAGCCCTTTAATTCATTTACAAGCCTAATTAATTATATTTTTCAAAGGGGAAACCTGACAATAATTAATGTCAATCCATAACACTTCATATTGAGCAATGTGTATTCTAGGAATAGGGACCTAGGACCCATGCACGAATGGGTCCTCCCTAGGCTTTGGAACCCATTTTTAAATCATGTTTTGGTAATATTTTTATCATCCAAAATTCAAATTCTAAAGTTCATCTTGTAATGTTTTAATTTCGGGAAATTAAGGATAAATGTCTATAAATACAAGGTTATTTCATCAATTCAAGAAATCTAGAAAGAAGTGAACTTAACAAGATAAAATATTATTGTCAAGAGCATTCAAGAGTAGATTTCTTCATCATTTGTTGCACTATTCAAGATCTCAAGCATCATGTCAAATTCTTTTACAATCATGCATGCTTTTGGAGCTAACATTGTGATGTAGGTTTCAAAGAGTCAAGTCAAGGTTCAAGTCAAGATTCAAGTATCAAGATCCACATCCATTGAATCCATTTCATGCAAGATCCACATCAATATTTCAAATTTCCAAAGGTTTAATCAAGGGTTTGGTGAGTTGCAACATTGTATTTTTTCATTCATCATTCCTTAATATTTCCATTATTTTATTTCAAGGTTTAATTACCAAAACAGGGTTTGACCAAGGAAAACCCCCATTCACCCAAAAACAAACATTTTTCCCTCTCTCTTTGTGTGTTGCATATTTGAAGTTTTATAGGTTGAATAAAATTTGAAGATCTCAAAAGTGCAAAATTACAAAGTTGTATCTATTGTCACATTTGTTGTCACGGTATTTTGTGACAGGTACACAAAATTTTCTATTCCCAAATTTTCTAGAAGTTTTACTTTTTCTAATAGACCTATGTTTCATATATTAAATGCAACCTTTACATGTCATAAGTGAGTGCATTTGGTATTTTTATTTTTTCTCCCAAAACCCCTGTTCAGTCAACTTTATCAATATTTCTATCAAAAGACACTTTGTAGCTGATTTTGAGGTAGGTTTTAAGTGTCTTCCACTCTTCTAATTCGCATAAAGTTGATTGTTTCTATTATATTTATGTTGCATCTACATGAATTAGGTCTTAAATTACAAATTTGAGGTCATTTACTATCTTATTTTTATCTCCCAAAAGTGTTGTTCAGACATATTTACCCCATCCACATACGAAATTTGCAAGATTCCTCAAAGAATTCACCCACCTAAGGGTTGAAAGTGGATTTTGATATGAGCGATCTCATTTTCTAAATGAAATAGAAAATAGGTAGGTTCATTACACCCCTTTTTCCCTTTCTATTTATAGTAATTTTGGTGAAACATTCCAAATTTAGTATAAAACCCTATGTGTTTTGAACCCTAACCTATTTTTCTATGTTTCAGTGCGGAAGGTATCTTTATTCATTGTTTGATCCTTTGGCTCATGTTTTTCATAATTATAATATGATATTAGAGCCTTGATTTAGCGAACCCCTTCTTGATTTATGAGGTTTTTTCTTCAAGAAGGGTTACAGGCTTCACATCTGAATCCCTTTTTGCTTATTTTATAAAATTTGGAAGTGAGCAAAATTTTGGTGCATCTGGGATCAAAATAGAATCTGCCATTGGATTCAAAGTTGTTTAGAAAATCAGATATGGCTTTCACTTGGCCTGATTTGGATTCCTGAGATCAGATCTGCGAGGGTTTGAAGCGGATTCTTTTTTTTAGATCCAGAGAGTAGCTATGATTTTGGTGCAAAATGAATATCACTATTGGATTCAGGAGGTCAATTTGACGAATTTTGATATATAATTCAACTTATTTCAGCATCAGGATCTTCAGAAGCAATATTTTTGTACAAGGGCCCATACAACCCTTGTATGGATTCCCATGCACACATATTGAAAAAAAGGTAAAAAAAGTGGGAGTCTGCATTTGATTTTTTATTTTATTTTTAAAAAAATTGCAAAAAAATATATATAAAAGATTCAACATTTTTTTTTAATTTTCTTTTTTTGAAATTTCAAAAATCAAACAAAAAAATAAACTGTGGGTTCAAGCGCATTTATTCATGTCCTGCATACGGGGTACTACCCTGGTGGCAGACCCATACCTAAGTAGGGCCCCAAGTTGCCACTAGCAGGGGTTTCAATAAACTGCAACCGACAATTTTAGCCTATCAATGGTAGTTTTTAAAATCTTCTCGATGCTTGAAGGTTTCCTGACAGGTTTCAACATCCCGGCGGCCCCTTTTTTCAAATGTCGACACGAAATATACTGACTCCCACTGAATGTTCTGCCTAGTGGAAAAACTAAAAACTAGCGCCGCTTTTCAACTTACTGGAAGTTCTTCATTCTTCCTAGAAAGGACTGGCTTTTTTGGTCAAAAAATTTTGATAGTCGACTTTTTCTCTAGTAGCGCTTTTCTCAGGCGAATCTTGCACAAAATATCTCGGCAAGAGATAGGAATATTCTACCAAATTATTTTTCCCGGGGCCCAAATTTTTTCTCAATGGCTAGGGAATATTCCAAGAATATTTGTTGACATCATGCTGATGTCAGCATGACGGCTGCCACATGGCCCCTTCAAGACCCCTTAGTGCCCTAAAGGGGGTCTTTTTTCTTTTGGCCATAACTTGGGCGTACTATATTAGATGTTGGAAAACAAGATATCATCAAAAAGCTGGTTCTGCCAAATTTCTAGTGGTCTAAGTCTCATCACCTTTTTTTTTTGTTGGTGTATTCTACAACCTATTGAAGTCAATGGTGTTGTTTTTAGTCCTAACCTCATAAATTTTGACTAGTTTCTCCATTTTTCATAATTCTAGTGGCATTGGAACCATCTTTCAAAGCTCTTCACATCCATCCATGCACTTTTTCCACATTTTTGTCCAAGTATATTTTATTCATGTTTTTGTGTTTTCACACTTTCATGAATTACTTAGACATCTTAACTCTTGGAAACTTTTTGTTTGCATGGGATGACTCATTTTTTGTTGTTCTATATGTATTTCTAATATTTTGTCTTATTCAAACATTGTAGACATCTTTCTCGTGCACATTCTCTTTTATAGATGCACTAAGATATAGTGTCATTCTAGTGTATACTTTTTGGGGATTCTGCACATCTTGTTGTGCCTTTTGTATTTGCACTATGATATAAAGTGACATGGGGGGGTTGATGTTTTCCTTTGATTTTCTATCACACCTTTGTCAAGTGAGTGTCCCTTCCACAACAATATTGAATCCTAACGTTTTTTTCCTCATGTGTGTGTGTCTTAGTTTGCACACCCTTTTTATTTGCAAGTTGTTTTCTCCTACATGCACTTCTTGGTTTCACACAATTTCATTGTACCTTTCATGGCTCTCCCTTTTCAACACTATGGGGTTTTTCTACTATTGGTGCTAATGCTTCCTTAGTTTCATAGTTTTGAGTGATCTATATATCTAGTTCTTGTTCATATGTACTTTCAGATGCAACATACATCAGCGACTAGATACATGCATTTCAGTGAGATGGATTATTTACCGCATGGACACTCTTGCATTCATGTTTCTAGAGGTTCTTCATTGCAACACCATATCAGTCATCTTTCGACAACAACCTACAACTTCTTCATGCTTCAGCGATGTTCTACATGTTCTTCTTTTTGGGACATATTTTTGGTTGGAGGCTTCTTAGTCCTTCACACCTTGATTTGGAGGTTTTTTCAGTCCTTCATTCGCCTTTCTTTTTTTGGAGAGGATTTTTCTCCCATTGTGGTTATCTCCTTTTCTCTAGTTTTGAGAGATCTTTTGTTTGTATATGGATACCTCACCATGCCTTGTTTGTCGGGACCCATCATGCATTCTTCTTTTTAGGGTTTTTAGCTATTCCCCAAGTTCATCTTAAGGGGGGTGTTAAAGTAATCATGCATTATATAATAATTAATTAATCTTTAATTGATTATTATTATAATTTATTCTCATGCACTTAAGTTAAACTTAAGAGTTATCTATTTATTTAACTAAGTGTTTTTCTATGTTAACTAGAGTGAGCTATTATTAGATCATTATGTCTCATCACATGTGATGTTGACATTTGTCCTGATTTAATCCCTTTATGATTTAGGGTTTCTCCTATATAGAACTCAACCCTCATTGTATTATTTCACTTCTTCACTCCTGAGATTTTCACTTTTGTACTCTCAAAATCTCAACCTTTGAGGACTTTTGTTTTCCTTGAAGATTCTTGAGGATCTTCTATATATTTTTCTTGTTGAGGAATATAGCAATTATTTGTTTGTATATGTCTTTCTTGGAAGGTTTATTTATTCGTTGTTTGATCATGTGGCTCATGTTTTTCACAATTCTAAAAAAATTGCTTAGTTTTTACTCCCTCCTTCTACATTTCATCATCATTTTCTTCTTCAACATTATCCACTGTCGGAGAGACATTAATTGTATCCACATCTTTGTGTACCTTCTCTTCTTGCTTCTCAATTTCATGTTATGGAGTATCCTTAATAGGCTCATTAACTTTTGGGATAGAAGTATCATATTGCATTTCACTTCCACTCTCTAGAGATTCTTTCAATTCTTTTGCAATTTCTTCTAGCTTTTGTAGTGTCTCACTTTTCAATCTATCTATATCATCCTTTTCTCTACTTATCAAGTTTTTGACCCTTTGTTTTGTTCTAAATTCTCCGCTTTACAATTATCCCAATCTTTCTCTATCTTCATTAGAAAGAGAAGAACCAATATTCTCTAGGGAATCTTCCCTTATTTTAGCATCTTCATCTATTACCTCTTGTCTTCTCATGCTCAAAACATTATTTAAATCATTAGGTAAATGATCTTCAATTTGTGACAAACTAGTATAAAAGGTTACCATATAATTCACAATTTATTCCTCTATTGTAGCCTTGTCTACCTCATCTAAATTTGAATACATCTTTGCAATCTCTTCTAGCATTCCATACTAAAATATGCCATTAAACAGTGCATCCAGCCTTAGAGGGCTATGTTTTCTTTCTAGAGGGGCCTTGTCCTTCTTCTTCCCCTTAGCCTTTGCTAGCTTTTCTTCCTTTCTAAAATTCTTCTCTCTCACATGTATCTTGAATGCTTCCTTCTTATTCTCCACTTCTTCTTCACTGTCTGTATCCACAATGTCAACTTTATTTTTCTTTGCACTTGTCTCTTGAGAGACACCAGATATCTTTCTCCAAACCAACTAAGGTACTTCTTCTTCTTCTTTATTATCATATCCAACATATCTTTCTCTTGTAGCATTTTTTTTTACTCTTCTTCTTTGTGGTGGATTCTATTCTTTCACAGGGGCTTTGGTTGACTCTTTTCTCTTCATACCAATAACAAGTTTAGTCCTGGAGGACTTGGGAGAAACTAGAGAGGGGGTAGAGGTCCTTCCTAACCTTTTAGTAATGGGGGAACCTTCTAGAGGACTGGATATGCATGTATTTCTCCACAAGACCCTTTGGTAGTCCCATCATCTCCACTACTTGTGCCTTCATATTTTCTGCATTCCTTGTGATCTTCTTTCTCTTGTACTCCATATGTACTTCACTATATTTTTCTTCATATGTGTCATACCTTCCTTATTTAGGGTCTCTAAGAATACTTGACATATGATCTTTCATACTAATAATCACATCTTTTGTAACCTCATATCCTATTTCAAGGATCCATACTATCATTGGCTCCAAAGCTTCCTTAATGCAACAATCCTTGTTGATCATGAAGATGATGGAATTTTTGTATTTATCCACAACAACCTTAGGAATTCTCTCTTGCTTGTATTTTTTCCTAAAATGTTATAAATAACCCCATAATGCAGCCTTTTGGGTATATGGATTACCCAATCTTCTCAAGTGGTCTTTGATCTATGCAGCAACTAGGACATCACTCAACCACACAATGTTCTTTGTGCTAGGTACTTCTCTAAGGAAATAGAATAGTAAGCATATAACCAGGGTACCAAACTAGAATGGGTATTGGGACTCCTTAGTATTTTGTATGTTCTCTATTATTTGTTGCCTTAACAACTCACACAAGTCAAAATCTGCACCTTTCTTCACCATTTCATATGTAGTATTAATTGTTGTGGTAGAGATAGGGTTTTCTCTATTTTTGAAGAAAATATTATAGCCAATAATTATTGACATGTACTTGACAACTAGGTCCTTAATATCTTTAACTTTCAATGCACATTTATCAAATTTTGCACCAATTAAATTCATCACAACTTCATTTTTCATAGATTTAAGTCAAAACTTGTCTGGATGAACATAAACCTATCACAACCCTAATAGCTTCCTTGGCTATCATGTATGGTCAATCCAACCAAATGAACCTGTTATGAATTATGCTCACTACATGTCTCATCCATTCATTAACATATAAAAATATGGGAAAGTTATTCCAAACATCTAGCTTCTTCTTTGTTAAACTTTCAAACTTAGGTTTCAACTCAAATTCGTCACTGATAAGCTCATTTACCCACACTTCTCCCAAATTATAATGATTTTATTCTTCCATTTTTGCATGAATATAAATTCTTACATCTTCAGTATGCAAAACACTAGAATGAATATGTTCACCTTTTGAATCCATCGCCATGGATTTATCAGGATGCCTTTTGAACTTGGGTCAAGGTTGGTCCATAAAATTAACTACTTGAGGGATAGACATCTTTGAAATACTTCTAAAACTAGGGAAAAGTGAGAAACTATAAATCCTTTGAGATTTTTATCAGTTAGGGTTTTTCACACCAATTTGGAATCACTTTAGTTCACCTCTTCTCTTCTCTTCAATCTTCAAATACTTGATTGCAAATGAAATTTCATATGCAAAAACACTTATAAAAATAAATTATTGTCATTAAATGCATTGATTTGAAGTTAGGTCAAAAGATTTAAACCCTAACTATGATGACACAATCACCGTCAAATACTCCACAAATCTTTGCAACAAAATATTTTTCATCAGTGACTTCACCCATAGGTCAAGCATTTCAACCTATATCTCATCTCATCACGTTGAATACATCAACACCATATCTTTGGCAAGGGCTTAAAGATCTTTTGTTAAATCTCTCCCTAAGCCAAAGCTCTTCATTCAGTTTCCAGAGGAAACATCTACACCAGGAGCTGGAAAAGACTCATTCTTCACTTCACTTTCATCTTTATTCTTCCATATCTTATTCATCTCTTTCTTCATCTCAGTTGTATCCACATTCTTTACCAGATTAGCCTCCATTTGTGAGACAAAGGGTTTCACATTCTTTCTTCTACAAAACTTTACTATGTGTCCTGATTTATTGCATCTATGACATATGACATTATTTTGAACAAGCTCACTTCTTTCCTTTTTGGATCTACATTCATTAGCCTTATGCCCAAATCCATTGCATGTATAATAGTAGCCATTGAGATATTAAAACATAATAGCTTTGTTGTAACAATTAATCATCTAATTTCTACATTCACTAGCTCTATGACCAAATCTATTGCATGTATAACATGGATTGGGAAATGATTGAACATTCTAATTAATTTTGCTTCTACATTCTATAGATTTATGTCCAAAGTTATTATATTAACAACAATAACCATTATAATATGGGTACCTTT
Organism: Sequoiadendron giganteum; assembly: GCA_007115665.2. NCBI lineage: Eukaryota > Viridiplantae > Streptophyta > Pinopsida > Cupressales > Cupressaceae > Sequoiadendron > Sequoiadendron giganteum. Next base: position 341,605,608 of record CM021101.1, on the reverse strand, counting down.
GTGCATTTTTTTGTCTGATTGGTGGTCTTTTGAAATATTTCTTCTGGTTCCAAACCTTCTTGAAGTTTCTCTTCTTTTTATTCTTCTTTTTAGTATTGTTTGGGGACTGATTTGTCTTTGAACTTTCTCCTTTCTCAAGACCTAATGCTTCTTTATCCTTAGAACCCTTATGTTTTCAATCATCTCATCAAGTATTGTAGTACTCTTCTCAAATTTGTCTTCTTGAATCTTTTCTTTCTCCAGATATGATCTCAAAGTTAAAACCTCTTGTTCAAGCTTTGAACATTCTTTAGATTTTTCTTTCAATTTAACATTCAAGCAGTCTTCAACTCTTTTACCTTCTTCAATTTTCATTTTTGGACTGGTGATAGTCTCATTTGATTGCTTGAGATCCTTGATCCTATCTATAGCTTTCTTAAATTTCTCTCTCAACTTCTTAATACACTCATCTTGTAATACCCCTCAGTTTTGCTTCTTGTTCAAGTTGCTTTATGCTATGTTTGGTTGCAGTTACCTTGCTTCTTCATACATTCTGTTATGATGTTTTGATCGCTATTATTGTGGGATGTATTTATCTGATTATTGTTTCACATGCATTATGGATTAATGATGTTGTAGAGTTAACATGAGATATTATTATGAGATTATTGGAATTATGATGGAAGTGTCAGTTTTGATGAGTGTATGGGTGAAGAAGATGGTTTCGCATCACTCGCTTGCAAGCGCCCTGCGAATCCGTAATTCCTTCTTCACGGTGTGTATTATATGCTGGATATATTGTATGATGTTGTTTACTTGGTTGCAGGATTGCAGGTACATGACATCGACTCCACCTAGTTTCACAGGTTTGAGCGTGTCGATCCAACGGTTAAGTTGAACGGGAGATAGTAGCTAGGTAACATGTGTCAAGTTTACACCCTAGCCTTAGTGTGTCGTCAGTTGTGTGTGTCGAGTCATTGTCTGTCTTGCTTTAATGTTATTTAATTCTGAAGAATTCTTGATTTGGAAATAGATATTTAGAATAATTGCATTTAAATCATGTTGATGGTTATTTAATTTAAATAATGCAATGTGGATAAAAGTTTATATTTAAATTAATTAATTATATTTAAATTATTTAATTAATTAAATTTAATCCAAGGGGGTTGAGTTTAGTTATTAAATAATTAAATTAATTAATTAAACGTGATGCAAGAGAATGAAAGGAAATAAAAGAATTAAAATTAATTTTGAAATTTAATTTCAACGTGTGGGAATTAAATTAGAAATTGTAATTAAATGTTTATTTGGGAAATTGGTTGCAATTTTGGAAATTAATTTATTATTTGAAATTGCATTTTAAATTGAAAGTGGGTTTTTGAAAAGTGAAATTGAAATTGAAATTAAAATTGAAATATCTAATTTGCATGTGATGTGAATTAGGGTTGTAAAAATTGAAATTGAAATTGAAATTGAAATATATAATTTGAATGTAATGTGAATTAGGGTTGTATTAGGTATTTATGATTTATAAAGAATACATGTTTTAATTTTAGGAGAGAAAGTTTTTAGAAAAATACATTTTTACAGAAGGGAAGAAATTTTGGAAAATTTGCATAAGGGTTTGAACAAAGTTTGATTGTAGAATTGATTGAAGGAAAGATTGTTTGCATTTGTTGGATTTTGGATTGGATTCTTTGGAGGATTGAAGAAAATTCAAGAAATCTTTGGAGGAGGCTTGCATCAGAAATTCATCTCTTCCTGTAGCTTCTTGTACCAGGTTTTCCTCTTTGTGTTTTATTATTCTTGATTGTTTTTTTTTAAAAAGTAGTGATTAAAGATTTGTTTGTTAAATCTGTTTTAGAAAACAAATTTGATATTAGAAGAAAAGAATTAAATAAAGTTACAGCCTTTGCTTGTGAAAATTCTTGAGTGAAAATTGTGAAAACCTTAGTTGAATTTAAATTATTTGGAGAAATCGATTTTGTTGTTATTGGAAATCAAACATAGAGATTGAACAATGCATTTAGAATGTTTTTAGAAAATAAAACCTTCTGTTTATTATTAAAAAACGGATTTTAAAATCTGCAGTATAGTTATATTTTTCATGGTAAAATGGTCTGATTGCGTCGCCTATAACTTTACTTTCAAAAACTCGGTTTTTAGTAAATTTAAAGGGTTTTTGCATTTTGAAATTTTCTTACCTCTGTCCAAAAATCGCAAATACCCAGATCGTAGTTTTTGAGTTATGCTTGAAACATGAGACTGCTGTTAAGTTATTTTCCCATGGCTGTTCTGAAAATAAAATAATAATAAATTGATATTTATAAATATTAATATTTTAGGTATTGTTATTATAATATTAAAATATTATTTAATAATATTTTATATTATAATTTATAATACTAAAGTATTATATTTATTTATATTATTTTAAATAAAATTTGTATATTAGATTAGTGGAATTAGAATTATAAACATATGGGAAAATTATTGTTTATTTTAGAATGGCATGTTAAAATTTAAATTGAAGGAGTTAAATATTTGATTTAAAGAATCCATAATTTAAAATTTAATTGTGGAATTTAAATTCATGTGTAAAAGGTCCAATTATTAATTTGATTTAATTGGAAAAATATAATTATATTTTAGAAAATTGATGATAAGGGATATTTTATTTTGAATTGAACAATTTGATATTTTGTAAAGAATAGAAGATATGTTAATGATTAAATATATTTAAATATAATAATTTATATTTAGTATATATATATATATATATTGAAGTTATATATCCATTTGAAAGAATAAATAATATTTTATCTTATTTTATTCTGTTGTTTGCAAATTGGGTATTATTAGTGTTCCAAAAGAAATGATTAGAATGTATGGAAAATGGTTAGAGAAACAATATGTTATTATATTAAAGTGATTGAATGTTTTAAATGGAAAATTGAATGAGATGTAAGATTTGGTTAAAAAATGGAAAGAGTTTACTTGCATGGATTTGTGTCGATTTAAAAGTAAATTAAGAAGTTGTTTTATTGATGAGACAATCAATTATGTTATTTATTAATTTCTATTTAGATTAATTGAATCATTGTAATTGGATTATGAAAGAGATATGGATTTAGTATATCCAAAAGTAGTATCTTCCTCATGATTATCTTAAAGGATTTAATTCTCTGTATTCAGTAAAAGGAAGTAAGTTTAATTGTTTTAGATTTTCAATAATGAAAAGGGAAATAGGGGTTATGATTATTTTAGATGATCTAGTTATCGTGTATTTGACTTTGTCAACACTACCTATTGAATGAGTATAGATTTAGGAAATCCAAATATTATATTTGATTAATGACTTGAATGCTTTGGTTGCTATGTCGTCAAGTTGCATTGTTGGTTTTGGGAGTTAGTGTTAGTCCTAAATTATAAGTCTTCCAGAAAAACTTAGAGGATAAGGGTTGTTGAATCTTTATGCCATCCAGTTGTTTTCCCTTGGGTAGTGCATGGCATCTTTTCAGTTTTACCCGATTTTCACGAAGGGGGATTTTGCACCTCCTTGGTTTAGGAGCGGATTATGGGATCCGTGTCTCCTTGTATGGAGTGACCTTGTTATGTGGTTTCATCTTGATGTCTCCTATGAAAGGAGTGGACTATGTGTTGTTTCCTCCAAGATGTTTGGAGTGAGTTTCTATTATTTGTATCCTCCTTGTGTTGGAGTGGATTATGATGCCTAGTTGGTATGCATTTGTGGTTCCCTTGGTGGATTGTTTGGGTGTGTGTTGTCGAATAGAAGAGTGGCTTCTGTTAGGCGCCAGAGCCCAAAGAGGTAAACTGGATAACCTTCGGGAGTGATTTAAACAAGTGATAATTAAAATAATGTACTTAGAAGATTAGGACTAACTTCTCACTAATCAAGATAATTTACTCCTCACTCATTGACACAAGGGCTTGTTTAGACTTGGGATGAGTGGGAAGGCTTGGAATGGCAAGATCAACTATCTTGTCCTTGCGAGAGGTAGTTGATTCCACATGAGTGAGTATGAGTGCCAGGATTCGGTTGAGGCCACCAAGATTACTTGTGCCGGAGCCTATGAAGGATGCCCAGAGGAGATCTCATGACAAACTTTGCGATGACACTCTATCTAGGACAACTGTTGTTAATTGTTTTATGTGTATGGTTCTGTGAACATACTTGATTATTATTATGTATGGAAGCAATGTGACCTATGTCAGTGATGTTGGAGTTGTACTTGTATTGTACTTGATTTGTACTTATGTTGTACTTGAGTTGTACTTGATTCATACTTGTATGGTGAATGAGTTGTACTTGTTAATTCATTTGGTGGATTATAACAGTATGAGTCTGTTTGAGTCTGTCTTTGGTTAGAGGTAGTAGAATCTTTGTCCATGTTACTTTGTTACTATCTCCTAGCATGGGGGGCGGGCCTTCGGGTACCACATTGGTAGGGTGGAACATGCACCAAAACCGTTGGGTCCCCATCTATCTTCAGTACTTGGTGGCGAGACATCCAGATGGACAGCTCGCGGTTCTTGTTGTAATTTCTTGCATTGTAATATTTCAGCTTGTATAAGTTATTTTATCCCTCTTATGTTTATGAGGTGGAAGTTTGTAATTGTAACCTTGAGTACTATTGCCTCATTCTGGGAATAAATGATGTAACTATTGGTTTAAGATAATGTTTATGAGATTGTATCTTGGTTGATTATCTTATTATGTTATGTGATATTCTTATGATGTATGATGTTTATATCATAAAGTTCATAATGCTATGGTTATATGTAATATGTATGTGTGGGTTTAAGTAATCCTAACCTTGTAGCCTTAGAGGTTGTTGTTAACTAGTAAGTGAATGTGTATGTTAAATGCACTTTATAAAAAAAAATTAATTCGCTTAAGATGTTAATTGCAACTTCCTTTAAGGTTACTTGGTGGGGCATTACACATCTGCATGACTAAGATCCTTTTTTTAGATCTTTGTTATCATCTTCTACTTTATCCAAATCATCAAGAGCTAACTTGAGTTCTCCTTCCATGCAAACCCTTCAAGGATAATCTCTTCCAGAGGAATAGGATACTTCGTTGTAGCCATGTGTTCAACCTCCAAGATCTACCTCAACGATCAATCCAATTGAAGGAACCAAGCTCTGATGCCAATTTTTGTACACCCGAAATAATGAGAGGGGGAGTGAATCAGTATACACTGAAAATCATTAGCTTCAATAACTTTAAACATTCATTTAACGTAGCATATTAAACTTGAAGTAATGGAAAGGAACATAAAAACAATGCATCACATCAGAGAGCACAAGAACACCAAATTTACGTGGAAAACCCAAAAAGGGAAAAACCACGGTGAGGATCAACTTGCAATATATTATAACTGGTTATAAGATATTACATATTGGGTTTGTTACAATTTGCACAGGTATATCATTCTTCCTTGAATTTGAGAATATCAGGAAAAGGTCAATGTAATATGATGCTTTGAATGGAATGGTTTATTCTTTGAGGCATTTAAGATAAATTCCTAAGAAAAGTTCATGTGTAAGTGGATGTAGTCCTCTAATAATAGATCCTAATGTTGAATTTTGTTAATTCAAGTATGCTTGGAATCCCAAGTGTGATTATTTAAATCTAAAGGAGTTTGGATAACTTTGGTGTATAAGGTTGATGGGTTATAATACAAAAAAGCTTATAGAGTTATAAGTTTGGTTAGTGGGTATACCACTAGGTTGGTAGAAATTAGTTTTATTAGAGGGGAGTGGAAGATGAGGCATAAAATCCTTGTTTCATTAATTTTGATAATAATTTTTTTTGATAAGAGACTTGTTAAGGGACCCACTAGTTTGGTTCAGTCTAACTAGTGATAAAAATATCCATGTGGATTTGTCATCTAGGATATTATGGTCTCATATTTTCTCACATTAGGTTTTGAAGTGGATATTTTAAATCCCTTTCCTTAAGTTACCTAATTCAATACGATCAATGAACCATAAATGGTGGGAATATGCATGGTTCATGTTGGTCAAATAAATACATACTTCTATTGTCAATGAGGAAACAATAGTTCCAATGGTAGGGAATTAGGTGAACTACCCTCTTCATGCAAAAGGACTATAAATGGTGAGCATGTTTGATTGTCGTCTAGTGATTGTGGCATATGTATAGGTTATGGTTTATGGGATGCTAATTTCTTGATATATTTGATTAAGGTTTTATCAAACAATTTCAAGGTGAGAAACAATATAATAAATCTCTCACTCAAGGATTTCAATAGATAAGCAATCTTGATCGCTCATAATATTTTATTTTTCTATTGGATTTATTATAAATTTTGAGTTTATTCTTCTTCAATGGACTTGAGAGGTTGTAAATTTTCACTCAATTCCATTGAATTAATTTATATCCAATCCTTTATAACTTCTAGAAACATAGGTGTGATCAACCAAGTGTGATCAAGAGAAAGAAAATATGATTAGAATCCTACTTGAAGTCTTAGTTTATATTTTTTATTAGTTTTGATTTGTTGATGAATTTTGATTTACATACATTAGTTGGTATTTGATTATGAAATGTGTGACTAAGTTTGGGAGGTTTCTTAGATCAAATGATAAGGTCCTATGAGTTTATTGTTTTTTTATTACTTTTCAATCATTGTTTATGACTATTTTAAATACTAAAATCACAATGCGAATGAACAAATTTAGAATTATTATAGCATTATATCTAAATGCATTTAATTATACTAGATGCTAAAATAAATAAATATTAAACTAAATAATGAGTTGAAATTATTTTTGGTTTGTTTTCTACGTACTTATAATGCCAAGATAAATTTAATCTAAATGCTAATGCCCACTAAAGTAATTATTATATTTTTCGTTTTTTCTAGTTTTATATGATTGTAAAAGATAAAAAAAATTAATCACAAATAACTAAAAAATAGCACTATGCGCTTCTATTATTTTCCTAGTAAAATACCATGCATAGAATAGATGGGATGATTACAAGTTTAATGTTTCTTTTCTATTTGTTTGTAGTCAAATCAACACTTTTACCAATTGAGATAAGAAATGAGAATTATTTTTTGTTATAGATGTTGATGAAAATGAGTGCCTAGTTTGTTTGTTATGTGATTGTTTTGTTAAAAAAAGGTTGGTTGATTCGTTGTTCTTGTTTGATCATTTGAATGGTTTGAAAGAGGATTAAATGAAATTTTAAAAATGATACATACACAAATAAAATCTTTGAAAGAGGATTACAATGACATTTTGAAAGTGATACTTATAGAAATAAAATATTTGAAAGGGGATTACAGTGTCATTTTGAAAATGATACTTATAAAAATAAATTCTTTGAAAAAAGAATGCGATGACATTTTGAAAATGATACTTACAAAATTAAAATTAATCTAATCTAAAGAAAATAAACTAATTTACCCTAAATCTAAGTTTTGGTGCAATGTACCAAAACTTAGAGCAATATAATATCTAGACTAGTCTCATAAGAATTACTCTAAGCAATTTTAACAAATAAACTAATCTAAATTGAAACAAATGGAATTCCATATTTGAGATGTGAAGTGATCCAAGAAGTAGAATTAATTGTGCGGTTGACAAGATAGTCTTAGGGGAATCAACTACTTTAATATTTTTCTTCTCTCAACTATGGGCACTCCTCTTGATGGAAGAGAGCTTTGACCTATTGCTATGTGTATGTGAAGCGAGGTAAGAGCAAATATTTTGAATGGGAAATATAAAAGACACTTTCAGAGAATTTTTCTAATCTATTAATAATAGTAGGTCCATAATTAGTGAAGGGAACTCAAGTTTTCCTATGCTAGGTGCATTAAAAGACAAATTGATCATACTTCTTGAGCCACAATTAGTGCAAGAATGACACATGCAAAAATTTACAGAGACAAAATAACAAATATAACAAACAGTATCATCAATTTTGTCAATAACAAAAATATCAAAGTGATTATGAATTTTGGGGGCATTCATGTATTTGGGAAAGGGGCAATCATGTCAATTAACAACCACAAACATATTTATTACACCTCCGGGAAATTTGAACCTTTGTAGATGACATAACCAGAAACCTAATCATCACCCTCACCAATTATACTCAACCAATTAAACTACAAATCCTTTAAACTTCTCTTTTCTTTCCCAATTTTCTAATTTCAATCGTACTATTTGTCTCAACTATCAAATAAATTATATTATTATCATCTTATTTAAATTGTTTTATTTCTTTACAAAATTTGAAGGGTCATTAGATAGTTTATTTTCGTTTAGAGTATTAAAGGGGGCATGGTACCGAGAGGCAATCTTGTTGGGAGGGCGCTTTCATGTTCCGTAGGAGGCGCCATACTTGATGGTCATCATGATGTAAACACGAAGTCGGCGCCTTTCAACTCCCAAAGCACCGCCCCGGGCCCCACAATCGATGTGATTTAGTTTTAATAAGCTTTCGTAATTCCAATTTGTGGATGTGCCTTTCCTGTTCCTCATGTGAAGACATGATTAGTGATGCAATGCATGTGCACCGTACGTAAACGAGGTTGTCCTCCTAAGTCATAAATGGTGGTCACTGATGTAATCATGCAATGCATGTGGGGAACCAACTAAGACATCCATGAGCTTGTCCGTAGAAAAATTGCCCTTTTTCATTTTATGAGAATTGATGTTTTAAAGCTAAGTATTGGACAAATTAGCCAAAAGAGTTGAATTATTGAAGATAAAAACATAAGAGTTACCAAATGTATATATTGGTAATTATATAAGTGTAACTCTTATATATATACACACATTTGATAATTACATAAGTGTAATTCTTATATAGCTACCAAGTGTGTATATATATAAACTTGGTAATTCTTATGTTTCTATGTTGCTCTTCAATAATTCAACTCTTCTGGCTACATATTTGGTAACTCTAATGTTTTTATGTTGCATTTCAATAATTCAATTATTTTGGCTAATTTGTCCAACATAAGAGTTACCAAGTATATAAGTATAAGTATATATATAGAAACATAAATATGATATTGTTTCTTTTATATATTTTTTAATCACTAATACAAGAAATTTTAATTTGGTCTAAGTTAAGTGAGGTCACAAATGAGGACCTCATCTCTAACATGAATGCATTTCGTTAATGCGAATAGTTCAAACTGATGAGTTCAATAGCCTAACATAGTCATAAAGTATGTAAGAACAATATATCAATGAGAGCACAATACCCATTATCACAATGGTCCACTAGGGGTTTGAACCTTAGTTGATATAACAACAATGCCATTTTTTCACCATCTCGCTATGTCATGAGCAACCCTTCAAGTTATATATATATATGGCACAATACCCATGATCACAATGGTTCAATAGGGGTTTGAACCTTAGTGACTATAACAACAATGTCATGTTTTCACCATCACACTATGCCATGAGTAACCCTTCATATATATATGAAATATATATATATATATATATGAAATATATTAATTATTTTATTATATTTAAAAATGTGCATGTTGTATTTTAGATTTTTTTTATACAATAATGATATGATGTTTCATACCTTGTTATTATTGTAGAATGCCTCTCAACATAATTAAATATTATAATGGTGATTTTTTTTTATATGTGTCAATTTAGTTTTAGTTTTGGACCCATTTAAATGGAATCTTAATGTATTTACATATCAACATATGACACACTATCATGCTAGTAGCTCCTTATGTGATACCCATACCCTCATTTAATCTCATCTACATAGATTTCATACATTCAACCTTACCCTTGCTCTATTTGCATATATCCCCACATATTTACCTTATCATCATTTCACATTTCCATGCATCTACTCACTACTTCAAAATTCTCAATTCTCTATCTCAATTTAATATTGTGGCACGCATGCTCAACCCTACACATCACAAAATTGACCTTAATTTGTATTTTAAAAATTTAAGTTATGGATTCTCACCCTTTCTCATTCACCGTAATGGGCTAACTTTGTTTAATTTTGTGTGACATGTTATATCTTAGTATTGAATGATACTTAATATGTAATCAATTCATAGGAAATTGCAAGGATAACTCATTATAGGAACATTTTGACTTGGAGTACTAAGAGAAATCATAATCTACATCAAAATCATCTAGAGCATATACATGTGTGAGAGTGTTGCCTTCAGTATTCATTCATGGCCATAAATCCACTTTATTCAATGGTAATAACCTAGGAGAACATGCACCTTGTGATCCAATGATCTCCCCTAGGTATTTATCATTTCAACTAGCTCTTACACATCAACAAACATTAGAGATCAAGGCAAACATATTTTGGAAGTATGCGTTTATTAGTTCAAATCCACATGTCACAAATCAAATTTATATAAACTTTTAGATCTATGGCACTCAAGATTCAACCCACAACACATGGAATCAATCTATCATATTCTTAGAGAAACCTACTCTTGATGTCACCATTTTTATTATAATACATATAAGAAGTTGTAATTATGATTTATGGTTGAAAAGTTATGACTAAAATAGTAGATAGTTATATATTTGTCATTAGAATTAACTAAATTTTTTTGTTTTTGTTATTTTTGTATTATAAACTTTTATTATAGGATTTATCACAACTCTAAACTAGGTTAATTAGCTATCTAATTCATTAAATATAATGTTTGTGAAGGTATCCATTGATTTCCTTACATTATGTTAAACCCATCAAATACCTCACACCATAAGGTTATATCGTCACTCTTCTTAGGGTTTCGAAATCTAATGCAATTGCGATATTACCATTCATATTTTACATTTCCTAGGGTTTGATTTATAATTTCTTACATATTTTAATTACAATTTGACTAGGGTTTGGGTATACATAGTGATAATTTCTTCATTCTCAAACTTCATAATCTACCATTATGGGCCCTTCTAGGCCACACTCCTTAGCAGATATATGTGTATATATTTGATATTTTGACGTGTTTCTAGTTTTAATAACATGTGATCCATCCATCCTTGATATACGCATGGCTTTTCATGCTCTGGATGTAAATATATTATCTATAAAAGTGTTTTTTTAACATGTATTATATTTTCCCTTTTATTGAGTTGGTTAGTGTCCATCCTCTCTTAGATTTACTTCTATCATTTACTTATGAGCTTTGTGATGAACCTATAACTTGTGATAGTGATGAAAATATACCAAGCAAAGATTTATCATGTGTTGGTGATGCATATGTTATGCATCCTATTGATTATATCACACCTCCCTCACTTATGTGCATGATATTTTTATACCTCTTAGTGATATATCTCTTACATGTTGTAGTGTAAGAAAATTGATCCTAGATCTAACAAGCAAATTAACTAGGATCAATTTTTTTTCTTGCCCCATATTAGAACACAAACCAACTAGGGATTGATGATTAGCTAGTTGCCTCAAAGGAGAGTCAATCTGCTAGGGTTTAGTTCTAAAGGGTAGACACTTGTGTACTTGTCATAAAAAAATGAGCCTGAATTTAAGGGTCAAGGATGAGGGCACCCTTGACCAGGATCTTCAAACTTCAGATGATAAGTTACAATCTGCTTTATTTTTTGTAGCCTTTTGTTGATGAAACTTTCAGATCTAACCTGCACACATGAAAAGATGGGCAAAGGTTGTGTTGTATGGGGATTTTCCTATGTCAAACCCCATTTTGGTGTTTCCACCTCCATGAATAGAAAATGATGATGATAAATAAGGCTTTCCCTAGGTCGGATAGAGGCCAAATGAACAATAATTGAATGTAACAATAAATGATAATTGACAATGTTACCTTAGGTGTGAAATCTTTGTCAAAGTGATGTCCACACCATAAGTTGCCACAAAAGGTTGTTTGATGAATGATTGGATTATTTGAAGACCTACAAGAGGTTATTACACATAACATTATAGATTATTGTAGCTAGCATGTAGAGGATAACTCAATACATCTTCATAAGAGCAATATAGTGCATGATTGATCATAATGGTTTTTAATGTTTAAATAAGAAGAAAATTTGTTTATATATGTATCCCAATTGATCTTTTTTTCTTATAGGCTTACCTGGGATCCTTTTTAAGTCTCCAAGGACCAACACTAAACATTAATATTTAAAATAGGGCACCTTTAGGTCAACCTTGCCCTTGACCAGGTGTTTTAGGTCCTAATTTGTTGGGTTGTAGGGGAATTTAATATGTTTTCCTAATCTATCCTTGACACAAATAAATTTTTGATATAATTAATGATATAAGAAAAATAGGGTGTCAATATAGTGTGAAATTGTTAGGTTCAACAATTTACGACACTATATTTAGCCCCCACTTTAGTGAGATTATGATCTTGCATTCATGCTCACACTAAAGGAGTAGATTTCTTTATCAAAATGTTGAAGAGACAAGATGAAACCAAGTTGAGGTGTGTGGCCCCCAAATTAGGATCCCATCAATCCATGAAGTTAAGAAAAACATGAAGTAGATATATCACATGCAAGACAAGTCAAAAATCAATTATACATAGAGAAATCAATGGAGTACACATAAAATAATACACAAAACATTCATAAAGAAAACACAATGTATACAAAGAATATATGAGGAAAACACACGTAATACACAAATCAAACAGGTAAAATACATGAAGCAAACATGTGAAATACATGAGGTAAACACACAAAATACACAAAGAAAACAACATGCACACATAAAGAAAACATAACATACACATAGAACAACAAATATTCGCACACAAAATTAAAGATCAAAGTCAACAAGGTAAAAAGGCCTCAATATGTAAGGTTGTCTCAATTACCAAGTATCATCCATTGAATGCACAACATACACATATAAAATTCTAAAATGATCAATAAAAGTTCTCACAAGGATACATAGATCTATTGGTTATCAAGTTGTGTTATGCTACGTGTCCATACAAAATTATGAGTCCTACAAGGCTAACAAGTTGTATTATGCTATTTTACTCATAAGACACATGGATATATAGGCTAGCAATTATGTTATGCTAGGTGTTCATGTAAAAATGCTCAAGTTCACATACCAGCAAGCTTTGTTATTCTAGGTCTATTGACTATTTGGAAAATCACACCTTAGGGAGGGCATAAATGTTTAACATCATGAGGGATAGTTTAACGTCACGAGGAACGAGCTTAGTAACCACACCTCAAGGGGTTCCTAAATGATTAACGTCATAGGATAAAAATTAATAACCATGCCTTATGGGGTGTTATAAAAAACACTACCAGCAAAGGGGTATGTCAATAAGTCAAAACTAACAAGACATCAATGAAATGGATAGGGTGATATGCCCCCCCTTAAAATGTTAGCATACTTTCTATGTTGATATTTTAAGAGGATCCTCAAAAAGGTTGCACACCTCCAAAACTTAGTTATCCTTACCCCCCAAGTGTATAGGCAAGGAAGACCATGCTAAAGACTATCGTGTTGCTATCATATATGAAATATGGTTGCACGTAAGATTTTACCGCCATGAATGGCAATGATCACACACATAGAGATACAAATGCCACATACTAAAGAGCAACACAATAGGTGAGAGATTATTATTTTGCATGCATAGGTGCATCAACACATGGAATAGTGAGCACCACAATCGAGAATTTATTGTATTTGATTGCTCAAGGCCTGACACTCATTGGGGGAATGACCATCCACTCGATGATATGCACAAAAGAGTGTTTTTTTATTGAAAATTATTATGTGTTGGAGGAGAAATATTAATCAAGTGGGATTTGAGAAGCTACACAACCAAAAATTCTATGTCCCACTTTTTGGCCAAAGTAAGACATTGAAATTGTTGAACACCCAAAATATTGAGAGGGGGGGTGGATCAGTATTCACTGAAATTCATTAACTTCATCAACTTAAACATGCATTCAAAGCATCTCATCAAGCTTGCAGAAATGGAAAATAACAATTGAAGCATGCACCATAACAACAAACACAAGAACATTAGATTTATGTGGAAAATCCTTGGAAGGGAAAAACCATGGTGGGGATTAGCTCACAATATATTATAACTGGTTACAATGGATTCCAAATTAGAGGACTCATTGTCCAAAAAGGAAGGCTCGCTGCCAAGGACTCACTGTCCAAAATAGAAAATAGAATAGAAGAATGGCTCATTACAATATTTCAAACTGTTAACAATGCATTTGCAACATGCTGAAGATATAGTTCCAATTAAGCTCATAAAACCGACTTTACATACTTCATACTTCACCACTATCACCTTTCGCACTTCACTCTACATCACATCACACATGTTCTTTGTTGAACATCTGGAATATAGAGAGGGGGGGTGAATCAGTTTTCCATAAAACCATAAAAAAAATTCATCTAATCATTATCACGAATCTAAGTGAATCAACAAGAAGGAACATAAGAATAAATCAATGCAACCATACACATGAACACCAAGATTTTTACGTGGAAAACCCAGAAAGGGAAAAACCATTGTGAGGGTTAACTCACAATATATTATATCTGAATACAAAATATTGTAGGGCTCACTAGCAGGACTCACTGTCCTTAAAAAGGCTCACTGCCTGAGTACAAAAGATGGCTAACCGCCAAGATACAATGATAATGGCTCACTGCCAAAAGGTTGAATTGATGAAATACACCTTCAATGTCTAGGGTAAAATTTCAATGAAGCTCAAAATATGAAGTGTTGTATCACACAATAATCACTCAAAAATTTTGCATTGATCCTCAACTGATAAAGCATTTAGGCTCGGGCCTTTCTTTCACACACGCCACTCTTCGCTCTCCTCTACTCTCATTCCTCAAAACATCTTATATATATACAAGTATATCTTATTCATCAATTAGGTCTGCCTAATTATATGGAAACAAAATAATCCAAACTCTCTTTGTTGGCATCATGTATAATTTGAATATTTAGTCCATGTAGTGCATTATACCAAGTTGGCTAACATTCATAAAACAAAGCTAGTCTCCATAATGCATTACATACGCTAAGTCGGCCAAGACTAGAACACAATTCTCCAAACCAACAGATAAACCTCAAAGAAAACACCTTCCGGATCTGAGAACAAATTAATTTCCCATCATACCACCAGCATAGAGACTATCAAAAAAACTGTAGCATAAGAGTGTTCACCTTAATAGAATGCAAAGTCTCCCACATAGTATGCCAAGCACAAAACAATAGTAGAATACAAAGTTGAACTATGTCAAAGATTACTTTTTTCTCACAACCAAAGACATCTCAAGATCCAGGATACAACTATCTGAATGAGTCGTAATAACATGGTTAAGAGATTATATTCATGTCAGATCTTGCGGTGAATTTTGAAATCAAATACCAACACATTGATCCATCACAAAAGAGTATTACTGGCATAGAATAACTTCCAATAAACCAAGTAGAATTCCTATATAGTTATCACCATGTTAACATCAATGACAACATAGAGACAACCAACACAAACCATCCATACTTCATGCTCATGTTGCAAGGCCCAAAAATCTCCCCCTTTGGAATTGATGGAAACATGCATGACAAGAACATTTTCTTGAATATACTGTAACTGAATATTCTAAATACTCCCTCTATCAAAACTATTCTTCAAGAAAAAAAATTTCTCTGATAACCTCTATCTCTTCATCTCTCTATCTCTCTATCTCTCCCCCTTTAACATCAATGACAAAGGATGGGGTTCGATATCCATGTATATATGCATCAAAATGTAACCAAAAATATATGAACACTAAATTAAATTAACCTAAAGAAGAAACTTTGAGACTCTCTAGGATTACCTTCTACGATGCTTCTCCTTCTTCCCATGAAACTCTTACACTTATAAGAGTCTTGTGAAATATCTCAAGCATAGTTAAGGACTCTATACCATCTGCTAGAGTATTGGGACTAAGATTAATCTTTGATAATTCACCAATACAACCAAGAGCACTAGGAACAAAAGTGTGCATGAGTTTAATCATATCTTTGAGTGCCACAAAATTCTTGATAACATCTATCCTTTGATCTTACAGAGAAAATAATTTGTCCCGAAGCTGAACAATGTAGGACCATCTCTAATTATCTCTATCTTTTGCTAACATGTATGTGTCTTCCTAAGTGCTCATCTGAGACTCATTCATCCTTATCTCATTTCTTATATCTGGTGTACTGCCAAACCAAACTAGGCAAAAAGAAAGTAGTTCCGATGCCTCTTCTTCACAAACTTGTACACTCTCCAACTCCTTCATCACTCGACTATGTGCATTTGCACATTTTTCCTTGATATCTTCCAAATTTCCTTCATCAGACCTAATTCCAACATGCATTTCAAGTCCAAAGATGTATACCTTCAAATAATCAATCATGCCACATAGATTCTCCACAACAGAAATAGATGAATCAAAATTAGCATCGAGAATAACCTTTTGCAATTCTTCCAAAGATCTTTGAATATTTATTCTTTCATGCTCATGTTGAGCTCTCTAAAACTCACTTCCTTCTTCAACTTCTTGCTTAACAACACTCTTCCTTTTCTTCCCTGTTTTGGTTGTACTGCTGGAGGTACCTTCTACACTGTGATTCTTAGGGCTTTCTAAAAGAATTTTAGCATAATTGTCAACTTCAACCTCTAACACTTCATAATCTAATTATGATATCCAAACCAACCTTGATTCAACTTCTTCCATGTGACATAAATATGTAGACACAAGAAAATTGATGCTTTCGGAGTACCTTTCAACAAAACTTACTAGAATTCTAAGCCTTCTACTCATCCTCATTTGAAATGTTCCAAAGAATGCAGCAAGGGTAGTCTCTTGTGCATATGAGCTACCAATATTTATCATGAAGTTCCTGATTTGGTGGGCAATAGGCTCTGTATTTGACCATTATATCCTTCCTTTTACTGGTAGTTCTCTCAAAAAGTAGAAAAGTAAACAGACAACCAAATTGCCATACCATAATATTTTCTTCTTATTCTTCTTGATTTCCTTTAAATTATTCAAAAGATGTATACGAAGTAATTCACACAAGTCATAATCCATACCTCTTTTCACCATATCAACAACATTATGTACAACAACAATAGAAACTCTAAGGTCATTGCTAGGAATACAAACTTTATGACTGATGACCATAGCAGCATACCTTTGTATCAATGGGTTAATTTTCAGGTGATGGATTTGGCAGATTAGATTAAATAAAAACACAAAGAAGCTATGGAATACAAAGAAAGAAAATAATAAAATGATTATACCAGATATCCGTCGAAGCTTCCATGATTCACTTCCATAGCATCTCCTAGCTTGCAGCGTATGATTGTTGCCCTCAGATTTGTGTGTGCGAGCAATTTGACTATGACATTGTCTTATGCAAGTTTTGAAGGATTTGATGACAAAAGACTATGACAAATGACCATTCCTACGAGAAAATAATTAAATAAGCTAAATGCAAAGTAGATTCTAAACATAAAATATCTATATTAATGAAGTGGTCTTTTTTAATAATGAAGTGGTCCCTAAATTGTGAGCAAAATTGATATTTTATAAAAAAATGCAATTTTGGATGAACGAATAAGATTAAAAGTTGGCAAAGCCTAAAATCAATACACGAGATTTCATATGACAATCCCTAATTAGGGTTAGGGCAAGATTGTTAAATGAGTGGCCAAGATTTCATTTGATTAAATCAAATCGGCGGTCGAGAATAAATGTGATAATTAGTCAAAAAGATAAATATTTTCAAAAATCAAGAAGATAAAGACTGCTTGATTTGTAAAATTCAAAAAATCAAGAAGATAAGAGTTGAACTGAAAAGCAGATTTTCAAAAAATCAAGAATTTGCTCAATTACTTGATTTTTGGAAGAAGATTACCATTTTGAATTAAATTAATTCAAAATAATGATTTTATGTGACAATAAATAATCTTTTCTCGGATTATTTACTAAAATGAAGTGACAGTTAATAAAATGAACTCATTTTAAATAATTTCATTTATTTAAAATGAGAGAAATATTAAATTAGGTAATTAAATAATTAAACATAATTATTTAATTTAGAGGATTATGACCGATAATTAAATAGATTAATAAATTCATTTAATTATGAGAATTAGTGACATATTAAATAAACAAATGAAATTCATTTATTTAATAATGAGGAAGAATAAATGAATAAAAGGTAATTAAATAAATTAATAAATTAATTTAATTGTAAGAAGACAATAGACAATTAATGACGTCTTGAATAAATAAATATAATTTATTTATTTAATAATCATGAAGAATACAATAGACATGAATTAATTGAAAAATAATGAATTACTTAATTAATAGTCGAATGTGGACCAAGGACATAATTAAATGTCATAATTATAGAGCTTGCAGGCCTAGGTCATTTTTATCTTTCTACATTTGCCCCTCTTTGTCATGATGTAGCATGTCGCATTGTGACAAAGAAAATAAGTCAAAAATATGCCCCAGTGCAAAATAAGATGAGGAAGAACAACGAGGAGGGTAGCGGTATGCCCCCTCGAGAGGACAGACGAGTTCCAAGAACATGGGTGTGCTCTCGAAATTGATGAGAAGACTAGAATATGAAGAGACAAAGAAATCTTAGTGTAAAAGATATGGATGATGATATGGATGAAATGCCTATATGAGATGAGTGAGAGAAGATGACAAGATAGAAAGAAGATGCATGTTAGTTTCTAGACCAAATCCTTCAACATATTACCATAGGACTTTAATATTTATTTCTCTTAATCATCATTGGGCAGATTATTGTGATGGCCAACAAACACCATGATATGACATAAATCAAGGTGTGCAAGGTCGTACCATCACATAAGACAAGTAGTCACAGACAAGGATGATCATGACTCATACTAAGAGCGCAATTTCCCCAGCCTTTTTGTCATAACCAACCGCAAGCAGAAAAAGACAAGAAGGACAAGCCATGAAACGTCGTTGCTTCTCTAAATCCTGTTTCTAGGACATCCTCGAGAAACTAGCGACATGACTGCCAAAAGCACAAAAATAAAACCATTCTCATGATACGTCGTTGTTTTTCTAAATCCCATAGTCGGGACATCGCTGAGAAACTAGTAACATGAGTGTCAAAAGACAAGACAAATGTCATGAGATGTCGATGTTTCTCTAAATCTTGTTGTCGGGATCTCGCTAAAAAACTAGTAGCATGAGTGTCAAAAGACAAGATAAACGTCATGAGATGTCATTGTTTCTCTAAACCTTGTTGTCTGAATCTCGCTGAAAAACTAGTAACATGAGTGTCAAAACACAAGATAAACGTCATGAGACGTCACTGTTCCTCTAAATCATGTTGTCGGGATCTCATTGAAAAACTAGTAACATGAGTGTCAAAAGACAAGACAAACGTCATGAGACGTCGTTGTTTCTCTAAATCCTGTTGTCTGGATCTTGCTGAAAAACTAGTAACATGATGAAAAAGCCAAAGACAAATGTCATGAGACATCGTTGTTTCTCTAAATCTTGTTGTTGGGATCTCACTGAAAAACTAGTAACGTGAGTGTCAAAAGACAAGACAAACGTCATGAGACGTCCCTATTTCTCTAAATCCTATTGTCGGGATCTCATTGAAAAAATAGTAACATGATGAAAACCCAGAAGACAAGTGCAAAGTGTTTTCCAAGTGTGTCTGAATGTCAAGTGTTTTAATGTCAAGATGTCAAATGTCGAGCGATATCAAATTTAGGGACACATCCTGAATGATGTTGATATCTAGGAGATCAATTCTCAGAGCTAGGAGAATCCATCAAAATGCCAGATGATGAGGACAATGCTTAGGAAGGAAACATCCAAAAG
This sequence comes from Sequoiadendron giganteum, assembly GCA_007115665.2. Taxonomy (NCBI): domain Eukaryota; kingdom Viridiplantae; phylum Streptophyta; class Pinopsida; order Cupressales; family Cupressaceae; genus Sequoiadendron; species Sequoiadendron giganteum. Next base: position 341,585,690 of record CM021101.1, on the reverse strand, counting down.
CATAAAGAAATGATAAGAGTTTCTCTTCAAAAGGACACATCTTGAAGAAGAACCCAAAATTTTTCCAGGTTAAATTGTCTTGATATAATTTGATTAAATGACATTGTTGAATTGACCGAAATCGCTGATAAAACAGATGGTTTTATAGATTGTTTGCTCGGGATTGATGGAAGAGTTGCTTGATTTGAAGAAATTTTGATGTGTGTGAAAACATTGTGCCATGAACCCTAATGGACTGACCTAGTGCGGCCTCAAGGGCTCATCGATTGATGGCCTTGCCTACGTCATGCACTCAGAGACCTCATAGTTTGACACGACCAATGACGTTGTCCAAAGGATAGAAGTTTGAATCATGATTTTATTTTGACAAACCTAGAAAGACTGACCTAAAGTCTCAGGGATTCAAAGATAAATCTTGCCTACGTAGCAAATGCGCAGAGACAATGTAGTTTGGACGTGGACAAAAGATTGATTGACGTGACCGATTGAATTGACTAGACATACATTGACTTTGACTCTTTTTTTGGGATTTTGACATTGATTTGGATGTTTTTGTGGTTTCTCAAGACATTTTCAATTGTTTAGGACTTTTCTTAGGACTTTTTCAAATTTTTAGGACTTTTTCCAATTTTTAGGACTTTTTTCAGGACTTTTTATGAATGCAAGATCATGTGCGACACCCACTGCAATTACACAATAAAGGTCTTGCCCACAGACAGATTGGGGATTACCTAGGTCAAATGATATGGAAATAGGCAGACACGGGGCAAAGGGCAAGGATATGTCAAGGGTGATGTCAACCAAATGCTAACCATGGCCGGAATCAACAGAACTTAGGACGAATGTCGTGAATGTGTCAGGTCATTGTGATTATGGAAAGTGGATAAGGTTCGGTTAGAGTAACATTAGATGGCGAAGCAATGATCGACTACGCATGGCACCTGGTTACCAGGTTTTCACCATGGTACTTATCCAAAGTGCTTGTTTGCCAGGTTTTCACTATTGGACGAATTTATTTCTTTTTACTATTTTTTCCATTTTTTGATTTTTTGGTGTCACCAAGATGCCTGTTTGCCAAGTTTTCATCAAGGGATAATGTTTTCTTTATTTTTCAATTTTTTTGTATTTTTAGGTTTTAAGCCAAGCTCTCTGATGCTATGTGTAGAATTGATAGATGTCAGATCCATATACTGCCTTGATGATGCATCGATCCTATGTGGATGACCGTGTTGGATGAAAGTACCCGACCGAGATGAGGAGTACGAGTGGAAAATATGAAGGACGGTAGATGTGGTAGATGAAAGAGACTATAGTAGGATCCCTAATGTGCACACTACATGGGCCATCAGGCTTCAACCAAAAAGGAGCTTGGGCAACCGATGAGCTAGAATGTGTGAAGGGGTTATCGTCAAAGGTACATTGAAAGACATCACCAATGGTGTGGTATGATGGATATGTGATCATGGATGGATTGAAAAAAATATATGGTATGAGTGAGAGTGATGTGGATGGAGACCTTGGATCAACAAGCTCTTTTGTTGACATTTTTCCTTGATAGATGCCCCTAGTGATTTTTGATGGAGAGGCATACTTGGAGAGTGACTTTTGCTCATTTTCACTTTTGACTTTTATTTTTGATTTTTTCGATAGATTTTTATTTTGGCTAAGGGACTTTTTTTATCTTTCTTTCTTTGCATTCTTTATTTTGATTCTGGATCTCCATTTGAAAAGGGCACTTTTACCTTTGATTCTTGAATTGCATCCTTTTTATTTTCCTTGGGTGATACTTGTTGATCCATGTCTACAAGGTGGATGGATGTGGGTGATATGGTTGAGGTGGATGGAGTGATAGGAATGTTTAGTGGGAAAATGGGAGTGGTGATGCCATCAACGGAGTCTTTGGGACTATCATTTTCAGTACTGCTAACTTCAATGGAAGCTTGCACATCCTTAAATGACTTGGCAAGATGTCTTAGTAGATGCGACAAGAGGAGATTCATATCCTAGCCCAAGGCAAGTGGGATGGAAGGATGATGATTGGGTATCCTTGGGAGGGTCATGATCAAAGAGTGGGTTATCATAGACATCTTGGTTAAACATGGGTTTATCATAAATATGAAAAGATTGAGTGGAAGCAGATATGGTAAATGCAAGTGTATCATCAAGATCCCAAAAGGTTTCAATCCAAGCACGGTCATCTTTTTATGTTTCTTTTGCAGCTGTCTTGATATCATTATTGGAATTTTGACCCTCCTCGATGACATTAGCAATCTCTTTTGCTGGTAAATTATCCATATGGTATTCTCCACATCTCATATCATGGATTTGGACCTTGGGGCTTGATGGTGCAATAAATGAAGTGGATTATTTTAAGGACTCGGGATCAACATATGCTTGAGAAGGAGGTGCTCCATGATTGCTTGGGATTGTGATTTCAATTTTAGGGCTTAGATTATGGAAATTCATGAAAGGGTTGGGATCTCCTTGTATTGTGATTTCAAAACAATTGTGTGGGAATTTAATACACTAGTGGTATGTAGAAGGAATAGCCTTTAGGGCATGAATCCATGGGTGACCAAGTAAGATATTTTAATGTATGTCAGGATCTAGGACTTGGCATGTTGTATCTATAATAACTGGTCCCACACGAATTGGAATTGTGATGATGCCTTTAGAAGCATGTTCTTCATCATCATACGCCTTGATGACAATGCTCTTGGTAGCATCCAAACATGAATCAAAGAAGCCAAGAGCTTTAACCAATTTTAAAGAGTAGATGTTCAGTCCTGCTCCGCCATCTACTAAGACTCGTCTAGCCTTATGTTTGTGGATAAAAACCTTGATATGAAGGGCATCATTATGAGATGGTTTGGGTGAGGAATATTCACTATTTGAAAAGGTAATGTGGTGAGGCGAAGTCAGATATTCAACCATGGTAACTTTAGGTTGACGTGCAAAGGGACCTGGGATAGTGACCTTTCCTTTATGCATGGTGACATTGCATTTCGGGGCCTTTTTAATGGTAATAGTATTGACACACTTATCTTCATCAGCAGTGTGAAGATGGTTAATGATGGTGCCACCAGAATAATTATAGGTAGGACGGACGTGATTGGCTTGGTTATTGTTATTCTTCATGCTAGATGAGAAGGGATTACTAGAACCATGATCCTGTAGTGGATTCTTGTGGATCATATGATCCGAATTAGATGCAAATGGTTGACCTCCTATCTCAATGGTGTGGTTTTCAATAAGGTCTTGCACAAGATTTCATAACTTACGGCAAGAAGGAGTTTTGTGCCCTTTGACATGGTGGTAATCACAAAATGCATTATCATCCCACCACGATGGCTTGAATTGACCAGGGTCATATGGTTTAGGGTCTCCCAAAGTTATGACACTATTTTGGATAAGTTTCTTTAAGAAAATTTTGATAGGCTCACCCAAGGGAGTGTATGTGCGTTTTTGAAATTATCATGGTTGACGCGGCTGCCTTTCATTAAATTAAGCAGGATTATTTTGAATAGCATTGGCAGTTGGTGTGGGTGTGGTCATAGGTCTATTGTGATTTTGAACTCCTTTGATGGTGAGTACATGACCTATTGCATTAACGGTTTTGGCATCGACCACACTGTCATTGGTGATGTGTTTGTTCTTGACCCAGTACTTATTTTTGTCAATGGGAGGATTTGTGTTTATGTTTTTAGGACCGTATTTTAGCTCTCCCTTTGCAATAAGGGCTTTCTCAATCTACACACCTTTTTCAACTAGGTCCATGAAATTTGTGCAACAATGCACATGCACTGCATATTTTAGTGGACCTAGAAGTGTTTGTACGAACATGTCAACCTTTTCCTTTTTTGGTATGTGAATGTGACAACGACTAGCTAGACTTCTCCATTTTTGGAAGAATGGGATGATCGTTTCACCAGTGTCCTCTTACATGAGATTGCATAAGCTAGTAATAGAGGTGTCCGTGTCAATGTTGTATGCATAATTTTTTATGAATTTGTGTTTAATTTCATCCCATGTTTGGATATCCTTTTGAGTGGAGAACCATTCAAGGGTGGGACCTGCAAGACTTTTAGAAAAGAGTCTCATCAAGTATATTTTTTCATAGGCGATGTCCATACAGTCGGTCGCAAATTCTCAGACATGTTCGATAGGGTTTGTCTTTCCTTTGTATTTGGTAAAATTAGGCGACACATATCCCAGAGGAAATGGTGGCATGTATAAGTTTATGTCAAAGGGATATACAGATAAATCATATGAAACCTCTAATTTCTTACCGGATATTTGTATGTTTTCTATAGTCTTCTCTAGACCCATTAGCCTAGCTTGCAAGGCATCGATTGTAGGGTCATTTGTGGCCCCATACATAGGATTGATTGGTACACCCTGGGTTCCCATTTGTTGTGAGTGGATGTTGGTGTGTTGCTGAGGGATACATTGTTGTGACATGTATGATGTGTTTTGGTTTGTGTGTTGGTACTGAAAGTTTGGATTGGGAATATGTTGATGGGTATGAATATGGGATGAATATGTCAAAATGTGTTCCACAGCCATTTGGGTCAATATTTGGGGAATATGGTGACCAGGAATATTTTGGTGTCCGATAGATGCCATAGGTTGTGTGTTTTGATTGCCTTGTCAAGGTTGTTGGAACTGTCCTGGAGGGATATTCATGTTTTGTCCTTGGGAGGGGTTGGTATTAAACTGTGTTGACATGTTAACATTTGGTTGTGGTCCTTGAATAATGAGATGTCGTTTACCTCCACCCAAAGGATTTAGTGAGGTACCAATGAGAGAATATGATGAGGATGCACTCATGGTACTAGATGTAGTCATCAATGGAGGATTTGTATGGCTTGATGTTACCCCCAAGGCATTTACCGAAGTGGTAAATAGAGGATTGGAATAACTTGCCCACATTCCAGAGGACCCAAAGGTGGGTCCAGCCGATTGTGACGATGTTGTGGATAGTGTAGGAAATGTGATGGATTGTGTTCCTCCAATGGATGTAGCATTGATTGAATTGGAATTGTTTGGAATATTGGAGGTAGCACTCATGGTCATTGTGATAGTTTGTGAGGTAGCATAAATAAGGTATTGTTTGTGTTGTTTGGAGGTTGACCACCATTGGACATGTTATTTGTATTGGTGACATTAGGGTCAAGAGATGGCGGTCTCAAAGTATTAATGTCGAACCCACAAGGTAATTTAGCTCCTTGACTTAAAAGTATGGCTCAATATTTGTCTCTGTCATATAAGACCATTTGTTCTACGAAGTAGGTCACCTCTGGATCTTGTGTTGCTTCCCCTAGGTTTTCCTCAAATAGTTTTCCATATTCATCCTTATGTAAGGAAGATTCAAAAGTGTTATTTGATGAGGATGGTATGGTCATAAGCGATTGAGTAGTTTTGGTGCTAAATGGGTCATCAAAAGTCCAATTTGGGTCGTAAGTATGATTGGTGACATTGGAATGAGAATCTTGTCCAAAGTTTTCCATTTGTCTTTTCTTTCTTTGGAGTCTAGTTTCCACCATAAAAGGGAATTGCTCAAATGAGAGTGATGGAAATGACGAGTAAATTCAAGGATGACACTAGCCTGTGTTTTTGTATTTTTGGATAAAGGATGACAATGCAAGACTATTTTTTTGGATTTTCGATAAAGGATGCTAATGCAAGACTTGTGTTTTTGGATTTTCAATAAAGGATGCTAATGCAAGACTTATGATGATGTTTGTCTAAGGAAAATATTGATGCAAGATGACAAGGTTGTCAAAGCCAAAGTAATCAAATGAGTACTGAGATGATAATGTTGACGAAGGACTAAGATGATTAATGCAAAGACTAGGTTCAATATGAGGACTAGAGGTGGACAATGCAAAGTCTAAGTTTAAAATGATGACTAAGTTTGGACAATATTTGGATAAAGGTTTGCCTAACCACTCTAAGCTTGACTTATGTCTCAATTTTGGTTATCAAAAGGGGCTTGCTAAAGGGACTAAATGACAAGGTCGAAATGACAAGTGAGCTTGCCTAACTAGACTGTTGAGTTGGAGGTTCTCACAAAAAGGACAATGATCGAAAAGAGGAATAATGACCAAGTCCCAAGATAACCTAGTGTTGAAAACAATAGTTTTTGCAAAGTGTGGAGATTTGGCCTAATCCAAAGTTTGCGAAGATGAAATCTAATGACAAATTTATGCCAAAAATGATGATTATGACACTTAGAGAATGCAACTAAAATCTGGAAATTTTAAACCTATGGTTAAAATGAAAGCTAATGAATGTAAATGATGGATGTTTCGAGCAATTTCAATTCTGGTTTCTGATAGAGACTTTATGAAAAAGATGTTTGACAGTAGGCTAAGATGTCTGGACTTGAATTCTAGGTTGAGACAGTGTTTGGTTTTTTGTCAAGTGATTGCATTGCTACAGGCAACAAATGTGGTGCGGCGCTGGAAATGTCAAATGTGGTGCAGTTTTGTAAATGCGTCTTTTCAGATGTCAAATGTAGTTCAGTATTGCAAATGAGGCTTTACAAAAGGAAAATGTGTTTCAGTATTTCAAATGCAGCTTTACAGAAGGAAAATGTGTTTCATTATTTCAGATGCGGCTTTATAGAATGCAAATGCGTTTCAGTATTTCAGATATTGCTTTACAAAAGGAAAATGCATTTCAAGATAGGTGAATACGGTTTTTGAATAGATGCAGTTTAATTTATTGCAGATGCGACTCAAGTTGTCAGTTGCGGTTGTTTGATGAAGATGTTACGATTGACTCAGTTTGATGATCAAGTTGTTTGACAAATATAGCAAAAAACAAGCACATAATACAATGTGTTTTCAGTTTATAGTGATGGATCTGTTAAAATCAGAGAATAATTACATCCTAGGCTGTGTTGGACAATATTTACTGAGTTCTTACTTGGATAAATCCAGCTACGCATATTCAAGGTGGATGACTAGTAGCTTGACCCACTGGCTCCCCACCACGACACTCACTTATACGGGGAATCCAAGCTACTGTACCCATGAAACTCCCATGGCATACATCTCATCTCCACACATGAACCATAAATATGTAAGATGGCTTCATAGGTCTGAACCTGCTACACCAGCAAATAGAAAGGATTTTGGAAAACTACATGGCTTTTAGTAAGGGCATTTCATTTGTGGGGCACCATCGAGTACGACGAGAAACCATTTCTTTCCTTCTCATTAGAATAGTGAGCGTGATTTATGGGGTTTCCCCCAAAAATCCACTTTTATATACCGGATGGAAGTCGCTTGGCTTTAGCTTGTTACTGGTCTAAGTCATCTTGGGGTGAGTACTTTTTCCCACCAAGATAGTCTCAATTTCTAGAGTCAGCAACCATTTCTCTTACACCCAGGATCACACGAATGTGCAAGGGGAGAGGATACTTCGATATACCGAATCGTGGGGTTCTAAACTAACATGAATAGACACGAAAAATACTGGTTAATTTTTAAACCCAAATGACAATTTTTTAACTACCAAACAAAAATCTTTTTAAGATAAACTAAACAAATCAATGTCTTCATAAGGTCCTGCATGCAAATGATTAGTAGTTTCTTTTGTGTCTTCGGCTTTCATCCTACAGAAAAAGAAGATGTTTTTGGTTTTTATCTTTGGTCTTCTATGCTTCATCCTGCAAAAAATAAGTTATCCCCCTAAACACAGCTACAAACAAAACAAGAAAAAAATGGCAAATCAAAACGTGAAAGTACGGAAGTTAATGAAAAATTGTATTACTAGGTAGATGCGGCTTTTGAATCCACAGATGCGTCGCGAGTTTGATAGGCGGATGCAGTTCGATGTTGGCAGTCGGATGCAGTGCGTAATGTTGACAGTCAAATGCGGTGTAGAATGTCACGGATGCGATTCGTGTTTTCAGATGCATCACAGGATGTATCAGATGTAGTTTTCTAGAACAGATGCATCCTTTCTTCAATCAATTGTGTTTTTTCATACCTATACCTGCAAAAAATAAATAGAAAAACCGAAAACCGTACGAAAACTACCAAAAAAAAAAAAAAGTGTTGGGTTCACCAATGTATCAATGGGTTATTTTTCAGGTGATGGTTTTAGCGGATTAGATTAAATAAAAACCCAAAAAAACTATGGAATACCAAGAAAGCAAATAATAAAATGATTATACCAGATATCCGTTGAAGCTTCCATATGATTCACTTCCATAGCACCTCCTAGCTTGCAGCGTATGATTGTTGCCCTCATATTTGTGTGTGCGAGCAATTTGACTATGACATTGTCCTATGCAATTTTTGAAGGATTTGATGACAAAAGACTATGACAAATGACCATGCCTATGAGAAAATAATTAAATAAGCTAAATGCAAAGTAAATTCTAAACATAAAATATCTATATTAATGAAGTGGTCTTAATAACGAAGTGGTATTTTTAATAATGAAGTGGTTCCTAAATTGTGAGCAAATTTGACATTTTATTAAAAAAAAATGCAATTTTGGATGAACGAACGAGATTAAAAGCTGACAAAACCTAAAATCAGTTGACAAGATTTCATGTGACAATCCCTAATTAGGGTTAGGGCAAGATTGTTAAATGAGTGGCCAAGATGTCATTTGATAAAATCAAATTGACGGTCAAGAATAAATGTGATAATTAGTAAAAAAAGATAAAGATTTTCAAAAATCAAGAAGATAAAGACTGCTTGATTTGTAAAATTCAAAAAATCAAGAAGATAGGAGTTGAACTGAAAAGCAGATTTTCGAAAAATCAAGAATTTTCTCAATTACTTGATTTTTGGAAGAAGACTACCATTTTGAATTAAATTAATTCAAAATAATGATTTTATGTGACAATAAATAATCTTTTCTCAGATTATTTACTAAAATGAAGTGAGTTAATAAAATGAAATAAAATGAAATCATTTTAAATAATTTCATTTATTTAAAATGAGAGAAATGTTAAATTAGGTAATTAAATAACTTAATAAATTTATTTAATTGTAAGAAGACAATAGACAATTAATGACGTATTGAATAAATAAATATAATTTATTTATTTAATAATCATGAAGAATACAATAGACATGAATTAATTGAATAATAATGAATTACTTAATTAATAGTCAAATGTGGACCAAGGACATAATTATAGAGCTTGCAAACCTAGGTCATTTTTATGTGTCTACAACCTTATTACCGGATCCACAATTGATCTCAAATCAATCTCTTTCCCTTCAAGATTCACACCGGTAGCCTCAATTATCTCTTGCTCATCCATAGTCTTTTGTTTGGGAATTGGTTCAGAGGAACACAAACTAGTTACATCTTTGATTGCTTCTCTGATAATCAAATGTGTCTCATCAATCCGCAAAGATTCATCGTGATTTGTTCTCAATACTATTCAAATATACTTCTTCTCAAATTCAAACAAAGGGAATATCCTCCAAACATCCAAATTTCTCTCAAATAAAACTCTGTAGGAATCAACACTCTCTTCTAATTCATTCTTCCATAACATGCTCAACAAAACTAACGACATTTCTTCTATCTTGCAGTAAAGAAATGCATAGATATCTTCTGTGGGAAACACTCTCACAGGGATGTGAGAGAACGCACCAATAGATCCTCTGACACATTCTTCAAATATCTCTTCAAACTAACTTGCACTCTATCCACACTATTCACAACCTTTGAATTATCCATAGCAATAAAAGTGAAAGATTGTGCAAACAGGAATACCTATGTAAATGCCAACAAGGAATGTATAAATATCCTACTTCCGAAGCTCACTTCGAATCCACTTGATTTCTTCTTCAAACCCTAAAACTCTTAATTTCCCTCTAAACTTCATTTGCACACTTCTTCGAAAATATATAAGCCTCTTGAATTATCTGAATTTATTCCTTTCATTCTGAATGATTTTGCAATAAATGCTTCAACTCGCAAGTAGATTACCTTGAAAATTATGTACAACTCCATTCTTTCAAATTTTGTAGAACTCATCCTTCACACATGTGACTGAGAAAATTCCTTAATTTTGTTACCACATTAAACATACTTCTATCATGATGTGGCACAAGTATTGATGAGGGGGTTTAATAGATTTTCTAATAATTGCTCCCCCTTAGCCACTACTTGACTTAAAAATTAATGAGAATATTTGAACCAGAGGTCAACACAAATAACACTAATGATTATGAATCTTTCTTGAATTCTCCTTCCTTTCTCCAAATCTTTTTCATTTCCTTTCTTGCTTCTTTTGGATTTATGATTTGATCATTCTTCTTCACCAAATAATTATTCTTTCTTCTTCTAAAATTATTAACAAGGTGTTCTGGATTGTTGTACTTGCAACAAATAACATTCTTCTTTCCATATTTTCTTTTATTCAACTTATCTTCACATAGATTAAATTTATATCCAATATTCTTACACTTAAGACATTTTTCGGGGAATGATAAAGAATCATTCATTTTACTTTTGTAGTCCTTTGCCTTATGACCAAATTTCTTACATAAATAATAAACACCATTGAAAGATAAATATATTTTAGCATCAGATTGTTCGACATGAGTCATTCTGGAGTTCTTTCTTAGATCCTTGATTCATCCATCTTTTCATGGAGTCTTCTTCACTTTTGAACTTTGAACTTTCTCAAACCCTAAACCATTCTTATCCATTGTTGGTTTCTTAGAGGTAATCAACTTATCAAGGATTGTCGATCTTATCTTAAATTTTTCTTCAAAACTTCTTGCATTTTCCAGATCAAATCTCAGGATTTCTGCTTCTTCCTCAAGCTTCATATATTCATCCATCTTCCTCTGAATTTCAATTTCTTGAAATTCTTCAGTTATTTTCTTCTCATCCAATTGTTGCAATAGGTCAGAGATAATTTCATCTATCTTATCCAATATATCACATGCTTCAACACTTTTACTTTGTATCTTTTCAATATGCTCATTCACTTTTATCAACTTGTCCTTTAGGTCTTTTATTTCTTCTGAATATCCAGTAGAGATCACTTCCAAAGGAAAAAAATCTTATACTCAAATTCTAGGACCTTCCTCAAGTTTTTAGGCTTCTTCCAAGGAACCAATCTCTGATACCAATTGTTGAACATTCAAAATACTGAGAGGGGGGTGAATTAATATTCCATAAAACCATAATAAAATCTATCTAATCATTATCACAAATCTAATTGAATCAGCAAGAAGGAACATAAGAACAAATCAATGCAACCATACACATGAACACCAAGATTTTTACGTAGAAAACCCAAAAGGGAAAAACCATAGTGAGGTTTAACTCATAATATATTGTATCTAGATACAAAATATTACAGGGCTCACTACCAAGACTCACTTTCCTTAAAAAGGCTCACTACCTGAGTACAAAAGATGTCTAACTTCCAAGATACAAAGATAATGGCTCACTACCAAAAGTTTGAACTGATGAAGTACACCTTCAATCCTCCCAAGGTCTCTTCAGAACTGTCAAAGGCTTATACGATGCAACATTCTAACTACTCCCTTCTGTAGCTTGACAAACTCTGTAATTCTACACAAATTTCCTAACATCCTTATGAATTTATGGCCAAAAATAATTCCCACTTACCAATGCTATTGTCTTATCAATTCCAAGGTGTCCTGTCAATCCTCCATTATGTTTTTCTTTCACCAAGCTATCCCTCATTGAACTCCAACGTATACACAACCGATTCCCTTTGAACAACATATCCTCCTAAATCAAATAACCCAACCAATTACTTATATCCTCCAAGACAGGTTCTTTACAAGCTCTCCAAGGTTCTGCAAAATTTGAGTCTTCCTCATACAAGTTCTTCAATTCATCAAAGCCTAATAGCTCCACTCTCATTTCTGCCAGTAAATTCCTTCTCCTACCCAAAGCATCAATGAATCTATTTGACTTTCCACTCCTATGTTTCAAAACAAAAGTATAACTCTACAAGAATTCCACCCATCTCATGTGTCTCTGATTCAACTTACCTTGAATATTCCAATACTGTAACACCTAATGATCTGTATACAACACAAAATCATTAGGAAACAAGTAATGTCTCCATTTCTTCAAGGCTTGAACTATGGCATAAAACTCTTGGTCATACACTAAATACCTTCTCCTAGCATCATTTAATTTCTCACTAAAATAAGCTATCGGTCTCCCTTCTTGACTCAACACTGCTCCAATTGTATTTCTACTTGCATCATAGTCTACCTAAAATACCTTATTAAAGTATGGTAAAGCCAACACAGGTTGCTCAATCACCTTTTGTTTCAACAACTCAAAACTCCAATCTGCTCAAGATGTCCACCTAAAATATTTCTTATCTCTTCATTGTTTTTGTCATAGGACTACAAATAGAATTGAAATTCCTAATGAAATTTCGGTAGAAACTATTCAATCCATGAAATGATCTTACATCTCCAATTCTTTCTAGTGTAGGACATTCAACAATTTCTCTTGTACCTTCTCAGCATCCATCTCCAATCCATTAGCAGATATCACAAATCACAAATATACCAATTCTTCCTTCATGAAACTACACTTCTTAATGTTTATCAGCAACTGCTCTTCTCTCAACCTCTATAAAAATTGTCTTATATGCAACAAATGTTCTTCTCTAGTCTTACTAAAAATCAAGATGTCATCCAAATAGACAATCACAAATTTACCCAAGAATTTCTTCAATGCCTCATTCATCAGCCTCATGAAAGTACTCGGTGCATTTTTTAGTCCAAAAGGCATCACCAACCACTCATACAATCCTTCATTTGTCTTGAATGTTGTCTTCCACTCATCCCCTTCTTTGATTCTGATCTAATGATATCCACTCTTCAAATCTATCTTTGTAAATTATTTAGCTCCACTTAAACAATTATAATGTCATCCATCCGAGGCAAAGGTAATCTATACTTTACTGTGATTTTGTTTATGGATCTAGAATCTGTACACATCCTCCATTCTCCATCCTTCTTAGGTGCTAGCACAATAGGTACTGCATAAGGACTTAAGCTTTCTCTAATCAAACTCTTCTTTAATAACTCTTGAACTTGTCTATTCAATTTTTGCTTGTTTATCGATGTCATCCAGTGTGTTGCTTTATTAGGAAAACTATCTCCAAGAATCAGATCCATGTAATGACTAATACTCCTCACAGGTGGCAATCCATCAGGTACATTATCCGAAATGATAGCTTCATATTCTACCAGCAACTCCTTTATCTCCTTTGGTTGTTCTTCCACATGTTTCAAGTCTTCAGCCTTCTTAGGAACTAAGGCATAGCACATGTTCTCATGTCTCAGTTCATCCAAAAATCTCCTTCCATCAACCAAACAAATTCTAGCACTCGTGGAAACCTCAACTTTAGGAACATCCTCCCAGGGAAACAAAGTTTGTTTCATCCCATTAGCAACAATGGTATATGTTTTCTTCTTTCCATAATGAATAACCTGTCTATCATACTACCAAGGCCTTCCCAACAAAACATGGCATACATCCATAGGCATGATATCACACAAAACTTCATCATGATAATTTCCTATCTTCAATTTCACCATTGTTCACTTACCAATATCTTATGCTCATCTTGAATCCATGCTATCTGATAGGGCTTTGGTTGTTTCAACCTTTCCAGCTTCAATTTGGTCACCATTTCTTCAAAAACTAGGTTCTAAGAGCTTCCGCTATCAATAATCACTCTACAACACTTACCAACTACCTTGCATCTGGTTTAGAACAAATTCTTTCTCTACAACTATTGCTGCTCCATCTCACTTTGACACAATACTCTTCTATTCACCAACACTTCTCCCTCTTCCGATTTATTAGATGATTTGGCATGATCCTCCTCAGCAAAGGTTGTTCTTTTACTATTCTCAGTCTTTTTGCTTGTCTCTCCCTGATAACATTCAAATGCTCTATGTCCTTCTCCACCACACTTAAAACAAGTTCCTTTGAATACTCTTTTCTCCTGCCCCCTATCATCTTTTCTATAACCCTCATTCTGATAACCACCATATCCTCCTCTCCGGTAAGAGTTTCCATCATCTCTATGGTATGAATTATCATTCTTACTGACTTCCTTATCTTTATTTTGATTTGCAAAAGATCCTCTTTCTCCTCCTGTAAAAATTCTTCCTCTCTGAAATCTTCTACCTCTTCCTCTCTATCTCTACTCATTTCTTTTATTCAGCTTCTCTTCTTCTTTTAGGGCACATTGATATGCCTCCTCCACACTTAGTAACTTAATAAAACTGATCACATCTTATATAGACAGCTTCAAGCCATTCACATATCTGGCTACTTGATCGGTCTCATCCTCTGAATGTCTGGATCTGATATTCAACTTGTAGAGCTCCTCAGTATATTCTATCACTTGACTCCTTCTGCTTCAAATTTTGCAACTTTCAAAACAAACTGATCTGATAGTATGTGGGCATAAACTTCATCTTTAACTTATTCACCATCCAATCCCATGATTTTATCTTCTCCTTTCCTCTTCTTTTCCTATCTGTCTACAAATGTTCCCACCAAAGGGATGCATGTCCTTTCAACTTTGTACAAGAAAATTTCACCTTCTTGTCTTCAGTGATACCTTCAAAATCAAAATAATTCTCCATCTCCATTATCCAATCAAGCAATTCATCTAAATCCAACTTACCACTATAATCGAGTGGATTGAAATGTGGTTTAGTATTTACTCTAGTTAGGGCTCTTATGAACCTCTCTTCTCCTTGATCAAGGCTAGGTTGATTTCCTCTTCATCAATCACATCATCAATTGGTTAACCTCTCCTCTGGGCCATTTTGATTGCTTCTAATCTATCAAAAATTCCTCTCAACATCTCCATTATAGATGGGTTTGCATTTCCATGTAGTCCATTTCCTCTACCATTTCTTCTTCCTACCATATTTACACAAGTCCTCTATAGCTATAGGCCAGATCCTCGGTCCACCACCCCACAACAAATCTTCAACAAGACTTCACAAACTCTAGTGATCTCTCACGGAACGAACCTCGCTCTGATACCAGTCCGGTGTAGTCACGGTAGGACGGTCCTCATAGAGAATAGTCCAGAACATGCAGGAAGAGTTACACAACATAATCCACTTAGAATATGGAGTAAAATGCAAATTCAAACATTCTTATTATCATAAATTTCAATTACATACAGTCAGCAACATTCGGGTTTACAGATTGGGCTCACAGGCCTGATACAACATGCTCAAAATATAATATTCCTACATGCTCCTTAATGCAAGCCAAAATCTTACAGATTGAATCCCCTATTCATTCTAATTGTTATCCTAATGATCTATTATAATTATTTATATCACATCTGAGATCTAGAATCATCTGCATCGTCCAAAGATCGTTACAATCTCCGATGAAGGAAACATAACGTGCATGAAATAGGTTGGCCTTAAATTTTAATTTATCCTTGGAAGGTGCATAAGATGAAGTGTGGACCTAAATTAAGGTTGGGGACACTCCACAGAACAATTCAAAACACAACGTGAGGATCCGCAAGTTATGGGAAGGATCCGCAAGAGATCAAATTAGCTGTTAGGCTCGAAACTGTTACTTAATCTGAAAGCGATAACTTGTCAGAAAAAGATCCAATTGTGCTGAAATCTTGGAATAAGGAAAATGAACATGTCGACGATGAAAACGTAGATCCATAGAATCCGGTGAGAAAATATGATGCAATACCGAATCTGCCAACTTGAACTAGACAAGAACAAGAACAAAACTGAAAGAAACTATCTTTGGTTGATGTAGGATTGCAAAGAACCAAGGATTCTCTTGCATCACTGGTACACATGTTTCTTCCCTTCTCAAATCTGCAATCTATTTTCTAGGTCTATTAATATTGAGTTTAATATTGATGTTTCAAGTGTTAGATTGTGTTTTGGTGTTGCTTTTATATTTTTATTTTTTCTTCCCAAAGTGTTATTTGACTTTGATCCCCTGCCTTCAGTCATAATGAAAATTGAAGATTCCCACTTTTACTTGATTCACCTAAGGGTTGATAATCAATTCATTGTGTGGATCTCATTTCCTAATGAAATAAAGGAAACTAGGTCTATCTATTATCATATTTGGCTCACCCTGCTTTACCCCTATTTTCTGATGTTTCATTCATTAATGTCATCCCTTACATCCTATTTAATTAGGTTTACTCATTAAAGAAGTGCATCTTGAAATAGACTTAATCTTATAGAATCACAAGTCCAAAATTAACTAGGCTATATAGTCAGCATTCTAAATATGAAAAGGTAAGATAAATAGTGTTAAATATATAAGTTAAGTTTAAAGAGCTAAAATAACTAATACATAGTCATTTGAAGTTAACAACATCATTAGAGTATAAAATATATAATGGGGTATAAAATTTAGTGGTCTCTCTTTATAGACAACTTTTAAGATAATATGAAAATTCTTGGCAATAGAAAAAAATTATAATGTGGTGTTTAGAGAGAGAGAGAGTTCCCTATAATATTCTTTATTGGAAAAGGTTAAAAGAGAGGAGAAAAATCCAAAAGAACCTAATGAAAATGATTTCAAATGAAGTGTAGAGCACAAGGCCAACCAAGACTAATAACAATAGGTGTATTTTGTAAGGGACACATCCCCAATCTCATGTATGTGTATAGTATAGATAAGATGTAAGAGAGATAGATGATATGTATGCAAGAGATTGAGAAAGAGTAAGAGTAAATTAAAGAAGAGTATTAAAGTCATAATATATTGTATCAGATTGTATGAGTTCAATATATAAAGGATATTTATGGTGATTCCAATTAATGTTTGATAAATATATAGTATATGTTTTATTCTTGTTAAGTGTCACGTTGTAGTGTTTTGCACTGCACAACATTTTATTATTCTATTATTGTTGTCACTAGGATATAAATACAACTCCTAATAATTCTTTGGAATTAGAACTATAGTTTTTGTCTCATTTTTCTTTCTAACATTAGTTCCATTGTCAGGACCCTAATACGGAAATAGAGAAGAAATAAGAGTTCTAAGCAAAAAATACAAAACAAAAAATATGTTAAGAAAAACTTTAAAAGAAAAACATAAGTTTTTTAAAGAACTACGATAGAATCCCCCAAGCCTTAACCTTCTGAGAAATGGTTAGGCATCTAGGGGATGGTAAATGGAAAGAGGGGGACATTGGAAAAGATCCCTGAAAAATATGTAACTAATCAAAGTGATCCTATTATAACACCATGGGATGCATAAAATGACTAATGAAAGACCAAACTATTAACACCCATGGCCAAAGGAGATGATAATAAATTAAGAGAAGTTAGAGAGGAAATTGAATTGACAAATTAATTGAACATGGAGGATAAAGCATGGAAGAGAGACATTAAAAATAGACATGTGGATATCAATAAAGGTACCATAGGAGGATATAAAAGTTAGAAAATATTGAGTATGAGAATGCCAAGAAGGGTGCTACTAAGTGTGCCAATGTGGGTGCCATCAAAAAGGAAGAAGAGAACACCAAAGTGGGTGTTGTTGATTAAAAAAAATAGAGCTATACCAAACTCTAAAATAAATAAATTTAAATCTTGAAAAACCAGAAGAAATATTAACAAAGTTAATTGGAAGTATAGAAAGGTATGGGGTATCAAGAAAGAATTTAGAAGAAATTTGTGGGAGTATTCATACCCCGATACTTTTGCAGTTGATAAAATCAACACATTTGAAACCATATTTAACTAATATTTATATTGCATTTGACGAAAGATTAAATAAATTACTAAAAACCCAAACAAATTATAACCTTTAACATTTGATGTGGATTGATTAGATCAGGTTAATATAAGTGTAAGAAACTTAAGGAGATAAGGGCTAAGTGAAGAAGATAAGATCATAGTGAACTTGGGAAAATAATTATCCCTAATAACTAATTGTATGTCATTTAAAAATAAAAATTTGTCCCCTAAAATAAAACAACACTTTAAAGAGTTACACCCTTGGACCAAGAACCATCCCCTATGTCGTATAATACAATAAGGATTTCATCACAAAGTACAAGTGAATAATTGAATCAAGAATTAGGTCCACAATAATAGTTCATTAATATTGTGTAGTCATATTAGGGAAGGAGTATTTTGACATTCAATTACCAAGGGATAAAGGAAGAGAAAGAAAACCAATATAACAAAGAAATATTAAGAAGAAAAAGGAACAATTACTAAATAAAACCCACTACAAAGAAGAGGAAAAGCGTAAAAATAAAATGGATTCACCAATAAAAAATTTAGTGTTCGACAAAGATGCAACTAAATCTATAGAACACATATTTTTTGTAAAATATATTTGGTAGAGAAAGGGTATAGTCATATATTAGGTCGATTTATTTGATTTTATGGGAATGTTAAGGAGTGATGAACTCAATCAGTATAGGAAAATTAATCCACAACATAATAAAGAGTGGGAAGAAGTTGAAAGGAAATATTTGGAAAAAATTTAATCTCTATAAGTTTCGATGGAGACCATTAGCAAGATAAGAGACTTAGTTTAGGAGGAAGGATGATTAATAAAATATTATGACTGATGAATTAAGAAGGTATCAAGAAATATGGAAGAAGTATTATCAGAAAAATAGTAGATAGAATGGTTTATCTTAAGACTAATTATTGAAATCAAAACATCCTTATATGAAAGAATATTTAGAAATTATTCTAAAGTGATATCTCTAACCTACAGATAGAAGCACAAACCTAGAGGAGAAAATAAATCACTAGTGAAAACAAATAGAAAAATTGAAGTTGGAGTTAGATAAAATAAAGTTAAAGTAAGAAATACTTGTTAAATAAGATACCAACCCACAAAAGTATAGGACAAGCATTTGGTGCATGTGTTTTTTAAATCAAAAATGAATGTCCAATCATGAAAGGAGAAAAGAGAGTTTTTGCATTGAGGGTAGTGTTACCAGATTGTGTCTTGCAGCCCAATTAGGTTGGGTTGTAAACAACAGATGTTTAGCTACTTTGAAGAAGCAGGGAGGTTCAAAGGAAGGGGTAAGAAAAAATGCATTTCATTCATTAAAGTTTGATACAGTTCCAAAAAGGTACTTATAAATTGTCAAGTTTTCATGATTAAAAACACCTACTGCATGCAATAATGTTTAGTTCATGTTATACAATTGATTTACAAGAAAGAGAGATTTTACATAAGTCATTGTATGAATAATTGTTTATATTCAAAAGAGAAGTGTTTATAATCCCACACAAGTTATGGGAGTAACTGTATGTGACAGAATGCACAATAACGAGTACATTGGAAGTAAGGGAAAATATATAAAAGAAAGGTGGGACCCATAATTTCCTAAGTGAATGACAAATCCCATTATCCACATCATCATTTCCAGGTATCCTAGTGATAGCTTCAAGAAGAGACCTATAGGAGGATGAAAACATGATGTTAGATCTCAAGGTCCCATCTCTACTCCTATATGTAGTAATTCAAAATGTACTTGTTATTCTACCTTTGATCAACAAAATGAAGAAGATAAAAAGATATCAGATGTGGATATCAAATCAAGATGAAGCAGAAAAGTGAAATTCAGATCATACAATCAAGGAGAGGCTATCACCCCATTTTTTTATCTAAATTGTTTGTTCATATGCAGATTCAGGCCAAGTTCCATTGCAAGATCCATGCATGATAACATATGAAAGAAAAATATAATATCCATGAGAAAGGTGAAACCTTGCTCAAAATATAGTATGTGGAGAAAATGTGGCTCCCACAAGGGTTGATCCCAGCAACTATAAAAGAGTATCAAATATCATGAACATAACAACAATCATAGTCATAAGGTCTGATTGTGAGCATATATGAGCACATGAAATTGAATTCATGGTTAAGAGAAAGCTATCTTGAGTATAGTGGTAAGGAGCCATTCAAAAGGAAAAAAGAGGAACCAAAACACAACCAATTCAAGCAAGAGAAGTGAAAACGAGAAAGGGACAATCATTACCAAAAGTAGAGGTAAATTTCAAGGCAATAAAATACAGCAAGAGGCAATCATGATGTATAATGAAAAATACAACCTTAGTTGTGTTAGTAGTGTGAATGCAGTTTAGAAGATCATCATAATAGATTGCTATTTGTGAAAAGAAATAGTATATAATGCTATTGAATGAAAATGGGTCCACTTCAAGTAGAAAATACAACCACAAAATAAGCATGTACTATGTTTTTTTCATAGTTACTAAAGTGTGAGCACCTCATGAGAGGGGCATCTATTTTCATTTGTATAATTGGAAAAGAAGATCTTTAACCTTTCCATTCTTCTTATCTTTAGAGAAAAAACAATAAGTTGCACGCATATGACAGTGATAGGGAATGACAGCAATAGCAAGAGCATAGTTATGTATCAAGAAGGATTGTCATCACAGTTCAAGACAGCAACAACAATACATAAGATATGCCTGACAGTCATGATAAATGGAGGGGACAAAAATCTTAACACTTCAAAGATAGTCACTAAAGAAGGTTTTAAACTACCCAGGTCTCAAAACCCTACGCAAGGTATGATAGTTACAAATCTGAGAAAATCTCCATCCCAGATCAAGGTTTTCATGTAGCTAGATATTTAGTTTTAAAACTCCTATTGAAAGGTGGATATGGTTATATGCTTATAATTTTATGAAAATATCTCAAAACCAGTGATAAAATATGTCTATGTTTTATGTTGTACAAACTCATTTCAATCCTTTCATGCCTAGGAGTGATGATACGATGCAATAAGTAGTGAATAGAGATAAAACAAGGGACACCACAAACAAAGTGCTCATGACAAGTAGACAAAGTATGTGATCTCATCAATGAAAAAATGATGATTTTGAAAGCCAACATCAATAATGAAACCACGTTGAAATTGTCACATGATAAAAAAAATACGTCAAGAAATAGAAAATTTCATCATTCTTTTGTCACAAACTATGCATATACAATCATTTCTTTCATAGAGAGAAAAAATATTAGTATTCCTATAATGTAAAGGAACTTACCAGTAGAGAGGATTCTATCCACAATCACACTCTGAACCTTCAAACCCTCGATGGCAATGCAATAGCATAAAATAGAAGGTAAAATTTGAATGCAAAATTAGCTCGAGTTAGGGTTAAGAATCTTTTAGGTTTCTCATGAAAACCCTAAACTTTGGCTGCCCAAGTGATTTTTATCACTTTATTTTATAAAATTGCCTAATGTATTAAATATCCCCTTTGTATTTTTGCATGAGGTTGAAGCAAAAAAAAATGTGTAAACAAATATTAAAGTAAATCGTAATTGATTGTCTTTAATATTTTTTCAAACAGTTTATCCTTGTCCCAAAATCATGCAAAAATAAAAGCGGGAGTGGAACTGAAGCTTTACACATGCATTTGGAGATATTCAAAGTGGTTTATTCTTTATTTTGAGTTCAACTAAACTGATTTTGGAGTCCCCTTTGGTCAACCATATTGAGAGGGGGAGTTTGGAGCTATTTTAGCTCAATTTGGATTAGTTATGAGCCCTCATTTTTAGGATTTTCTCTTTTTCTCATGAGGCATATTGAGATAGATATTTTGAGTGTATTTAACTGCAAGTGCCACCTCTTAACACTTTGAGACTTGTTTTTGTATTAAAGGAAGAAAATCTTATGCTTTTTTCCTTAGTTCTTTCTTTTTTTTCTTTGCAGATATGGTATTGTAACTCAGTTTTAGCTGTTTCAAAGCATTTCTCAATGCTCTTTGTACAAAATTCATTTATGCTTCAATAAAGTATAGTAGTTCCTTCTAGTTTTATTCATAGTTCTCATTGTTATTGTATGATTGTAAAGAAATTACTGCGATTTAATCAAGTAAATCCTTTGATTCTTGTCCATCTTTGCAATGATTGAATAGGTTATTTCATAATTAGTACAGGTTATATGTTGTGTTTAGATGCTTTTCATTAGTTTGTAGTTGTGAAACTTTTCTTTCCTTCATACAAACGCTAGGTTTAGCTACCTCTATATGAAATATTCATGTATTTCATGTCCTAAATCAAGTTGTGAATAGGTTAACCTCTTTATTGAAGCAAATTGTGAGTTAGTGAAGTAGTTTAAACTCTCATCCATTAATTGTGCATCACCTCCTAGAACTAGTTTTCCCATTTATCAGTTGTCTTTCTATCCCTTTCCCAACCAATTCATTAGTTTCTAGAAGATCTAAAGGGGAACCAGTCCATAATCTGGAGGTTCATTCTCATAATTGGTCACCCACAACCTGAGTTTGATCCCATGTTGCATAGGATTGTTGAGTTTCATACTTAGCTAAAGGGTGTAGTCCTTCATTCTAACAGTTTTTGGCAAGCTTGGTGGGACATGATTTGACTGTTTTAGTCCAAATTTCATTCATATATTGTTGATATTAGGTTTGTATATCAGTAAGATCTACCTTTGGAGGAAAAATCTACACACATCTAACGACTCTAAGCTCACATTTACTGGTTTCAAGGTGGACAAAGTGCTGATATGTTTTAAGTTTTGAAGATCAATCTTGATATTTTGATTTGTGGGTATTTCAATGAGTTTCCAACTCATGTGAATGTTGAAAAAATGTATCCATTTCATGGAGAAAATTTTCATCATGCTCCATTTCATGAAGTAGCTATTAGAGTACCCTCCTTCCAGCCTTACCAAGCTAATCATGATGCTGATTTTACACCTAATTCCTTTGATTTACAAAGAAACTAGCATGCATAGTATGAATACCTCCCACCCACCCCAGTTCAACCTAGTTGGCAGCCTATACATAAGCCAAATCAGCCCCAAGAAGCCTATTTTCTTCAAAACCAATAGTATACCCTTCCCAACCAACTCCAAGAGAGTGAAAAGGATGAGATTACAAGCATAAAGAGTACATTGCTTGACTTCACAAAGTAGATAGAAGATATCAATAGAGAACAAGAGTACAACATGAAACAAGAGGAGCTTCCTTACCAAGCCTGTCTCCAACAGCAAGAACAACAATCTTATGAGGCTTATTGTTATCAGCAAGAGATGGAAGAAAAGAAAAAGCATGAAGAAGAAGAGGAGGAACAAATGAGTCAACTTCTGGCCCAAGTTCATACTTTGTTACAAGCTAAAGCTACCCAAAACCAGTCTATTAATCCTCAACTTCATTCATATCAAGAGCCTAGACCAAGTCATCAAAGTACTGAACAACCATGGTAGCCTTCTTGGACCAAACATCCTGATTTTAAAATGCCAAATTTTGGTAAGGCTATTCCTTGTATACCAATCCAAGATTAGAAAGAGGAAAAGGTTGTAGAACCTAAATCAATCAAGATTCCAAGTTGTAGAATGGGAAAAAGGAAGAGTTAGTGAAGGAAAAAGAGGATTCATATGTTGTCTACAAGCCTCCATATGATATATAAGATGAGAAATTGGACTTCTTACAAGGAGGTAAGTATGAAAATAAAACTCTATGGCTAGAGGAGAAGGAGGTTGTTGTTGTTTGTACTATATCCCCAACTAAATATTAGCATAATGCATGGGAAGAGGATGTTCTATTAGGCTTTCCATTGGATCCCTTGCATTTTGATTCATTTGAAAAGTTTTCTAATGTTGTTTATAAGATGAATGAATGTAGAGTATAGAGGTTTCAAGGTAAAGATCTTTAGTTGCAAAGACAGGATACCCATGCTTCATTGGAGAAGGCACTACATGAGGAGGAATAATTGGTTTCTTTGTTTGATCAATTACCTATTTTTGTTGAGAAAGATAAAGAGACAATATAGGTACCCAACTTACTAGCTGATTTGGGACAGCTAGAAGATATTGTAAAACATGATGTACTACCGGTTCATGAAGGCAAGGTACCGGTTCATGAAGGCAAGGATGAGATTGAAGCCTCAATCTATGTGTTCAAAAGAACAAAAGGATAGGCCTATTTTGGAGGTTAATGGAAATTATTTTCCTGAAGAAGCTTAATAGATTAAACAAACAATTAGGTCAAAGTGTGTACTTCAAAAGGGTGATCTTAAATCTAAGGTGAGTCCTCTTATGTAAACAAGTAAAGAAAATTTTTAAGGTGACTCTTTTTGGGATGAATTAGAGGTTTTTTGTTCAAATTTAGATGTCAAACCAACATCTTAGGAGGAAATTTTTTATGAGAAGCCATCTCAAGTACCTATTCTTCTTCAAGAGATCCAACATGTGTATACATGTCTTGATACCATTTCTTTGTTCGAAGGAAGACCGATTTTTTATTAAAATGATTGGTTTGATGAGTATGATCAATTGAAGGTAAATAATGCAGAAAAGGAAGAGGAGATCCAAATTGACAAGTTGGAATTTGTGGATATAATTTAAGAAGATGAGAATGAATATAACACATGTATACTAACATCAGTTCCTAGTTTTGAGAAGCAAAGTGATGAAATTCATCTGGATTCAATACAATATTATGAGCTAGATGAGAAAAAAATTTCAAGTATCATAGAATATTTTTTTATCTAACATTGATGATAATTTGATGCAATGTGAACTAGCAGTATGTGATCAGCCTATTCAGGTGAATTAAGTAGTCATTCCTTCATTACTTGATGTTAGATCAGCATCTCCTTCGAATCAAATTGAAATTGTGATAGAGGGTGTAACAACAGATCTCAATCAAGAAACCAAGAGTATGAGCCAAAATTTCATCCTTGCAAGAGGATGTCCAATCAGGTATTTATCTAGAAGAGAGCTAAATAAGGAGACAAATTTTACTATTTAACCCAAAGAGGAGGTTGCATCCTTTGAACAACAAAGATAAATCACCTATTCACCCCATAACAACAGTATCTATGATCAGGTTCAGATGGTGAGTGAGTTTGTTTTTATTCTTCAAAGAGTTTTGCAACAATCTATAGGGTATATTCTTATGGGTCATATCTTATCAGTAACAAATCACCTTGAAGAGCATCCTTTCTTAATTAGAAAGGGAATTTATTTCCCAATACTAGTTAATGGCTTTGTCTAAACACTACCACTGTTGGTTAGTGTATGATAGGTTAAGTTTTCTTTCCAGTTAATAAGTGTTGATTACACATCTACTTTAGTTCAATTTTCATTTTACAAGAAGTGTTGTTGCACATTTTTTTGGCCCTATTTAGAGCCATTGTAGTTTTCTTTTGGTTTTGTTTTACTAATGTTCATTTCTAACAACTGAGTTACAAAGAATTTTCTAAGTTGTAAAGGATAGAAATTGACTCCTATTCCCAATGGATAGCTTTATGCTATTGGTATAAAATTCTTAGCAAGAAAACATATAGTAGAGGGGTCACCAAAAATGTTACCAAATTATGCCTTGCAACCCAATTAGGTTGGGTTGTAAATACTAGATGTTTAGCTTCTTTGAAGAAGTGAGGAGGTTCAAAGGAAGGGGTAAGAAAAAATGCATTTCATTCATTAAAGTTTGATACAGTTCCAAAAAGGTACTTATAACTTGTCAAGTTTTTATGATTATAAACACCTACTACATGCAATAATGTTCAAGACATGTTATGCAAGTGTTTAAAATCCCACACAAGTTGTGGGAGTAACTATATGTGACATAATGCACAATAACAAGTACATTGGAAGTAAGGGAAAGCATATAAAAGAAAGGTGGGACCCATCATTTCTTGAGTGAATGACGAATCTCATTTTCCACATCAGTATTTCAAGTTGTCCTAGTGATAGCTTCAAGAAGAGACCTCTAGGAGGAAGAAAACATGATGTTAGAGCTCAGGGTCTCATCTCTACTCCTATATGCAGTAATTCAAAATGTACTTGTTATTCTACCTTTGATCAACAAAATAAAGAAGATAAATAGACATCAGATGCAAATATCAAATCAAGATGAAGTACAAAAGAGAGTTAGATCATACAATCAAGGAGATGCTATCAGCCCATTTGTTTTATCTAAATTGTTTGTTCACTATGTAGATACAGGTCAGGTTCCATTGCAATATCCATCCATGATAACATATGAAAGAAAAATATAATATGCATGAGAAAGGTGAAACCTTTCTCAAAATTATAGTATGTGGAGAAAATGTGGCTCCCACAAGGGTTAAGCCCAACAACTATAAAAGAGTATCAAATTCCATAAACATAATAGGAATGGCAGTCATAAGGTCTGACTATGAGCATATATGAGCACATAAAATTGAATTCATGGTTGAGATAAATCTATCTTGAGTACAATGGTAAGGAGACATACAAAAGGAAAAAAGAGGAACCAAAACACATCCAATTTAAGCAAGTGAAGTGAAAACAAGCAAGAGACGGTCATTATCAAAAGTAGAGGTAAAGTTCAAGGCAATGAAACATAGCAAGAGGTAGTAATGATGTATAATGAAAAAAACAACCTCAGTTGTGTTAGTAGTGTGAATGGAGTTTAGAAGATCACCATAATAGATTGCTATTTTTGAAAAGAAAGAATATATAATGCTATTAATCGAAAATAGGTACACTTAAAGTAGCAAATACAGCCACAAAATAAGCATGTACTGTGTTTTGTTCACAATTACTGAAGTGTGAGAACCTCATGAGAGGACAACTAGTTTAATTTGTAGAATGGGCAAAGAAGAGATTTAACCTTTCCATTCTTCTTATCGTCAGAGAAAAAACAATAAGTTTCATGCATATGATAGTGATAGGGAATGGCAGCGGTAGCAAGAGCACATTTATGTATCAAGAAGGATTGTCATCACAGTTCAAGACAGTAACAACAATACATAAGATATGTCTGATAGTCATGATAAATGGAGGGGATAGAAAGATTAACACTTCAAAGATAGTCACCAAAGAAGGTTTCAAACTACCTAGGTCGCAAAACCCTATGCAAGGTTTGATAGCTACAAATCTAAGAAAATATCCATCTTGGATCAAGGTTTTCATGTAGCTAGATGTTCAGTTTTAAAACTCCTGTTGAAAGGTGGATATGGTTATATGCTTATACTTTTATGAAAATATCTCAAAACCAGTGGTAAAATATGTCTATGTTTTATGTTGTACAAACTCATCTCAGTCCTTTCATGCCTGGGAATGATGATACAATGCAATAAGTAGTGACTAGAGATCAAACAAGGGACGCCACAAATAGAGTGCTCATGACAAGTAGATAGAGTATGTGAGCTCATAAATGAATGGAATGATGATATTGAAATCCAACATCAATAATGAAACCATGTTGAAACTATCACATGACAGAAAAAATGCCAAGAAATAGAAAATTTCATCATTCTTTTATCACAAACTACGCATATGCAGTCATTTCTTTCACAGAGAGAAAAATATTAGTATTCCTGCAATGTAAAGCAACCTACCAACAATCAAAACACTATCCACAATCACACTCTGAACCTTCAAACCCTCGATGGTGGTGCAGCAACATAAAACAAAAGGTAAAAGTTGAATGCAAAATGAGCTCAAGTTAGGGTTAAGCATCTTTTAGGTTTCTCATGAAAACCCTAAACTTTGGCCGCCCAAGTGATTTTTATCACTTTATTTTATAAAATTTCCTAATATATTAAATATCCCCTTTGTATTTTTGCATTAGGCTGAAGCAAAAATAAATGTGTAAATAAATATTAAAGGTAATTTTTATAAATTGCCTTAATATTTGTTAGGAAAAGGGATAAATTTTCACATGACAAATATTAAAGTAAATTGTAACTGATTGTCTTTAATTTTTATTCAAACAGTTTATCCTTGTCCTAAAATCATGCAAAAATAAAAGTGAGAGTGAAATTCAAGCTTTACACATGAATTTGGAGATATTCGGAGTGGTTTATCCTTTATTTTGAGTTCAACTAAAGTGATTTGGGAGTCCCCTTTGGTCAACCAGTTTAAGAGGGGGAGTTTGGAGCTATTTGAGCTCAATTTGGATCAGTTACGATCCCTCATTTTTAGGCTTTTCTCTTTTTCTCGTGGGGCATATTGAGATAGATATTTGGAGTGCAGTTAACTACAAGTTCCACCACTTGACACTTTGAGACTCTTTTTTGTATTAAAAGAAGAAAAATCTTATCCTTTTTTCCTTAGTTCTTGCTTTTTTTCCTTTGCATTCTAGAGAGAGGGAATATGGTATTGTAACTCAATCTTAGCTATTTGAAAGCATTTCTCAGTGCTCTTTGTACAAAATTCCTTTATGATTCAATAAAGTACAACAGTTCCTTCTAGTTTTATTCTTAGTTCTCATTGTTATTGTATGATTGTAAGGAAATTACTATGATTTAATCAAGTAAATCCTTTGATTCTTGTCCATCTTTGCAATGATTGAACAAGTTATTTCATGATTAGTACAAGTTATATGTTGTGTTCATATGATTTTCAGTAGTTTATAGTTGTGAAACTTTTCTTTCCTTTATACAAACGCTAGGGTCAGCTACCTACATATGAAATATTCATTTACTTCATGTTTTGAATCAAGTTGTGAACAGGTTAACCTCTTTGTTGAAGAAAATTGTGAGTTAGTGCAGTAATTTAAACTCTCATCCATTAATGGTGCATCACCTCCTAGAGCTAGTTTTCCCATTTATCAGTTATCTTTCTATCCCTTTCCCAATCAATTAATTAGTTTCTAGGAGATCTAAAGGGGATCCAGCCCATAATCTAGAGGCTCATTCTCATAATAGGTCACCCACAACCTAAGTTTGATCCCATGTTGCATAGGATTGTTGAGTTTCATACGTAGCTAAAGGGCGCAATCCTTTGTGACAATAGGTAGATCTAAAAAAGATTCCAAAGAGGAACAAAACAACATATTATGGAATTTTTGAAGAGTGGGATGACCATGAGATAGATGGCTACCCTTCACTACTTTTCAAATTCAAAGAAAAAGAAGAAGAGGAACATGATCCATGGTGCAATTATCACCATGCTAATAGTGGTGTTATAAAATAGAAGATGGTATGTGTCAAGGGGCTTGTGGGGAGACTTAATTACAATCAAGATCATGGTTATAAGGTACCTAGTTAGAGGAAACAAAGAAACATTAATACACTTCAAAACATAGCTCCACAAAACCAAATTGGAGACAAAAGATACTCTAGCAATTATAGAGGTGGTAGAGGAAGAGCATAGATGACAAGATGCTAGTTACTATAAATGTGGCAAGTAGGTAAATTCCATGAATGAATATTGGTCAGATAAGAAGTAGTGTACCTTTTGCATCAAGATGATGACCTATTCACATATGATTTCAAGCTAAAAAATATTTCAAAAATACACCTCCTCAATCAAAAATTAATGAGTTATAAGGGCCTAACATGAATGGATTATCCCAATTTTTGTATATATTATCCTAATGGTTGTATGTAGTTCTATAATTTTAGGAATCTTTTCCAATGTAGTTCTATATAACCTAACCCCTATCCATTCTAGGGGAAAGTGTGGAATAAGCTACTGATCCCTAAGGTGAATGTTTTCTTCTGGCTTCTAATGCAAAGAAAAGTGCTAACTCAGGATAATCTTTGTAAAAGGGGATTTTATATTCCTAATAGGTGTGTGCTTTGTGAATTCGATGTGGAGAGTTCTTTTCATCTTCTCATTGGTTGCAATTTTTTGTATCTCATTTGGAGTAAGTTTCTTGATCTCTGTAATTTGGATTGGGTGTTCTCGGGCTCTCTTAGTAGCTTTGTTGATCAGTCGAAATACCCCTCTTCATCCCCCATCCTTTGAAGGCTTTGGGATCTTATGGCCCCGCATATCACTTGGGGAATTTGGAAAGAAAGAAACAATCATATTTTCTAGGATTCTAAGCTCAAGGTGGAAAGTGTTTTTACCAAAATTCGAAGGGCTATCTTGGAGATTTTTTTCTTCATGGAATTGACTCTCCCCGGTATGTTGTATCCTCTTTCTTGGTGGTTATGATTTAATGGTTACTATCAAGTGGAGGATTTTTTTTACCATCTAAGGTTGGTAAGTCGAGCATCCATGCCAGATTGACTACTAAGTGGAGACCCCCTCCTCTAGGGTGGGTTAAGATTAACTTTGACGGGGCAGCCAAGGGTAATCCCAGGGCTACAGGTTGTGGGGGGTGTTGAGAGATGATGTTGGTAGATTCTTGGGTGCGGTGGAACTCTGATAGGGAAATAATTCCAATCACCATGTGGAAGTCGAGCGTTCATTAGTATCAAGTTTTCACTGGACAAGGGATACTCCAAACTTTGGGTAGAGGGAGATTCACTTAATATAATTAATTTCCTACATGGCATTCAGAAGCCAAGCTGGAACATTGATCATTTGATCGAGGATTCCATAATAATGCTTAGATTCTTTGAGGAAACTCATGTTACTCATATCTATTGAGAAGGAAATTCATTGGTGGATTTCATTTGCTAATGAGGTTGTCAGAATATTTTTTAGGCATGGGAAGAGTACTCCCTCCTTCTTGATGATACTAAGTATTTATTGAAAAATGATGGCTACGATTGAGCTCGATCTCTGGAGTGTTATTTTCATTATTACATGCACTTTCATCACACACTTTATGGGTGTTTTTTTGCTAGTTTCTTTTCCAAACTCTAGCTCCCTCCTAGGGTTTCTATTCAAAGTGTTTGAGATCATGGGGGTGACCATAGTAGGATTGAGCCTCACTCTTGTGAAAAATGGAGGAAGAATCGAAAACTTTGGAGGATTTTAGAGCAAGGTAATTTCACATATTTCTTGGAAAGACTTCACGGCCATGATCCTAAGGCCTCAAAATACTTTGTTAGCTATTGGCATGATAGAAGGCTCCAGGTCAAGGGTATGGAGTTTGTGATAAATGAGGATTTTATCACCTCCATCACCAACTTGATGATTGTGGGTCATAAGTTTTTCAAGGAAAGGAAAAGTAATGAAGATTCCATGGAGCAGTTCTTTAAAGATGATGAACAGAAGAAGTTGATTAAGTTGAAGGCATGGGGCTACAAACGATCTTCCTTGAAGAAAATTTTGGCTGATATTACAGAGCTAATCATGTGATATGTGACCCTAGATGTTCGCTATACTATAATTATTGGTCATCATTTTACTTTGTTGAATCATTTCAGGCATGGATTATTTATCTCATTTCCCTTCTTTCTTTTATCCTCTCTGGAAATGTTAGTGTATGCCCAGTTGAAAATTAGACAGGCCCCTATTCTATATGAGGGCCTTATTCTACTCATTATGGAGCACGTCAAGGCCCATACCCCTATCAAGTCATTGAAAGGGAAGGAGAAGGCTATTAATGAAGATTCCCTCTTGACTGGGTCGGATACTAGTGTCATTGGTGAGGAGGATTGGAATGATAAGGATGAGGATGGGTCTTCATCTCCTACATCGTCCCCCTCTAAGAAGAGAAAAAAGGGAAATATTAATAGGAAATGTACCACTAAGAGGATAGTTTTATAGGATTCGGATTCCCCTTCCACTAGGAATGATACAAAGGTCAATTTTGGTGAATCCCTTTCTAAGGGAGATAAGGAGGTTATTGGTCATGATTCTACTATTGTTGGTTGGAAGGAGGTAATCTTGCTAGATAATGTTGATGGTGAGGATCCGAAGGGAATGTCATGTAGGGCTTCTAAGAGGATTGCAAAACTAAAAAATTAGACTGTGAAGGAAGATTTGAAGAGAAACAAAAACTAGGGTAAGGATAAGGGTGTTGTGGATTCTTCCATTGAAATCAATTACTCCCCTGCTCATCTCTCACCTAGTGCAGAGCAATCTGGTGGGAATTATGTGAATGAGGATGATGGCCCGAAGACTAGTAAACCAAATCCATTAAAGGTAAACCCCCTCTCTGAAGATTTCACTTACCTTATGATGATATTACTTCTATGTTCAAATTCCTAGACATGGCTCATTCAAGAGCCACCTCCATGTTCAAGCTAGCTAAGTGGGTTTTGTAAGAATTCAATAGGTTGAATATCAAAATAAGGAGTCTAAAAGAAAATTTGCAAAATATGTCGAAGGGCTCTTCCTCAGACATATTGATTGAAAGACTCATGGACTTGGAATGTGCCTTTGCATTAAAACCTTGTGCGAGAAGAGCCTCTTTGGCATGGAGGAAAGGATTAATGAAACTAATGTGGACATTCATAAGGTACTGCATATTAGCCATGGTTCAATTAAGAACAGTGTTGAATCTTTGGAGGTCCTCTTTCATAAGGTAAGTGAACTAAGAGAAGATCAACTTTACTTTGTTGAGCTGATGGAGAAGGATCAGTCTACAAAAGGGAAAGGGAAGGAGGTCGAGAAAGATAAGGAAAAAGGCCCAAGTATAAGGGCCAAGGGTAACTTGAGAAAGATCTTTGAAGAGGAGAAGAAAGAGTTGATGGACATGGTAGAGCTGCATTGAAACCAATAAATTGAGGTGGCTAACACCTTAAAGAATTTGAAATAGTGTCATTTTCTGTGTTGTTTTCTTTTACTACTTTTTTGTTGTTGGTTCTCTATGTTTTGGCTATTGGTCTGCTGCTAGGGGCTACTAATGTTTCAATGTTTTTTGTTATGAGCATCTTTTTGTCTTTTATGTTATAAAGGGTTTCGGGTGCCTTCAAAACTTATTTTTCCCCTATAATAAAAACATGACTAAAGGTGCTAAGATTATGAGGAAAGCCCCAAAAAATATATTATAAGGGGAAATTAGACATTAGAAAGAAGATAAATATAACACACTTTTGATGAGTAATAAGACTCTATAAATGAGTATGAGGAGAGAAAATAGAATCCAAAATAGGACCTAGTAGAATACAAATATAAGAAAAAAGCTACAATAATAACAAGACATGGTAAAAATAACACAAAATTAAAACAACTTGCATACAACATAAATAATGAAGATGATGATGAAGAAGAAGAGGAAGAAGAAATATCCTTCTTGAATATATGTAAACATGATAAGATGTACAATAATCTCAACGTGTCATAAACAAAGAACTAAATAAATAAAAATAATAAACATTTGCTTCTCAAAAGAAGAAGCTTTCTCACTAAAAAAATTGAATTTTTTTAACACAACAAAACAAATTAATTGAAAAATTAAAGAAATTCTATAAATATTGGAATAGACAAAGATTCCAAAAGAGTCAAATTAGAAAATTAAAAAAATAGATAGGTCATGGAAAAATAGACCATTAATGATCAATACACACATCAATTGTAGAAAAATCAAACAAGTGATGGTTGACCTAGACACAAATATGAATATGCTCCCAAATAGAGTTTAAGAATGGCTAGGTAAACCAAAATTAAGAGAGACACCCTAGAACATTAGCCTAGTTAATGGATCATCATTAGGAACAATAGGAACTTGGAAATGTAGATGTTAATTTATTAGGAATAAAACAAGTTATAGATTTTGAAATTATTGCTATGAAAGAACCATTTGATACTTTTAATGCACTATTAGAGTTA
Organism: Sequoiadendron giganteum; assembly: GCA_007115665.2. NCBI lineage: Eukaryota > Viridiplantae > Streptophyta > Pinopsida > Cupressales > Cupressaceae > Sequoiadendron > Sequoiadendron giganteum. The sequence continues at coordinate 341,552,236 of CM021101.1, read as the reverse complement.
AATTCCAATGGTAGTATAGACTCAATAAAATAATAAATAAAGTTTTAAAATGATAATAGAACAATCCACATACCATTAAGTATAGATATAGATAATGCATATGTAGAAGAAATAGCCCAAGAGGAAAATGACAATGATTATTCTAAAATCCTCTATTCATTAGCAAAGTTACCTAAAACAAACCCATTAGAAGAACCTAACTTTAAAGAAGAGGTATAAATTGAAACTAGCAATATAAGTATTGATAGTGAGAACATATTAAATGCCTAGCTTAGGAAAGAATTAGAGTTGAAATCCTAAAAAATTAAAGGGTTCAGAAGAATTTTCATGATACATAGAATAGTATAAAACTCACTAAAAATTTACCACAAATAACAACAGACACATCATAATACCATTCTACAAACCCCATCAAAAAATCAAACCGATTAAATCACATCTCGTGGGGAATCTCACACATTAAATTACTAAATAAATCAAGGGTAGGAGATCTTAATGCTTATTTAGAAGATATGGAAAGAATATTTTCCAAGGAAGATATAATATTAGATGAGTTACAACATACACTAGTGTGTGACGTAGAAGTTGTTTGAATACCCAAAAGGGTAATAACCCTTAATGGTATACTCTCAAGATTTTGATAAACACAAGATACTTGTAGAAATAATGGGAATATGAACTAATCCAAATATATAATGGGACAATTTCACCAAATGAACACTTAGACGTATACATGATGATATGAAATTCTTGAAGAGAATACGACACAAGAATGTATGCATATGTTCTAGTGGAATCTTAAACTAGTTGTGCATGCCTAGTACATTAACTAGGAAAGAAGAGAGAAAACCAAGGAATGGGAAGAACTCCAACAAGAATTCTTACACACATTCTCATTTTATAGTTCAAATAAATATTATCCATAACACATTATTAAAAATGAAAGAAATTATATTTAGATATATAGAAGAAGACATCACTAATACTCCCCAAAAAACTCCAACACCACCAAAAAGGAAGAAATATGGAAGTTCATAGAATGGATAGATAAGGAAAAATAGTATTTTGGAAGAAGGTTTTATATAACACGTCAAGAGGATAATGAAGAAAAGCCAAAATTAGACAAAAATAAAACAAGGAGAAAAGGAGATAACACTACACAATTAAAATAACTATTATAATCAACCACTCAAGATAAGAGAAGAAAATATACCCACCATAGGAGATCCAAAACTAGAAAAAATTACAGACTATTAGGATGAGAAAGTATGAAGACCTCTTCCCTCACACATTTATTGTCCTACAATGAATTAAAGAAGATGAAAGAATCATGAAAATCCAACATTAAGAAAGGGTGAAACCAAAGAAGGAAATACCTTATAGTTTAAATCCAAATATAAAAAAAGAGTAAAGGTGGAAATGGATAATATGTTAGCCATAAGAATTAAAAAATAGGTGGATAATATAGAATGGATTATCCCAATGGTTGTATGTATTAAAAAGATAGGAGAAATAAAAATCTATGTAGATTTCTAAGAACTAAATAAAGCATGTATACATGATTCTTTCCCTACACCATTCATAGAAGAAATCTTAGACTCAATGGTAGGAAGAGAAATCTACTCTTTTACAAATGGTTTTTCTAGCTACCACCACGTTAAAATCAAGGAGGAAGATCAGCCCAAAAAAAAATTGAAATAGAATGGGTCTCGTTCATGTATATGGTTGTGCCTTTTGGTTTAAAAAATCTATCTGCATTTTTAACCACATAATGATGAACGTGTTTAAATAATTTATCCTTGATTTTTTGGAAGTATATTTAGATGACTAGACTATTTATGGGTTGGTGAAATATCATATTAAAATGCTCCACATGTTGTTGGATATATCTAAGAGTTTATGAATGTCTTTGAACTTGAATAAATGCATCTTTGTGATATCTTTTGGCACAATATTAGGTCATATCATATGTAAGGAAGGTTTAATGGTAGATCCACTAAAATTTTCTCTAATCACATGACATTACCACCACCAAAAACAACCTCTAATATTAAGACCTTGTTTGGATACACCGAATACCATCACAATTCATTATAGGATATATAGTGATTGCAACCCACTAGAAGAGCTACTAAAGAAAAAATCAAAGTAATTGAATGGAACAAATGATGTCAATAGTTATTTGACACATTCAAACAAAATATTTTGGAAGAACCAACACTAATCTTTCCAAATTATATATCACCATTCACATCCATGTAGATGCATTTGAAATAGAAATAGGGGCAGTTTTAGCACAACCTAAAGGAAACAAGGATCACCCTATAGAATTTGCAAGTCAAAAACTCTCCCAAGTAGAAAATAAATAAACTACAAAAAGAGAATCATTAGCAATAGTGTATGCACTCCAAAATTTTACATTATCTATTATCTACACATTCACATTTTATATAGATCATGAACTACTCAAGTATTTATTAAACAAATTGGTAATACATGGAAGGATATGTAGATTGTTGTTATTGTTTTAGGAATTTAATTTTAATATTATGGTTGTAGACACATAAAATTGTTTTGCGAACTTTATTTGTCCATATTTCTTCTAGTCCAAATTCAACTATAAATTAAATAATTCTTATTTATTTAATTAATTCATATCTTTTATTCCTCCTGACTATTTAAATAAATAAATTATATTATCCTATTTAAATACGTCATTAATTTCTTATATCTTTCTATAATTAAATAAATTCTTAAATTTATTTAATTATCATTTATCTATTTATTTCCTCTTGATTATTTAAATAAATAAATTTTATTTATTTAAATGCGTCACTAATACCTTATGTCATCTTATAATTAAATAAATTCTTATGATTTATTCAATTATTTACCACTTTGTCCATTTTCTCCATAGCTAAATAATTATTATTAATTATTTAATTGTCTCATTGAATTTTCCCTAAATTTAAATAAAATCATTTATTTAAATTTCCCACCAAGTAAATAATTTAAAATAATTGTTTACTGTCACATGACCCCACCACTTTTGAATTAAATTAATTTTTAATTCAAAAGGTCAACATCACCTCTTGAATCAAATAATTTTAAATTCTTATTTGATTCTCCACCAACCTCTTTTTTCGTGCCCAATATCTTCTTGTCATATGCATTCTTGACCCTTGATTTGATTTTCACAAAATCAAATCTGATCCCTTCATTTTAAATTTTAACCTAAGTTTGCCCTAACCCTAATTGCTAGTTGTCACATGCAATTTCAGCCTTTTATCTTAGGGCTTTGTCAACTTTCAATCTTGGCCATTCATCCAACAACTTGACTTCTATAAAAAATTAATGTCAACCTCATTTTGTCACTTCATGCTTGCAATTTCTAAGTAAACTTGCATTTTCTTAGTCAAATCCTTCAATATTCGTTTGACTCTTTGTCACAGGTCATAGTTTCTCTTCAAAATCTAAGGGAAAATATCATTTTACAACAAATGGAGAAGGGCAATGAAGGTCAATCATGGAGGTCATGAAGGTTGTTTGGTGAAACTTTCCTTTTTATTTATGCTATTTTCCTCCTTTGTGTTTCATTATTTAGATAGGGTTTATTTTATGCATTTTATTCTATGCTAACCTATATTTTTTCCTTAGTTACATTAGTGAACCCAACGCCAAGAACATATTTTGTAGTTTTTGTATGGCCTTTTCATCATTTTTTGTAGGTACAGGTATGGAATGCCACAAATGCCATTTTTTGAGCAGCATTTGATGCATCGTGACGCATCTATGTTCAAGAACGATGCATTTGACTTGCTACTGCGTATCTAAGAAGCCAAATGATGCATTTTTTCTGAGACACATTTGACAAGCAGAGCGACGCATCTGCCTGTTGCAAGTTTACTCTTAGTTTTAGCATCATTTTTTCAAATTTCTTCTTTCTATTTTAGTAGGTTATGGATTTTTGGTTACTGATATGTTGTTGGCGATATGTGGCAAGTTGGAAGGAGATACTAACCCTTGTTTTGTTGTTGATTTTCATAAATCTTTTTAATCTTTAAGCAATAAACAAACAAACAACAACAACTTGCATATCACACTTCATGGTTTAAAATGAACTGCATTCACACTCATGAGGATTAAAATGAACACATCTTGCATATACACTCATCAAGGCTAAAAATTTACTCGCATTCTCATAGCATTGGTTTAAAATGAACTTTGCTTGTCTCATAATAAGTTGGGCTAAAATGAATGAGTGTTTGAGGTGTCTTATGGTGTAGTGATAATTCCTTAGTGTGTATGCACTTATCTTACACCTTTCTATGATATTGAGAATCAAAAAAACTTAGGGGTTGTTGCTTTACCACCCACATATTTCAATTTTGGCATTAAAATGAATAATCTTGTGAGTGTGGAATGAAAACTTTGTGTATGCACTCTCCTCATGCCTTTGTGCAATCTTGGATGATCAAAAACAAAGTTTTCATGTTTCTTTTATGTTATCTTTAGAGGGGCCTACCTCGAAAGAGGGAACGACTCCAACCAATTTTTTGCTCGGGCTAGTATATAAAAGGGTAAGACTAAACTATCAAGTCCTCATGGTATGTAGGCCTTAGCCATGCAGTGTCATTTGAAATAGGGTACCTACCTTTTCTTTTAAAGGTATAAGAGCCCCTAGTAGAGTGATTAAAGCCTTAAGTGGCTTGTTGGATGCTCGCAAGGTGCCATGTCCCCGAGTATTCACTAAAACCCTTTTGTTTAGATTTCGAAAAACCCTTCTATTTGTTGGTGCCATAGGTCAGACCTCTCAATTCGTCCCACTTTTTTGTTGTTCTTAGTAGAGATGAAGAGTTTATCATGGGATATTCATGAGAACTCAAAGCTTGGTTGACCTGAGAAGTGAGTGTCATGTAAGGGGGAGCCAGTGTGGCCAAGCTTCTAATTCATCCACTAAGAATAGGTGCGGTTGGTTTATCCAAGTGGGAATCTAGTAAATATAGTCCTTGCCAACTATAGGTTTGTACTTGTTTTCAATGTGCTTGTCTCCAAAAATTCAAGACAAAACCAAGTGTTTGCCAAATGTTTGTTGATTCAATGAACACATAAAAAAACACCCTTCGAAAATCTAGAAATCACAATCAAACTAAAAGAACTTCACAAATTATCCAAAATTACAAGAAAACCAGACCTTGTCCAAACTGGAATGCAACTGAGACTTTGTAACATGCATACGACTATTCTAAAATGCATTTGCTACACAAAATAATGCATCTAACTTTGTAAACTGTAGTCGATGTCTGAAACAATGCATTTGATAACTTTGCAACACATTTTTTGTCTAAAACACTGCATTTGTCCTCTACAATGCAACTACTATCTAAAACACCGCATCTACTTTTCACTTAGGAAAATGACTGTTACTATCCTAGTCTGAAATCAAACATTCTGAGTCTATCTCTAAACATATTTTCTCAGTGGTCTCTCTACAAAAACCAAGAAATATTTTCTCAAATTATCCATCTTTTAGTTGGCATTTAGTTGTTACCATAGGCTTTACCAATACAAATTTTAGTTGCATCCTAGGATCCATAATCATTTTCAGCATAGACAAACTCTCAGGTCTTCATCTTTGTAGACTTTAGAATAGGTAAACTTTCCATACTTTGTAAAACCATTGCCTCAAAAGTAGATTGTCATTGGACCAAGTCAAAAATCACTCTTTTAGTCTTTTTCATTTTATGTGAGATATTTTCAGCTCATAAGTCTAGTTTGTAAAACTCACCTTATCACTTTGTCACTTCATTTAGTCTTACAAAAAGCCCTTTGACAATCAAAATTGAAACATTGGCCAAAATTTGGATGGTTAGGTAACCTCTTCTAAAAATCTCCCAAAGATGATTATCTTTTAGAGTTTCCTTATACCTTGCATTTCCATTTACATTGTCATGGCATACCTCAAAATAGCTTAGTCTCTTATCATTTTCCACTAGACATTCCTTTTTATCACTTTGCATGGTCATCTTGCATCATACCTTATTTCACTCCTTATTCCAAAAAGACCAAAAACATAGTTGCATTGGCATTGTCTCCTTATTACCAAAAATCTAAAAACATAGATTTAGTGTCATATTAGGCATAATTCCATATCATTTGCATTACTATCCACCACCATGTCTTTCATTCACCTTAATATGCTTGCTAGTCAAGTTGAATACCAATTTCTTCGCATTGGTCAATACCAACAAGCCATGGATTTCAAAAGACAATTTATCCAATCCAAATGCAAATCAACCTCAACCCATGGTCAACCACCCACATATCCTTCCTACCAATAATCCATAAGTCCTAGTCATGCATCCATATACTCTCACTATCAAGAGTCACTTGACACAATCCATGCCATTAATCCACGACAAATTTCTATTGGTCACACCCATCCTAACCTTGATAAGGGAAACCAACCATCCACTAATCCCTTCCAAGCCACTCCTTCTCAATCTACATTTAGTCATGAAAATATATCTCGTCATGGTCTCCAAATTCACATTCCATTTACTAAACTTGAGGATACATGTCAAAAGGAAAGTCCAAAGAATGACATCATAACTTCACCTTCATGTCAAGATTGGAGTAGTCCATCCCATGACCCCATCCTTAATTCTATTCAAGAAGTCCTCCTAGATAATCACGGCATACAAAATACACCTATCCTTGATCAAGATCCCATCATGTCATTCAAGATAAACCCATCTTTGACCAAGACACTGCCATTGATCAAGAAATCCAAAATGATTCGCCCATCGACCTGTATGCCATTCATGATTCAACACTTGAAGATGACCCTATCCAAGCTCCAAATATCGAAACTTCTAAAAATGAGACACTTGCCTCCATGGGATACATAAATGATCTTCCTCCAAGACAAGATTCCCCTATTCTATACATATTCACAAATGATCAAGCTATAGCTAAATTCGTGGGATTCTATGACAATGACCATAAAGACGGCTTCGACATCGAATTGGAAGCACCAACAGAATCATCTGAATTCGATATGTCACAAAATCAGACCAAAGATGTTAATCAAAAATCTATACCACATTTCAAAGAAGCTACGACATCTTATCAACTAGGATCATCTATCTTTGTCAAAGCAGGCCTTCTTACAGATGAGAATATTCCAAGCATTACTTTCCACATAAATAAGGATGGGTTTACATCTTGCTTCCAAGATAGGAAGTACCCCATCGCAAAAAAAATCTGTTAAAACATGCATTATCAAGGAAAAGGACTAGGCCTACACGAGCAAGGAATTCTAGAACCAATTCAACTTCGAGAAAATTCTAGACATCAAGCTCTTAGCTATTCTTCGATTAGCAAATCTAATGATGTTAGTGGTACCTCCTCGATATTGTGGGCAACTTTATCTGATACAAACATTAAAATGGGGGCCATGAGTAGTCATTGTCATAAGGTTGTTGCCAACACTCCTACCATCCATATCATGAATAAACCTTTCATTTGGAACCAACCAAAACAAAAGTCTTATAAATAAAAAGGTCAAAATCAAATGTCAAAGTCCATTGAATCGAACAAAAATCCAAGTGGACAAATAAAGTTAAAATGGATCCCAAAGAAAAATGGGTTTGATGGCACTCTAAAATTTTGCAAATTTTGAGTGCTTGTTTCAAAAAAATTGCCTCTACACTTTCAGAAGTGCACCTAATGAATCTGCCTAAGTGACCCACTTTGGATGGTTGTAATATGGAGCCTATTGATTTTCGTGCAAAACCCCTTGGTAAACATATTCAATTTACATATGTGAATGTGTGTGTCAATTTTCATCTTCCCACGATAAGTTTTATCAAGGTTTTGAAAAGTGAAGCTGGAGGGTTTTAGCACTTTTCTGTTGTTTGCAAACGCTCAGTTTCACAAAGTGGCCTCCTGTTTGAGCTTGCATTTTGCAATTGGTTGATCGTCATGCCAAAATGATTCTTGGTTTGTATCATCCCCACTTAAATGAGCTTGTGTGTCAGTTTTCAAAGTCTCATGATCTGTTTTTCTATTTTTAATAGATCACAACCAAATGCAATTTCTCATGTTTTGCACTAGCAGTTTCTGAAGCTTTTCAGAGAGGTTGACTTTGACATTCAATATCTCGTGCAAATTGATTATTCAAGCAAATATTTATTGTACACATACTCAAGGTACCCAAATGTACTTATGTCTCCAGTGGCGGCCTCCCAGGAGCTGATTTGCTAATTTTTAAAATTGGTAGTTGCATGAGTCTTAATTAGTTCAGAATAAGTCATTGCAAAAAGCTTGACTGAGTAACTTTTCAAATTAATATATTCCACCTCATGACACATTTTTTCGAGTCGTTTGTTTCATTTCACTCTTGGGTCATATGTCTACGTGCCTACAAGTTTTCATAGCTCCAGAAGGTCGTTTGCCTAGTTTTTCAAGTTGATTCCAGGGCTCACCTGGCCAATTTTGCACATTTTGCAAACATGATAGAAGGTGAGTTTTGATGGTAACCTAGTTTTTCTTTTCACTTCAAATGCATTCAGAAGCTGCCCAAGGTCAATTGAACATAAAACTTGTTTAAAAATGATTTTTTTTTAGTCGGGCCCACATGGGGGCCCGACATGCTTTACACAAGCATGAGGTTGTAAGTGTTACATTGCAGGCTATTGAAGGATACTCTGATAATAAAAGCCATAGTTTAAGTTTGGAACAAGATCAAACCAAGTTTTGAATTGATCAGAGATGCACTTAAACTGGGTACAAACTCATTATATGTTTTATGAGTATCGGCATCATTAAAATTAAAAACAAAGGATATTATGGGTGGTGATATCCATGGTAGGGGTGACTATGAAGTTTTGGCATTTGAATATATTCATATTTGGCTAAGCTTTCTTTTGAAGATGTAAACATTGATATATGGAAAATGTGGAGGCTCCTCTTGGTGAAGTAAAATTCGGAGTAATGAGAGCACAAGACAATCATTAGTTAAAACCACCTCTCAAATAGAGGATGTTACATCGAACTAACAATTGAATGGAGTGGATATTTTACTTTCTAATACATCAAGCTTGGTAAAGGATTTATAGCCATCGAGTTCTAGTCATGAAATAGAACTAGCTTCTTCAAAGCATTCTTCAAGGGAAAAAGCAAATGAATTGCTTTGGTAATGGGGACAGCCATGGTAAACTCTAAAAAACTAGAAGTATTGTGTTTTGTAAATGTAAAAAACAGTGAGAAGATCAAATTGATAGTGCAACAAAATGCATGGAGGAGGTGCCAGCACTAATACAGGTTATGCACAAAATAAATTTGTTGAAAAGTCATCAAGATTTCATTAAATACAATGTATAATCAGGGTGGACTGTTGAAAAATTACTGAAATCTCAACCAAATGCATTTGGGGGTGCACTACAAATGGAGTAGCATTGAAAAGACCTCAGAAAATTTAAAGCAAAAGCAATTGGCATTTGCAATGATGAAATTGCCAACAAGAATTTAGTTCATCTACAGAGGGCTCGATACAAGTAAAGTGCATTTTCTTTTGTTGGATGGCTCGTACTTGCAGTGAAAGTATATCAAAAATTGCCAAAACAGACTCTATTAACACCCATGTCAGCCAGATAGGAATCAGATTTGGGATGTTTTGAGAGACCCATTGAAGACTTTGTGAGTACTTGGCGATGTAGGAAGTTGAATACCTATGAGTGGTGAGGCGTATGAAGTATTTTGAGCTATTCAAAGTAGGCATGAATGCGAAGATTTTTCATTACACCTATAGGGTGATATCACTGTGCAGGGCATAGGTGTTCGGAATAGGTTATTGACATCCATCAGAGCATAAAGGAAAATATGATGAATGGAGAAGGTTTTTGAAACTTTCAATAAAATCATTTTCCAGTTAAAAGAGGCGTCATCATGCGGCTTGGAGGGACAATTCACACTTGCAAATGGAATGAAGAGAGCTCGATGGTGGGCATCATTCGGCCAATCAAAGGAAAGGAAATTGGAGTATGCTCATCCATCAAAGAACAGTGTAAAGAAGAGGCGCCACCATGAATGAAGATCAGGTGAAGTGTCGAGCAATGAACAGGAGAATTTAGGGCAAGAAAGAGGGGGGAATGAGATCAACGACTCAAAAATAAGGTGAAAATGCAGCTCAATCTCCACCATTCCCTGCCAAATCATTATCCCAAGTTGCTCGAGCTTTAATTTACGCAATATGGCGAGAAGGTGACACGTGGAGAAGGTGGGCCCGGGTGAATTCTCGGGGTAAGAGTTTTAAAAAGGCAAAACATGTGAAATGGAGCCCGACAAAGCCAAATTTAAATGTGGCAAGAAAATTACATACATAGGGATATTGGGTAAAATCATTTTACAAGCCTGATGATTTTTTTTAAAAAGAGGCCCCATTTGATTTTCTAATGACAAACCATTTAAAATGGAATGTAATGCACAAGTGTTAAATGAAAGGTGGGCCCAAGGAGGTGAAATTTTTATTTGCTCGACAGGTTTTCTGAGTAAGGGTTTTCACTTTTGTAAAAGTGAAATAACATATTAGGGGCAAATATTTTAAATATGGGTGGAATAAATGTGCATAGGAGCTATTCATAAAATTTTCTCTTTGTTGGAGATTAGATGAAAAATGGCACATAAAAATGAATGGCCAGGTGAATGTTTTGGGGCCAGTATTTTAATACAATGGAAAATATTTTGAAATGTGCAAAGGGAGATTATTTTACTTTGTTAAACTAAAATAAGGTGCATCTCCAATTTGATATAAAGAACAGAAATAAAGAATTTTCATAGGAAGATATTTTCGGGTGCTGGTAAATGAGCTGAGATTTCATCACATGGGCTAATTTTTTGTAACTTGAGAAAAGGAAATTTGAGGGGCAGAGATATTTTCACATTGCAGGTAAAATGATGCAGATTCTTCACAGAGGAGTGAAATTTTCTATTGCAAATTGGTTGCAAAGAAGGGGAGGAGAGATTCTTTTTCAGTTTGTTGATCAATGGGAGAGAATTTTCCAGATGTCATCAACAGATCAGTTTTAGGGCTTCTTCTGGAACATTCCATTCTTCTATATCTTTTCTTCTTCTCTCATTGTAAAGGGGTTAGCAAGTTAGAAAGTTTTGGTTGAGTTTGGGTGAAGTTGCAGAGAAAAATGTAAAATCTGGTAGTTATAGAGAAAATGCAAATTAGGTTCTAAGTCATTTTATTGTAGGTTTTGAATTCATGGAGATATAATGTTTTATGACAGTACTGGCATTTGAATTAAACTAATAAACTCGAGCTCATGTCTCTCCTGTGTACAAGCATATTTGAATTTTGAATAAAGTGATCAAGGGTTATTTTGTTCATCTCACTATTGTGGTGTGTGCAATTATTATTTTAGCTTTAATTCAAGGAGTTAATTAAAATGCTTAAATGAGATTGTAGGTTGATATGTTTTGTACAAGGATTTGATAAGTAGTATTGAGTTAGGGTACATATTGGTGATATTGTAAGGAAATTTTATCGAAGATCGTATATGCTACGTGTTGAATCTATTATAAACCCTTAGGTATTTGTGAATTCGACTCCCCCAATAGAAGTAAGGCACTTATCTAAGTTGTATATGTTCTTTTTGGTTCAGTATTTGTTTGTGTTCACCTCCATCTTGCTACAAATTGAAAATCAATGAATATCTTTTACTTTGAAGTATTGTTGTGACTATCTCATGCTCCAAATGGTTGATATTATTGATGAACAACCAATTCTATTTAGTATTATCACATTCTGTTGAGCTATTATGTGATATTATCTGTTATTGTTAATGTTGTTTATGATAATGGTGCAGAGGTTGTAAACACATTAAGGGATCACCCTCCTAGGTCTTCCAGAGCCCAAAGTGTAAGAGGTATTTAAAATCCTTGTCAGTTGGCCTAGGTCCTTCGAGCTGCCCTTGATTGGCATTGGAAACTCCATAGGTAGATTAGAAGAGCAACCTAGTTACAGTAAAAACAACTAATAGGGTCAAGCAAAGAAAATATTCCAAATCCAAAAGTCAACCAAAATGTGGAGCCACAAGAAAAGAGGACTCCCACACATAATAAATGTCCACCTCCTTTAAAATGGTCATCAAGCAAGGCATATGAAAGTGTTGGTTCCAAATGCTATCCCAATCAAAATTCCCAACTCCGCCATCTAACACCCAAAGTTTGGAAAATAAAAAGTGATTCATCCAAACATCCAAACATTCCTTCCACATCTACCATCATCCATAATTCTAAAATTCATACCCCACAAGTCCATCGCATCTTGGCAACAACTCTTTATCATAAAGACTCTCATGGTACTCTATCGTGATGTGTGCATTCTGATAAGGCCAACCCTAGTATCAACAAAGATCACAATGACATCAATCAGTTGTATGCAAGCGCTATGATCCTAAAAAGGAAACTACTTCATAAAGGTCATTATTGGAATATCATGGCTCCAGTCTCTACATTAGCACCATCAATGGATTCAGCATACTCAGTGATCATATAAATTAGTAAGGCCATCCAGAAAATACAAAAAATCAAAAATACAAAAAACTCGTCACCTTGATGAAAACCTGGCAAACAAGCATCTTGGTGATTCCAAAAAAATCAAAAAATATCAAAAATAGTAAAGAAAAATAATCTGTCCAATAGTGAAAACCACTTCGATGACACTTTGGATAAGTACCATGATGTAAACCTAGCAAACAGGCATCATGTGTAAGGGAAATTATCTATGTGGACAATTACACTTAGGGGCAATTTGTCTCATCTCCCATACCCTTCGCATGACATTTCCATCTGTCCATTTAACCCCTATTATTCCTATCCATTTTTCCACCTACTTTGATCTTGATATGAACTAGGGTACAAACATAAATCATGCTTTGATAAAAAACTCTTGACATGTCTACCCTTTGGTCATACACTATCCATGAAGTATCATGTCATTTTCTTCATGAAACTGTCCACACCCATACCTCAAATAAAATAGATCATCCCTATGCAACATTGTCCTTGGGGACCAAATGCTAATTCTTCTAGCCCATAATCCTTATGTCTCCTCGGTTTTACCAAAGCCACCCATTATCTTTCATACCTATCGCTTATCTTGGGTTTCCCTTGTCAACGGTCTAAGGATCCTCCATCATTCCATCTAGTCCTAAACACATCATTCCAAATGCAACATGCCCAATCCATACAATATTTTTATGCAATCTAGTGCACCATCCAAAAAATTCCTTGGCCTTATTTCTATCCTTGCTGCAAACCTTCATCCTTTTGTCACATTATCGACATCCTCACATTGTTTCGAGATGTGTCCTTCCCACGTCAAATAATGTTGTCATCATCGTTATCACTTGTCAGTTGGTATTCAGATTGACTAGGGATAAGATCATGTTTGTCCTTGTATTCTTGTGCATGCTTGCTCGCTTGCTTGTAGACATCATTCACATGCATTTCTCACAATCCTCATAAAATGACAAAAGACAAAAAAAAAATATCCATCAAAAATTAAAAAAAAATCAAAACATTTCAAAACACAAAAGAAATCATATAACTTGCAAAAAATCCAAAAAATAGAGTTAGAGTCAATCATGTCCATCAGTCCATGTCATTGTCAAACTATGTGGTCTCTGAGTGTATTACATAGGCAAGGCCATCATCGATGAGCCCCCGAGGCCCCCTAGGTCAGTCCTTTAGGGTTCATCATGTCAGTCAAATAAATCAGACATTGTCAACAAAAACACAAATAGTCATAAAAAGATCAGATAAGTTACACATCAACAAGACAAATAGATCAACAACGTCACTCAGTCAAACCAAACAAATTGTCAAAATTGTCAACGCACTCAAATAGTCAAACTGTCAACTAGTCAACTTATGTCTTATACAGGATGTGTCCTTCTTGAAACCAGACATTGGCATTTAGTCAAAATTAATTCATTTTCCTTATACAGGTGGTCGCATGATTGAAACTAGACTTGACGTCTTATATGACATGCATCTTTCCTAAAACGAGGCTTCATCAATTACATAACCCTTAAACAAATCAAATTTTGGCAAACACTCTTACTGGCTGTTGACATTGTGGCTTGTGTTTTCTTATCTTTTCTTTTAGATTTTTCTTTGAGTCACATTACTAGTTCCTCAAGGATGTTCCATGAAGTATTTAGAGGAACGATGATGTCTCGGGACTCTTTTCTTTGACTGTTATTTGTGGATTTTCTTGGCAAAAAGACTGGGTCAACTTTTCCTTTAGTATGAGCTAGGACATTCCTTGTCTGTGACTATTTTTTTTGCAAGTGGATGACCTTGCGCACCTTGGTCTATCTCATACCATGGTTTTGGTTGTCCATTTGTATCATTTTAATGACCAATGATGATTAATGTAACACCTATTTGTACTTTGGCAAAATATTGAAGGTTTCCTCCTCCATACTAACATCCATGTCTTTCGCACTAACATTTCTTCTATTCCTTCATCCTCTAGTCTTCTCATCTATTTTTGAGAGCACACTCGTGTTCTCTGAACCCGCCTATCCTCTCGAGGGAGCATACCACCCTCCTCGCCATCCTTCCTCTCCTCACTTTCACGCTAGGACATATCCTAAACTAAATTTTCTTTTTCGCAATGCGATAAACTGCATTATGACAAAGAGGGGCAAAATGTAGACACATAAAATTGTCCTGCGAACTTTATTTGTCCATATTTCTTCTAGTCCAAATTCAACTATTAATTAAATAATTCTTAATTATTTAATTAATTCATATCTTTTATTCCTCCTAACTATTTAAATAAATAAATTATATTATCATATTTAAATACGTTGTTAATTTCTTATATCTCTTTATAATTAAATAAATTCTTAAATTTATTTAATTATCATTTATCTATTTATTTCCTCTTGATTATTTAAATAAATAAATTTTATTTATTTAAATGCATCACTAATACCTTATGTCATCTTATAATTAAATAAATTCCTATGATTTATTTAATTATTTACCACTTTGTCCATTTTCTCTATAACTAAATACTCACTTGGTGGATTTATGAGCAAGGTTCCCAAATTAAAATACTAGAATACCTTGAGAAATTGGATGAAAATAGGTTATTTGTGGTCTATCAACAAAATTTAGAGTATAACAAACAAAAAAAATTGACATGATACAAAATTGAATCATAAAACCTATCAAAAAGATGATACGATGTTACTATATGACAACAAATTTAAGAAAGAAGGGAAGTTTAAGGTTAGATGGTTAGTTCAATATTATATAGATGATATTTTGAATTCTAGCATAGTTAGGTTAAGAATATTGGATGGAGAAGTACTGTAAATGGAACCAGATTAAAAAATTATCACCATACCACAAGATGAAAACAAAATTTGATAGAGAATTGCATTATATGTACCATATATAACATAAAAATTAAAACTGCCAAAATCAAACAAGCCACAAAAGACTAACAGCTAAAAACAATTGGGAAGGTAATAAAGGCTAAACTCATTATTGATAATCCTATTGTTGGCCTTCATATAACTAACCCAACATTTTTTCACTTCTCATTGGTGATCTTGTGAAATATTTTCTCACTTTTCTCTCCCACACATTCTAATTTTCTCCTTGTGAAACCCAAGCTCATACACCTATGATTAAGCTATAAAATTTTATTCTTCAAAAATGGCCACACCTATCCTAGTTGACATTACTTAGAAACCAAGGCCTAAGTATAATAATTTTCCCTAAAAAATACATGGAAATGGATCCTAATGGGGCCTTCTCAAGCATACATGTAGATGTGATATACACTAAGGATGTGCATAAATATATTCAAGAACCTTTAACAAAAAATGATCACATGATTTGAGTCACTAAGAAAATATTTCTACAACCTAGGAAAATGGAATACATACTGCAATACCAACAGGTTGGCAAAAAAAAATTGGATGTATCAAGATATTTCCTAAATTTATCAAAGGAGAAGGGCTAGATCATAATTATTCTCAATAGGATACATGATAAATAGTTATACCTGGACAAAACCTACCATATCATGAAGGAGGAAATACTACTAGTAACTGGGTTAAATGCACAAGGAGAGGTTCCTCCAAAGAAGGATATAAAAATTATCAAGGGACAATTAATTGGCATGATATATGATGAGAGGATCTTAGATGTGATAAAGATCACCAATCCTATAGTATTGTATAGCACCATGGGTATCACTTATAAATTATATTACACAAATCTTGAGGATTCTACCATGACCATATCAATCTACATTACACATCAAATGTTGGTATATGGAAAGGAGATAGATCTCTATGAGGTCTCATGGGATTAGCTCCTTGAGAATATCTAGTGAACCAAAAACAACCATTACTAGTTTAGGTATGGAAATTTGATCATATTCCTAACATTCTATTTCATGAATGCACTCTCACAACTCATAGGGAAAATATGAGAAATAAACCAATTTATGGCTACATAAATTAATGACTATGCGAAAAAAAATTTAAAATGCAACATCCTTCATCGTGGTGTATTATGATTTCTTCAAAACCATATAGAAAAAAATACAGAATAGGAAGCACATATCATATGATATGGTGCAAAAATATAATAATAAAATTATTTTTCTTGTCAAAAAGGATTACAGCCTCATGGAGGCGATCAAACCTAGAGTGTCATGGATACCACAACTTCCCTATGAATTTAGTAATGAGAAGATAAAATTATATGTGATGACCCTTCTCAAATTACCAAAGGATCCCAAAGCAAAAAGGTTTACCACATCAAGAGTTAATGAATAATATGGTAAAGAATAAAATAGATCATATAGATAAAAATAAGGAGAAGCTATTGTTGTCACATAAAACTACACCCTACTAAACAAGATTTCAGTGTTCTAATGACACAATGGAAATAACCTCAAGGTTTGAGACCTTGCAAGATGAGGTCAAGTGTCTAGAGAAGGTCGGCTTCCTTTTCCAAACTAAGTGCAAATGTGTTGGCCTAACCTATCACATGAAATGCCTAATATTAACCTACTCTAACATATCACAAGGGAAAAGGGTAGAAGAGACATGAAATGTGAAAGAAGGCGATGCACTAAATTTAGAGTTTGTTCCTTCCTACTTCAGAACAACATAATATGCCAAAGAAACAACTAAAACAGCCACTCAGATATGAAGGTAAATGAATTTCACTCAGACATGCAAGAGGTAATGGTGATAATAGTTGAATTATATTGACAAAAAGCTTGAAGTGACCTTTACAATAGCAGAATGCAAGATTTTTAGGTCTACAAAAGAAAAATCCTAGAAGGGCCAGAGGAAAAATTCATAATAATGATACAAGTATTGCATTTATAGTTCAGGAATAACTAATGTTTTAATTCAAAACCCTAACCCTAACCCTAACCTAACTATGGTATGTAGGAAGATGAATTTGATCAGATTAAAAATGATCTAAATTGCTCACATTACAAAGCAACATAACTAGCATAAAGGCTCTAACAACTCGAACAAGCCCCAGAATGATGACTCATATGAATGCAGAGATGGGGATCCATGAAATCCATAGCAAAATATTAGACTAACATACCCTAATGAGATAATATAGCATCTACAACACCTCAAGGAGTAATGGCACTGACCAACAATCAATACAATCTTGAATAAGTGTGAAAATTCAATCCATAGTCAATCAGATTTGATTCGGAAGCTGGGAATATCGCTGAACAATAACTTCTGCAAATCTATCGTGAATAGGAGTAATTGACCATTTTTGTTTTAATATTGGTCGTTGGATTGGAGATGGATGGTTGAGATCATATTTCCAAATTAACTTTAAAACACGATCATTGATCACATGAGAATCAAGATCAATAACCATCCCACCCCTTCAATACATCGCTTGTTCCTTTAAGAGAACAAGATATCAATCCACAATGCATTGGATTCCCGTGATGTAATGAAAATTTTCCACCTATTTCTCAGGATGTGTGTCGCACTATCACTTTGTCACACATCAAACTTGGACCCACCATAGCACCACCATCACACATCGTAACAAGCACTATCCCATCGAGATGTTGAAGGGACAAAAAAATAGGTCCTATCGATATATCTCATTCTCTCTAAGAATTCCCTTATTAATACCTTCATCGCCCATCATAGAAATTATCCATGATTTATGTTTCCAAACTATGATTTGAAAAACCATCGCAATGACCATCACATGCTTGCCCTTAAATTTGAACCATTGGCAATCTTATCATGGAAAACAGGACCATTGTGGAAAGCACCTAGGCAGCATCATTCACAACAATGATGTGAATGATACACGTAATGATCATCAGATCCTCTCCATTGAATCTGAGTTGTTGAATCACATAAGGAAAACCAAGGCCTCAGGCCCACCAAGACATGTGTCACCTCAACATTCACCATCCATCATCATCACCATCCTATCGGGATAACGAAGGGACCATATTTTAGGTCCCACCGACATCTATCAATCCCTCTGATGAAGAGATCTTTGCTTCTTATTGGGATATTGAAGGGACTACATTTTAGCTCCCTATGATATCGATCTTTCCTTTTGATGAACTTTCATCGCTCATCGCACAAAGGACTTCAACCTTTTGGAACATAACTATGATGTACTAGAGGCTAGCAATGACCGTTGAGTCTTCAACTTTAAATCTAGGCCCCTAGTCACTTGATCAATTCCCATCGCACAAAGGTCCTCTTGGCTCAAAAACATAAACGTGTTGCGAAGGAGGATAGCAATATGATCAAACCTGGTAGAGAATATTCTACCCCTTGATACCTTCTCCCCCACATTTCTCGTCACATAAAGGATTCCATTACTTTGGATCATAACTGTGATGCATAGAACACTCACAATGACTGTTGGATCTTCAACTTCCATCGTGCACCATTGATCAAAGGGCCCACCATCTACACAACTTAAAATGGTATAAGGCACATGCCTTAATATTATGATTTAAAAGGGGGTTGTGCCTAGGTAAATAAGACTTGGGAAAAAAATATTTTCTCATCCCTCATACATAAGATTTTTAATCAAGTATTTATACTGGGGTTGCAATCGGAAGACGCGGGTAAAGAGGCCGATAAAAACATGACCACATAAGACATAAGTCATAACTTAGCCAACCAGGGACTGGGTACAAAACATCAATGAGTGAACAAAACAAAAGTGACAAGGCAAAATCACTAGGGTTTTAGGAGGGTTTAAACCCTACATACAATTTAGAACCCTAATCAAACACAATTGAGGAGTTTCAAAACCTCAAAGACCTAGATTCATCAAAAAAATCATGGATTTCAACAAGATGCACACATAGGATCTTTCTGATTGGATATAAATGATGTGCATCCAAGGGTGGCATAAAATATGTCAACATTTTGGTGATTTATGTGGGATGATTGCATGTTAATCATGAAAACTAGGGGCCTTATCAGTCCATTTGGGCATTGAGTCATGAAAGGGGTCAACAAAACTGGGCCTCTCAAGGGAAAAAAAAAACATGTGTAGGCTTGCACTTGGAGGAAACCATGGAAACTAGGAACATACATTCCCTTAAGGAGAATGTCGGGTGTGAAAATGAACTTATGGAAAACAAAAATTTACAATATGTACATGAAAACTCAAAACTTAATAGAAATAAGGTTTGAGATGAATCCAATTGACTGAGATTAGAAGAACCTCACCATCCAACCTGGAAAGATAAAATGCATTGGCCTCCTTGCAGCTAGTGATGACATATGGACCACTCCAAATGGCGTCCAACTTGGAATGTCTTCTAGATTTAGCCCTATCTGCATCCCATTTCAACACTATATCTCCTGCTTGGAACACTCTATGAAATATTTTTTTGTCAAAATTTATTTTGACCTATGCTTGATATGTTTCTATGACTTGAATAGATTTGTTCCTTATCTCCTCTAGTTCCAATAGTTCAACCATCCTTACTGTCATAGCATCATTTTCTTCTAACTCCAGCTGATGTTCCAACTCAAGGGAAGGCAACTCCAATGATAATGGTAACATTGCTTCCCTTCCATAAACTAGCATGAAAGGAGAATTATCAATCGCTCTTTTATGAGTAATTTTATCATCCCAAAGGGTTGTCTTCAACTTGCTATGCTAGACCCTTTGGTTGTCTTCAATGGTCCTCTTGATAATCCTGATGATATTTTTATTTGAAGACTCATCCAATCCATTACCCTAAGGATAGTAATTAGATGAGGTATTCAAGTAGATGCCATGCTTCATTGCCCAATCAAGGATCTGAACACTAGTAAAAGCCTTGGAATTATCTAAAATAATGGTGGAAGGAGTGCCAAATATGGTAACAATTCCATCAAGGAATTCTAAAATTGAAGCATTAGTGGCATCCTTCAAAGCAACTACCTCTGTCCACCTTGTAAAGTAATCTATGGCTGTTAAAATCCACTTATGACTAGCACTTGATGGTGGATTTATCATTCCAATAAAATACAAACCCCACTGTGTAAATGGTTGATCAACCTGAATGGGGTGAAGAGGGAGAGCAACCAACCTTTGCTTTCCAGAAAAGAAAGCACATTTTTTGCAATTTGTCACCCATTTGTGAGCGTGACTAAACAAAGTTGGCCAATAATAACTAGGCCTCATAATATTTGTACTAGTATTCCTTATAGAGAAATGGCCACTTGAAGATCCATCATGGAATTCATTTAGCAATCTGCTGACTTGATTTGACTCTATGCATCTTAATAAGACTCCATTGAAATCCCTTTTGAAGAGTATTCCACCCACTATGACAAAGGGAATGGGTTGTAATCTGAAATGTCTTCTTTTGGTCCTATTTAGACCCAAAGGATATCTACCTTCCTGTAAAATATAGTCATATCATGCACCCAACTGCCTTGTATGTTTTCTTTTGGTTCTTTTTGTTCGTGTAGCACAAGTGCAACCTCTGTAGGAGTCTCAAATTTTGAGACAAGTTTCTCACACAACCCTTTTCATCTCACTAGCTTAGTGATCTTGATGTCAACATCATACTCCATCAACTTGGTGATCCATCCATCCCTTTTCTCATTGATATCTCTGCTTAATAGGAACTATTTGATGTTGACATGGGGCACCATTAGTTGTATCTTGTTATTAAAAAACATGTGTCTAAAATTTTTTAATTCTCTAACAACATCAAGAGCTTTCTTTTCAACATATCTATACTTGACCTCATAATCTTTGAGCCCTTCACTAAAGAAAGCAGTGGGTTGCTCTAGATTTTCTTTATTTAGCTAGGTTAGAATAGTTGATATACTTTCTTCACTTCCAAAGGTATAAAGAATAAAATCCTTTTCATAGTTAGGGTTGACAAGGGTATGGGCCTGAGCAATTTCTTTTTTGATAGCCTCAAAACTATCTTTACCTTCTTTGGTCCATCTGAAGACCATATTTTTCTCAAGCATAGAAGTAAGAGGCTTTACCGAAGCAGCAAGGTTTGTAATGAACCTCCTCACAAAGTTAATTGTACCTAAGAAACTTTGTAATCCTTTCTTGTGACTGGTAAGTGGGATGGCCAAAATAGATATTACTCTCGCAAGATCAATGACCAAGCCATCCTTTGAAATAATGTGCCCAAGAAGCCTACCCTAATCAATGGAAAAGACATATTTATTTGGATTTAGGGAAATACCATATTCCCTACATGTCTAAAATACTTGCTCAAGGTGACTAAAACGGTATTTTACATGCTTTGAAAACATGATGGTATCATCCAAGTAGACCAAAAAACACTATCTAAACACACCTTGAAATTCCATATCCATGGCTCTCTAAAAATTGGCACCTACATTAGTTAGACCAAAAGGAATCTTACAATAAGCATAGGTGTCCCACTTTTTAGTAAATGTTGTCTTATGCTTATCAGATTCTTAGACCAAAATTTGATTATAGCCTGAGTAACCATCCAACAAAGAAAACCTTTCTGACCCACTGACTCTTTACAAAATTTGCTCCATGGAGGGAAGGGGATAATGATCTTTTAGGGACACTCTATTTAGATCCCTAAAATCTACACAAATTCTTATCTCCCCATTCTTTTTTCTGACAAGAACAAGATTTAAAACCCATGAAGAATGCTTGATGGGAAAAATTATTCTAGCCTCAATCAATTTGGTCAACTCTTTTCACATCAAAGGCTCAATTTTAGGATTTATAGGCCTTTGTTTTTTCCTTACAGGTTTTGCATTTGGATCTAATTTAATAGTATGTTGGGAAAGGACTAGGTCAAAACCCCTTAGGTCTTCATAAGTCCAAGCAACTACATCATTGTATCTATTGCAGATATCTATGAAAAAATCATGTTCAATAGTAGAGAATACCTTTCCCAAGTTTAGAGACTTGCGCTCTAAAATTTCAATTGGCTTGAAGTCACCCCTCTTTGTAGCTAAGCTCATCCTTTTCTACTTTAACTGATCATCAGGGTTGAAAATACCTTCAAGGGTGATGAGACAATTTGGTAGCTTGTTGCTACTCAGTTGCACAATCTGATCACCATACTGATTTTGTAGCTTGGACTGATTTCTTTTAGAAAATTATACCTCCTCTTGTAGAAAAGTTACTATATGTTGGTCACTATCAAATATTTTCCAATGATCTTGATTATCCAAAATAGTAGGCCTCACCACAAGTCTAATATGCTACTCTTTTTTACTTGCAATATGTGTTGGTATGTCAAATTGAGCACCAACTGTTGCAAGTCTATCAGCATGTTTATTATAATTCCTTGGAGTTTTTTGGATGTTAAAACCTTCAAATCCCTCAATTAAATCCCAAACCCTATGTTTGTAGGATTTGAGCAGATTGTTCTTGGTTGATCTTTGAGTTATAACTTGATGAACAACCAATTCATTGTCACCAAAAACTTGTCACATTTTGATGTTCCTTTTTGGTGCAATATGGAGACCTTGGATGAGTACTTCATACTTAGCCACATTGTTAGTGCAACTAAATTGAAGATTGAAAGAGAAATAATATTTCTCCTTGCTTGGAGATACTAACATTACACTAGCACTAGCACTATTTTTATTTCTAGAACCATCAAAAAACATCTACCATAATCCCCCTAAATCTTTTTGATTTTTTATGAGATTGGGGATAGTAGTGATTTCTTCATGAATGCAATAAGTGTCAAGACCAGTCTCCTCCACTTCAGCAATATTTAATGGTTCAAATTGATAATCATTTCCCCATTCATCTAAAAACAATTAGGTGCCTCCTCTATAGGATTTACAGGCTCATGAACATAACACTCTTCCTTTTAATCATATAATATGCAGTTCATGTTTATTAGACTAGGAGTGTAAGGTTCCAAATGATCCTTTGTTATAGGTTCAAATTTCATGGTTTCTTTAGTACCATATATAGTTCTAAATAGCATGTGAGACCAATCAGTAGATAAGTACCCACCTATCTTAGCAGTGAAATCTCTAGATAAGAAAATGGAAAAGTAAGTAGGGAGGTCTATGAATGAAATGTCTTGCAACACGTCACAGTCGAGACATACATGAAAAGACAACTTTAGGTCTTTAATTACTCCCACTATAGACAATAGTCCATCCAATTTTAAAAAAATTATATCCGTTGGTTCATACTTGATACCAAGCATGTCAGAAATTCCCTTAGGCATGACTGAACTACTTGCCCCATAATCTATCATACAATTATGCACTATATTATTTCCAATAATTAAAGAAAGATATAAGGGAGGTGGCTTATCGATTTTACTAGAATTCCCTTCCTCTTTGGGTTGCACCAGGCTAATTGATGGAGTAGGCAACTCTTTTTCTTGCACATCCTCTGTTTGTTTATGTTCCTTCAAAGCCTTCTGTAGAAAATCCCTTTGTGATGGAATAGATAGAGCTTCCTACATAGTGACATTTAGGTTGGATTTCTTAATTTTCTCCACTATGTTAAAAGGAATTTGTTTGGATTTAGAAGAAACCTTTGGAATAGGGTCTATTCTTGTTGCTTGTGTGATCTTAGGTTGCTCCACCACTTGTTTAGGCCTATTGAAAAGCTGATTTGATTGTGGAGCCTTTGTTGTTCTACCTATTGGTCTAGAATTTGCACTTGGTTGAGGTTGTTGAGAGACTAATGCTTTCCCAACCATGGAAGATACACCACCCTCCATTGCTCTTTTCTTTGATCTTGTATTCTGGGCTATTGCATCAACATCTACTTGATTTACACCACAGAAATCCACTTGACCCCAAAGGAAAAATGAGGAGTCTTCTCGTGCATGATTTTGATTACTACTAGTTTGTCTTGTGCCAACCTACTACTTTGAAGTAGAGGATTCATATTGAACTACCAAATTTTGCACAAACTCCATTTTGACAAGCATTTTGATTATGGGATTTCTCACAAGGGTAACACCATCCTTGCTCCTGGGCTAGATTATTTTGCATTGGTACCATGACCTTAGAATTGTTGGAAGCAAGTATATGCATATTATTCATGGGCTTACTATGATTCCACTGATTTTTTCCTTGATAAGGTGGTATATTTTGTTGATAACCCTAATTTTGAAGTTGATAAGGCCTATTTTTTTGAGCTTGCTACCTATCCAATTCTATTAACTTGTTCATATTTTAGAGCAAGTTGCCCCAATATTCTAAAAGTGTAGCAGTAGTAGAAAGTTGGATTGTGGAAACCACTAGAATAGGAGCCATCGTTGGCTGTGAAGGAAGCTCTGGAAATAAAGGCATTGGTGGCCTAGGAGCTATCTTTCTAGCTTGAATTAAATAATTTTCTGCCCTTATGGAAACATCATATGCATCTGGTAAGGTAGAACCACCCATTGATTGAATCATAACAGCTATATCACTATTAAGAGCTCTCAAGAAGTATAGGAAAGTATGCTTAGGAGAAGGTTTGACCAAAGCAGAGATTCTCTCTTAAGTCTTGAAATTTTTAGTTGAAATCACTCATGAATTCATGAGGTGCTCTTTTAATTGTGGTTAGTTGTTCTACCAGGGAAAAATGGTCACTTTTATCTTCAAAATGCTTGCATAACTTCTCCCCTAATTCATCCCAGTTGTGAATGGACTTGGGAGGAAGTCCTTTGTACCACTATAGTGCTTTACCTTTCAATGAAGTGGAAAGTAATCTAATAGCCATGTTGTCCTCTATTACATCATGCATTGAGCATATGTTTTCCACATCTATGATGTGCTCTTCTAGAGTTGTAGGCATTTCACCAATAAAATGGGGAATAATTTTCAAGGAATTGACTAGTATATCATTCTTTTGGGCCAAAATTAAGGGGCTACCACTGGTAAAATATACAAAGGGATTATTTATAGGTAAATCCATGTGGAATAATGTCCTATTTGTATGGGTGGAAGGTGTTTTAGTCTGAAATAATCTACCCAAAAGTGGTGTAGATTAAGCTCTATGAGAAGTACTTGAACTTCTATTGTTTTTTATAAGTGAAAAAGATTGTTTATTTCTTCATCTAGAAGTAGAAAATGATAGTTGGATATATTTAAAATTACCTCTAGAAGATGATCTTGTATGAATCCTTGGCATGAACTTGTAGGTCTTATCTTGAACCAGGAGTTCTGAGTAACAACAAAGTCACCAATTCGTATGTAGAGTTCTCCCTTAATTGCAGAGTTTTTAGGTACTTTTTTGAGAGCCTCTTCAAGGTTGGAATGTTGAGAGCAGCACCACTCTCTCAAAAAAATAAAATGAAATTCCTTGTTGTGTCCCACTAGGCGTGCCAAAAAATATTATCACATAAAACTACACCCTACTAAACAAGAGTTCATTATTCTAATGACACAATGGAAATGACCTCAAGGTGTGGGACCTTACAAGATGAGGTCAAGTCTCCAAAGAAGGTCGAATTCCTTTTCCAAACTAAGTTCAAATGTGTTGGCCTAACCCAGGACATGAAAGGCCTAATGCTAACCTACTCTAACAAATAACAAGGGAAAAGGGTAGAAGAGACATGAAATGTGAAAGAAGGTGATGCACTGCATTTAGATTTTGTTCCTTCCTACTTTAGAACAACATAATATGCCAAAGAAACAACTAAAACACCACTCAGATATGAAGGTAAATAAATTTTACTCAAATGTATGCAAGAGGTAATGGTGATAATAGTTGAATTTTATTGACATAAAGATTGAATTAACCTTTACAATGGTAGAATGCAAGAGTTGCAATTCTATAAAAGAAAAATCCCAAAGGGGCAAGAGGAAGAATTGATAATAATGATATAAGTATTTCCTTTATAGTTCAGGTGTAACTGATGTTTTAATTTAAAACCCTAACCCTAATAGCCTTTCCCTATTGGCATATTGTGGTCCCACCTAGCAACTTATTCCGCCCAGCTGAAGCATCTCCTCCCCAGCCGATAACTAACTAACTAACTATAATGGGGTGGGGGCACCCGGGTGGAGCGGCACATTCATTTACTATTTAGAGAGCTGATGTGATTAGGTCGAGCGGGGATGAGGGAGATAGACTAATAGATACACCAATGGGCCCACCCCTTCCCAACACTATAGCTAGGGAGATAGAGTGGTTTTAGTTGCCCTTCCTATCAACTGGCCCTCCCCCACCATTATAGAGTAGGGCCTTTCAAATATAACTAGGGTATGCAAGAAGATGAATTCAATTAGACTAAAAATGATATGAATTTCTCCCATTAAAAAGAAATATAACTAGCCATAAAGGCTTTGACAACTTGAAAAATCCCCAGAATGATGACTTATATGAATTCAAAGATGGGGATCCATGAAATCCGTAGCAAAACATCAGACTAACATGCCCTAATGAGAGAATATAGCATCTACAACACCTCAAGGAGTAATGGCACTGACCAACAATCAATACAGTCTTGAGAAAGCATGAAAATTTGATCCATAATTGATCAAATTTGATTTGGCAGCTGGGAATGTCGTTGAACAATAACTTCTACAAACTTGTCACGAATAGGAGCAATTGACCATTTTTGTTTGAATATTGATTGTTGGATTGGAGATGGATGATCGAGATTAGATTTCTAAATGAACTTTAAAATTTAACTATTGATCGCATGAGAATCAAGATCAACAGCCATTGTGCCCCTTCAATACATTGCTCATTCCTTTAAGAGAACAAGACATCAATTCATGATTCATTGGAGGCTAGTGATGCAATGAAAATATGCTACTTGTTATTTAGGACGTGTGTCGCAGTATTCCTCTATCACACATCAAACATAGACCCACCATAGCACTATCATCACACATCATAAGAAGCACCATCCCATCGAGATGTTGAAGGAACAACAAAATAGGTCATGTCGATATCTATCATTCTCTCCAAAAATTCCCTTATTTATACCTTCATCGCCCATTGCAGAAAGGATCCATTCTTTATGTTTCTAAACCGTGATGTAAAGAACCCTCGTGATTACTATCAAATGCTTTCCCTCAAATATGAACCATTGATGATCTTATCATGGAAAATAGGACCATCACGGAAAGCACCTAGGCGACATCATTCACAACAGTGATGTGAATGATGTGTGTGATGACCGACAGATCCTCTTCATTGAATCGAAGTCATTGAATCACACAATGCAAACCAAGGCCTTGGGCGCACCAAGACACCTATCACCTCAGCATTTACCATCTACCATCATCACCATCCTATTAGGATGTCAAAGGGACCATATTTTAGGTCCCATTGATATCTATCATTCCCTTTGATGAAGAGATCTTCGCTTCTTATTGATATATCGAAGAGACTACATTTTAGCTCCCTCTAATATCAATTTTTCCTTCTGATGAACTTCCATCACTCATCACACAAAGTACTTCAACCTTTTGGAACATAACCATGATGTACTAGAGGCTAGAGATGACTATTGGATCTTCAACTTTAAATCTGAGCCCCTAGTCGCTTGATCATCACCCATCGCACAAAGGTCCTCTCGGCTCAAAAACATAAACGTGATGTGAAGGAGGATAATGATATGATGACACCTAGCAAAGAATATGCTTCCCCTTGATACCTTCTCCCCCACATCACTCATCATGCAAAGGCTTTCATTACTTTGGATCATAACTGCGATGCATAGAACACTCATGATGACCGTTGGATCTACAACTTCCATCACGCACTATTGATCAAAGGACCCACCATCTGCACAAATGAAAAGGGTATAAGCCACATGCCTTAATGTTATGATTTAAAAGGGGATTGTGCCTAGGTAAATAAGACTAGGGGAAAAATATTTTCTCAGCCCTCAGACATAAGATCTATAATCAAGTATTTGAAATGGGGTTGCAACTGGAAGATGCAGGTAAAGAGGTTGGTAAAAATGTGACTGCCTAAGACATAAGTCGTAACTTAGCCAACCAAGGATAGGGTACAAAAGTTCAATGAGAAAATAGAAAAAAAGTGACATGGAAAAAGCACTAGGGTTTTAGGATGGTTTAAACCCTACATGCAATTCAGAACCCTAATCAAACACAATTAAGGAGTTTCAAAACCTCAAAGGCCAGATTCATCAAAAATAATCATGGATTTCAACAGGATGCACACATAGGATCTCTCTGATTGGATATAAATGGTTTGCATCCAAGGGTGGCATAAAATATGTCGACAGATACATGAATAATGGGGATTTTCAAAACCCTAGCATCAGGAACAAATCACATGCACACCACAAAGGTCTAGAAGGCTATAGGTGGGTTCTTTGGGATTTGAGACAAAATAATCTAGAGAGAAAGAAGAAAATTAATGGAAGGGGAGAAAAAAAAGAAATTGAACATAACCCTATCGTAGAATGAGCCCTAAATAAAAGAATCCATAGAGTCACTCGAAATAAGTGCAGAGAAAAAATTAAAAAGGAAAAATATTGGATCAAAAGAAATAACACTTGGGTCTCTGAGGAAGATGAGAGAAAAATAGAGGAAAAAAATCCAAAAAGGGGAAAGAAAAACAAATCGAAGTAATCATGGATGTATATCTATTATATAATGGTTGTTTGGAAAATTCATGGTGCATAAAGCCACAAAAATATACAAAGAGGTAGGGGTAACAAAAAAATACATAATTTAATAGGCAATGATAAGATACATGGTGGCCTTTACAGTGACCTTGGAAAGCATGATAGAAAAATTTATAAAAGATTGGAAACTTATATTTAAATAAGAAAAGGGAAAAATATGTACAAACAAAGGAGGAAATAAGGAAGCAAGCCTTAGTATATATTAATCCTTCTTTATTGGCAACTCAACAAAAAAATCAGAGCAAATGCAAACCAAGGAGCTCTGGTCCAGAAAAAGAGTGGTTAATTTAATGATGAAAAATCCATGTCACCAAAAAAATTAGGAGGAAACAATTAACCTCACTAAAAAGGTGCATGCAATATTCATGGAGGAAGAAAACAAGATATAGCAATCACAACATACACCCTCAACAAGTACCCAATAAGATACTTTTCGATCTAAGGAGAAAGGGCCATCATGAACATCACCACCATTTCCAAACAGAGCCTCATCCTCCATCACCACATCCCCAATGCAATCCATCAAGGATTTTCTACAACCAATAGAAACTTTACATCTACTTGAATTGTCATTCATTTGAATATAGGTGGATCTCTTACGTATATCACCACTCGATAATTTACAACTTGGTGGCATAGTCCACTAGACAACAAGGGAAGGAACCCCCAAACAACATGTGGATAATATAAAAGAATTAAAAGATGTGATGAGTTCTATTCAAAAAAATTATCATTATTATAAAGGGATACATCACAATCACTTGGGAAAAAATTAAAGTACTGATGGATAGGGTTATCAATGAAATAAATAACCATTCCTCAACACTCCACACTAATATTTTATCAGAGGTGAGAAAAAACTAGATAGATAAGGAAAAAAAAAATTGTAGTGTCCCATACTTGGAATCAAATATTAATACCTTGCAATCACCCTTGGAGATATTAACACTTTGTATCAGTTTTGTTTGTAATGGCTTGACCTAACTAAAAACTTAAAAATTCTAATAGATTAAATTGAGCAACAAATTCTCCAAGTGGCCACAACATACAATTCAATACAAGACATCGATGAAAATATAATAGCACAATTGGAAGCCTTACATATCCATCTATAGTAACTGCAAGACCAAATGGAAATAATTATGTCTCAAAATAAATAACTACAAGAGGTGGTAAGCCTAAAAATTTCCCATATTACTGGTTTACGAGCCATGACACCAAGAACATTTCTCAACAGATATAGATTCCATCCACTATATCAAAATAAGAGTAGATCTTGACACAAATCAATACAAAATACATATCTTGCAACAAGTGAAAATATAATGAGACAGCATATTCCTTTAGTTGAAGGATATCTAAAAGAACTTGTTTCCTACTAATTAATTCATTTTGCATGTCTTGAGGACAAGACACAAATTTAAAGGGGGGATGATAATGGCAAAGGTTAGAAATGAGGTACAAAACCAATCGAAGCCTACCACAAATGGTTGTAGATGAAGTGTACAACATAGGATTGACGAGGCCTAATAAGAACATGAGAATTTTGCAAAGGACACATCCCTAATCTCATATATATGTATAGGATAGATAAGATGTATGTAATAAATTAAGAAAGAATAAGAGAAAAGTAAAGAAGAGTATTAAGATCAAAATATAATGTATCAAATTAAATGAGTTTAATATATATATGATATTTATGGTGATTAAAATTAATGTTTGATTATTGTATGGTATATGTTTGGTTCTTATTAAGTGTTACACTAGTATTTTGTACCTCACAACCTTTTATTATTCTATTATTGCTACCATTGGGGTATAACTATACATCTTATGAATTCTTAAGGATCAAAAATCTATCTGTGTCCCACTTTTCTTGGTAACATTCACCAATATAACTAATGATATCTACACCATACCGAAAAAAGGTTGAAAAAATTATCAATTGATTCAGTTTCCTAGCAATATTGGGACACCAAAAGAAAAGGGGGTTGCAATAGTCACGCATAAGTTTGGGCCTTACATTCCCCTCCCCTTAGATGATACTTCCTCCTAGAAGTACTTAAGGTTTGGGATTACAACCCCAACATAGTGTCGGGGATAAGGATTCAGTTTGTCATCAAGATAGGCATCTAAGACAGTAGTGCCTTAGTGATTTCAATTCAAAATCACAACCAACTATGCTATAAAGCGGAAACAAGCACAGTTGATCCCCCATTGATCCTCTGAGAGAAGTGAATGCAACAAGAAACAGATTCAACATAAACAGATACCATGAAAGACAAAAAGAAGACACAAAGATATACGTGGGGAAAACCCTTTCAGGTAAAAACCCCACACTCCAAAATTTTGAGCCATTGTATTGTTCAGCAACACAAAACCAATTACAATACAATATCAGGCTCAAAGCCAATACAGGAGTTACATCTTGTTCTACTGGAGAAGTAACAGGTACCCGCAAGATTCCTCTCAGCTCCTCAGATGACTGTCACACCCAGCCTCATGGCCAGCCCAGTCATTTGGTCTCCAATGATTCCCATGCCCAGATCCGAGAGATAGAGTGTTCACAGTTACATTGCCTAAGAAAACTGCTCGAACACCCTCTCCATCTCTCTACAAATCTCTTCACAGTTTCAGCTCTCCAACCTGCAAGTCCAACTGCTGCAATCTCACATCATGCATCATGCATTATTCTTGCAGCCCCATGCTCACACATTCACATGCCCTCGCATCCTGCTCACAGTCTCATGGTCGCGCATTCAGCTCGCACATCACGCACTTGCTCTGCAACCCACGACTCTTGCAGACTCGTCGAACTTCCTTGCTTGAGAAATTATACATCTCTCATCCATTATGTAACCAACTCAACAAGAGCAAAGAAGACCATCCACAAATCACGCATTTGGTCAGAAAAGACAGATCTCCCTACAACGAGCCACCCAAGAATTCAATGCCATTCCAAAAACGGGTTCAGCTCCGCCAACCTTCGTTGACAAAATATGTAGCACAACAAGTTAGGTAACCATCCAATCACTATTCAACCAGGTGCCACACGTCCAAGACCCATCAACAATCGCAACTGATAGAGCAACCAAAACGGTCAAATAGACATCGGGCATGTCCAAGGCTTCAAGCCAAACCTAACACTGTTGGAGCCGGAGTCGGAACAGGAGTCGAAACGGGACTCCATCGAAAAAGCACACTGTCAGAGTCGAAGTCAGAGATGAAACTGGAGTCAAAACATGACTCCACCGAAATTACAGGTTCAGGAACCAATTCGGTTCTGTGTCCGCCCATGGCAAAGAGGAACACATTGGAAATAGGACTGACCGGGTAAAGTCAACCCGAGGTCAAACCAAGACGGGAGCACAAACAATCGGAGTCGGAGTCGGGGACGGAACAGGAATAGAAACAGGACTTTACCAAAAGTCCAAGATCAGGAACCAAACCAGTTCCGGTTCCGCCTCCACCAACTGCAAGAAAAAATAATCCAGAACCAGGACAAAGTGGAGGAAAACTCCCCGAGGAGAATCCAAACATCCAGAGGAACTAGATCACAAAAGCAGGAGTCGGACCCGGAGTCAGAACGGGAATAGAAATAGGAACATGGCAAACAGACATTGCGAACATCCAAAACTAGTTCCACCTCTGCCAAAACCAAGCAGAGAGCAACAGACTGCCGAAGCCGAAGCCAAAGCCGGATCCAGAGCCAAACCTGGAACATGACAAAAGGAACAATGTCAGGTTCCAATCCAGTTTCGCCTCCGCCAGAACAAAACTTGAAGATCCAAGAAAGCAGGGAGCGGAGTTGGAGACGGAACAGGAACAAGACCCGGAACAAGGCAAATGGAACAATTCCAAGTTCCATCCCAGTTCCGCCTCCACCAGAACAAAAGACTTTCCCAAGGAAACAAGAGAATTCACCTAAGTCTTCAAAGGGGGTCACTAAAAAGTTGAGGCATAATTCCCAACAATCTCCCACTTGCCGAAGACTTTCAGGCATCCTCTAAACCAGCCCGAACAAGGACCAATACATGCTCTCACACTCCAATCAAGACCACTGCAACAACATCAGAAAGATGTCCACCACCTTAAGCAACAACTCCAAACACAGGAACACACCAAAGTGAAACAGCAACAGTCTCAAGAATGAAAGCAAAAAATCCTCCAGACGGCAAAGGCAAAAAATAGCAAAGCACCACTCCAACCAAAACTCTAGAACAAGAAAAACTGACTAGCTAGAAAGGCAACCATGAACAAACTACCCTCATCCAACTAATCAAACCCATGTGATTGAAAACCAGCACCCACAGCTCATGCTAAAACATCCAACCACCCATACCTTAAAGGTATGACCTAAAAGTGAACTCATGCCATCAAAATAAACCCACCCATCCCAGTAGCAAACAAGCACCTTGTGTCAACCAGTCATAGACCAAACACATCCAAGTACTCCCATTGCAAGGGCACTATCCAGATGAGTGCAAACAAAGCACCATCACAAATGATCCAGGCATACCAAGTCCACCAAACCCAGCATAAAGAAATGTAACCATGTAGTTCCAAGGACCATCTGTACTGATCTGCAACATCTACAACCACCTGCTGCAAGAAAAATTTCTCTCAACTGTCTTCCACAGTTCTTCCAAACACCTCCAAAGCTGACTAAAGAAAGAAGCACAAGCACCTTCGTGTCATCACCCAGGTGACAACACATGACCACAAACAATGACCAACCCGGTACCACAAAGGCAACTCACATCTAAAGTCACAAGAGCAATCAAGAAGAACAAGACCAGATAAGAGAGAAACTGCAAATCAACAAGAAACATGTCCTTCTACAAACACTTCTAAATGCTAGCTGTGTCAAGAATGATCTTCTTTACATCCCAAAGGGAAAAGCCTTGACAACATCCAACAAAACATGGATGTAAGCTCTTCAAAGAAGATCAGACCTACCCATATAACCATCTCCTTTCAGTCCTCAAAAGCACAAGGAGATAAACTATGTTTTCCAACCTTTCATTATGAATCCTCCAGAATCTAAACCAACTCAAGATTCATAACATGAAAGATAAAACATAAAGCACCTGAAAAGTATAATGGGTAAATACCTTTCACAATGACACCACTACCGAGTAGATCAAGAAGAAAAGAGAAACATGCTCATCGAAGATATACAAGCCACCATGGCTAACCTAAGAGCATTCTCCTTCAAGATCTCTATTGAATTTACATTCAACCAAAGTGCAGGCTTCTCGGACTTTCAGTTGTAACAACAACATTCACTTAAGAATTCAAGCCTCACCTTTATTCTCCATGCATCCATGAGTATCAACACCTGTCATCTCATGCTAACTCCAAACTGCAGCACTGCAATAACCAGAAGTCCTCTAGCATATGACCAATGTACTCAAAGTAAATAGAACCCCTAGACCACTGTCAAAGTTCCATAACCTAGAACAGGAACATATCATGACACCATGATCTACACATCTCCAAGGGAGATACCATGCTTCAAGTGAACTGTCCATGGTCTTCAAGAGCAAAACAACATGCCAAAACTCTAATGCACAAGCAAGAGTGTACCATGACATAAAGCAAACAACTCTAAACCAACATCACCTGTCAAGCACCACCAACAACTCAGTTGAAGACTACCAAGGTCCTTCATGGCTCCAAAGTACTACACATTTTCAAATAGTGAACATGCAGATGAAAATTCTGCAACACCAAAGAAGACACCAGTCATTGCTAAAGCTCCCACTGAAACGTGACACTGAGCTTTCCAAGCACCATGACTGACCACACCATCACTGTCAAAAGCTTACGCTATGCTAGTGTACCCAGCTCTCCATGACATCGTGATCCACATGCTTCAAATCCCCATCACTGACTATTCAGGTACTCAAACGCCATTCCTCCTCTCATCTCAAAAAGGCCACACCAATGCACAAGTGACCACAGACAAGGTTAGCTAATAGATCTGCACAACGCGGTTACACCCTTGTGGATATAGACAGTCCACATCCGAGTTGTCTCACAACAAGCATGTAGGTAAGGACAGCCTACAATATTGCACAACCTGTGGATGCAACCAAAAGTAAACCTGCAAATCTATCATTGCACTAGAAACTGCAAAACTGAGATAATCAAAGAGAACAGCCAAAGCAGACAATCATGACTCAAACACCAGATCAGCAACAGATCTGATTTGCCAGTCACGTCCACAACCCAAGCACCAAAGTCTAGAAAACCATCAAAGCATACCACAATAATGTTGAAGGAAAAACATACCAACATTCCTATGCAGAGAAGACACCACTCCTCAAAACCAGTCGAACTGCAGCTATCTCATCCAGTCACACCCTAGAAACTAGGATTTAGAAAAATAACAAATAGTAGTTCCACAAAACAGAAGTTTTCCTTGATCGTGCAAAACCTGCAAAAAACCATAGTGTTTCCAAAACACCCACGCACCTCCATATTCACTGCTCATCTGGACAACTCAAGAGTCTGCACACAACCATCATAGTAAGCCAAAATAATGACAGAACAAGAGAATGCACTGTAGACTTTTTAGAAAAATCTACACAAAACCTTCAGAGCCAACGACATGAATCTGAACCATGCAAGTGCTAGAAAGAGGCACACAGGAACAACAGGTCCGTTTCAGACCAGTTCCAATGCCACAGTCATGCACAAGCACAAGGAAGAGCCAGGCTATCCAGAAGTTGCGGACCACCAAGGTCACCTCATAGCCTCCATGCAATCAGAGCACCAGATAAATTGCCTTCAGTGCTAAGTCAGAGACACCTAGCACAAGCACAACAATCCATAGTTGAACAACGACACAAGCTAGTCCATATCACCAAGGAGCCTCTCACACAGACACCCAGTATGAACACCACGCTTTGCTACAACACAACCATGAACACATCTCATGCCCTTTGCATCAGGAACAATGTTACCAGACAAGAGCTCCAGATCATGTTGCCACAACATGACCCACTCCATACTTTTCCAGCGTCTTTCAAACTGTATGTTGAATCAATGAAACACACACTTCCACTCACCGAAGGACCAATCACCAACCAATTTCTCCAGACTTCCTCAAGCTTGCTAGGCTAAGAAATCACCACAGGAGAAAACCCAGAACTTCAGCAACCAGGAGAAGGCTCTGATACCACTGTCAGTATCATCAAGCCATGACCTCCCTTAAACATGTTATGATACCACTTGTTGGTATCATGAGCAACAAGCTACCAGCTCTGATACCACTTGTCGGGGATAAGGATTCGGTCTGTCATCAAGATAGGCATCTAAGACAGTAGTGCCTTAGTGATTTCAATTCAAAATCACAGCAAAGACACAACCAACTATGCTATAAAGCATAAACAAGCATAGTTCATCCCCCATTGATCCTCTGAGAGAAGTGAATGCAACAAGAAACAGATTCAACATAAATAGATACCATGAAAGACAAAAAGAAGACACAAAGATATATGTGGGGAAAACCCTTTCAGGTAAAAACCCCACTCCAAAATTTCGAGCCACTGTATTATTCAGCAACACAAAACCAGTTACAATACAATATCACGCTCAAAGCCAATACACGAGTTACATCTTGTTCTACTGGAGAAGTAACAGGTACCCACAAGATTCCTCTCAGCTCCTTAGATGACTCTCATAGCTAGCCTCATGGCCAACCCAATCATTTGGTCTCCAATGATTCCCATGCCCAGATCCGAGAGATAGAGTGTTCACAGTTACATTGCCTAAGCAAACTGCTCGAACACCCTCTCCATCTCTCTACAAATCTCTTCACAATTTCAGTTCTCCAACTTGCAAGTCCAACTGCTGCAATCTCGCATCATGCATCATGCATTATGCTTGCAGCCCCATGCTCATGCATTCACATGCCCGCGCATCCTACTCACAGTCTCATGGTCACGCATTCAGCTCGCACATCACGCACTTGCTCTGCAACCCACGACTCTTGAAAACTCGTTGAACTTCCTTGCTTGAGAAATAATACATCTCTCGTCCATTATGTAACCAACTCAACAAGAGCAAAGAAGACCATCTACAAATCATGCATCTGGTCGGATCTGACAGATCTCCCTGCAACGAGCTGCCCAGGCATTCAATGCCATTCCAAAAATGGGTTCAGCTATGCCAACCTTCGTTGACAAAACATGCAGCACAACAAGTTAGGTAACCATCTAATCACTATTCAACCAGGTGCCACGCGTCCAAGACCCATCAGCAATCGCAGCTGACAGAGCAACCAAAACGGTCAAACAAACATCGTGCGCGTCCAAGGCTTCAAGCCAAACCTAACACTGCCGGAGCCGGAGTCAGAATAGGAGTCGAAATAGGACTCCACTGAAAAAGCACACTATCAGAGTCGGATTCAAAGATGGAACTAGAGTCGAAACATGACTCCACAAAAATTATAGGTTCAGGAACCAATTCGGTTCTGCATCCACCTGTGGCAAAGAGGAACACATCGAAAACAGGACTGACCGGGTAAATTCAACCCGGGGTCAAACCAAGATGGGAGCACAAACGATCGGATTCAGGGACGGAACAAGAACAGAAACAGGACTTTACCAAAAGTCCAAAATCAGGAACCAAACCGGTTCCAGTTCCACCTCCGCCAACTGCAAGAAAAAACAATCCAGAACCAGGACAAAGCGGAGAAAAACTCCCCGAGGAGAATCCAAACATCCAGAGGAACTAGATCACAAAAGCAGGAGTCAGAACCGAAGTCGGAACAGGAACAAAAACAAGAACATGGCAAACAGACATTGCCAACATCCAAAACTAGTTCCGCCTCCGCCAGAACCAAGCAAAGAGCAACAGACTGCCGGAGCCGGAGCCAAAGCCGGATCCAGAGCCAAACCTGGAACATGAAAAAAGGAACAATGTCAGGTTCCAATCCGGTTCTGCCTCCGCTAGAACAAAACTCGAAGATCCAAGAAAGCGGGGAGCGGAGCAGGAGATGGAATGGGAACAAGACCCGGAACAAGGAAAACGAAACAATGCCAAGTTCCATCCCAATTCCGCCTCCGCCAAAACAAAAGACTTTGCCAAGGAAATAAGAGAATTCACCTAAGTCTTCAAAGGGGGTCACCAGAAAGTTGAGGCATAATTCCCAACACACAGTACTGCACATAAAAGAAGTGTTGAGGACAACAAGACTTATTCACTTGGATTATGATAAGCTCAACCCATAAAGAAACATGTAGTAGTAAATTTCCTCTACAAGGTGAGCAAGCATAAATATATAGGAAAAAATTATATAACAGAATATTTGTATTCATAAAAATCATAATACAAGGGTGTTAAGATCACCCACATAGTTCATAAGTTGATACCATGACCATCTATAATAAGGTCACACAAGTGTATAATAGAGCCAAATTAGTATTTTTATTATTATCTACAACTTCAACATGATTCCAACAATCAATAGCCATCATGCATAATTTAATATTTAAATAAAATGATCTTTAATGAAATATTTCACTCATCAACCATCATGACCTCATATCAAGCCATATCTAAAGGAAACATTTAATTACTTTTCATTGGCTATTAATCTTATAACACTTAGTTCACAAATCATTTCAAATCACATCCACTTGTAATAAAATTCATATATCACAAATTAATCCACACAACTCACATTAAAAGGCTCACATAATGGGATTTATGAGGATGAAAAGTGCCAAAATACCACTAAGAAACCATAAAACCATGTTGGCATAGATTTAGTAGTTTAAAACACCATGTAGATGTATAACCATTGTACCAACAACTAAGTATCCATAAAACCATATAATAATGTGTCTAAATGAAATACAATATCATAAGTATCTTAGAGCCATGTAATGATTAAAAAATATGGTCTTGAGGCCCTTCTTAAGGACTCCTCAATAAAAACCCTAGTACCTTCCCCTTGCTTATTTAAGGGGTTTAGCCTTCAAAATAAAGGTATAAAATAATTTACTCACATATATCTAGGGGGAATGGATAATTACCATCCCATATCAGTCTCATTTGTATCCCCATCCTCATTATAAAATTCCCCAACCTATCTACTCCCTTATATAACTTTCCAAGGACCCCTACTAAGATATGGAAATTTACACCTATCACATTACACCACACATACAAGAAATTGTAAACAATAATAAATCCTCAAACCAAATAATATAAGATTATAATCCAAAATCCCAACAAAAGTATCATACAAGAAATTGTATAAAGTGAAGATCAAAGGTAGAACACTACAACATCTTGATTTCAAACCAAAAGCTCAATTAAATAAATCCTTGAGGAAAAAGGGACCATTCAAAACTCAACAACTAAATAGCCCAAGAATTAAAATTCAACATTGCTAGCTTAATACTTAAGAAAATAAATCATCATTAAATAATTTAATAATATTCCAACATTCTCACAGGAGTTTGCACATTACCAGTACCATGTATATTCACTAAATCCACATAAGGGGAGGAGATGAATGGTGGTGTCAAACCACATATAGGTAATAACATTCAATATCATTATGGTCTCAAACCACATGGAAAACATAGCATGCAATATCTTTTCAAACAGCCATAGGTCCCACACAATCCAAGACATGCTAAGCATCAAATACATAAGTTGCATGCCTAAAGTATCACATATGTAAGTTGCTTGTAGTTTCTTATCACAAGGATATATAGTACCAATATCCATCACAAAGGTTAAGTAACCTTCATAATAATTTTTTATCACCACCACCAAACCTATCATTCTACTCATGCTACCAAGGTGCCAATACCATCACCATGTCACACTATTTATATTTATGAATAATATTTCTCTATAATCCCTTATAAAATACCATGTGCTAATGTTGAAATTTCTCATTCCAAATTATTCACATTTAATCCTAATTTCCTCACCCAATGGTCAA
This sequence comes from Sequoiadendron giganteum, assembly GCA_007115665.2. Lineage (NCBI taxonomy): Eukaryota > Viridiplantae > Streptophyta > Pinopsida > Cupressales > Cupressaceae > Sequoiadendron > Sequoiadendron giganteum. The sequence goes on along the minus strand of CM021101.1, from coordinate 341,512,097 downwards.
CATAATTAACGTTGTTCCCAAAAATACTAGTGATCCATAATTGACAATACTTTTTCCATATGCTAGTAGCCCATGATGACATCAAGTACCCATAATTTGGGAGTTTTATCTAATTATCATACCACTAAATTATCAAGTTTTTATAACCAAAAGTGAGAATGGGTCCAAATACCATAAAAAATTATGGTCCATGCTCAACCAATAGGATATGCATCTCAAGGAGTAGGTTTTTCACTATGAACCAATTATTGTGGTTTAATGTGTGAGGGAGTAGATTGAGGATATAATATCCATGGAGAATCACAACCTTCCAATGGAGGTCTCATCTCTCTTGAACCCTATTTACACTAGTGTTCTCTCATCTGGTAAGAGGGAAAACACTAGGGGAAACACCAACATAATAAAAAAACATGAATTCTTAGAGGGTTAATTACACATCTCCTTCAATAGGCATACACCAATACACCATTCTTAACATATCCATTCATAACTAGTTGTTTAAACACATATAATTATCATAAATGGTGTGCATACATGGATCACACTTGACGCCCACCTTACCCTTATACCAAAGTTGGATAACCTATATCACATACTTGAGGTACAAACACAAAATTTATCGGTATCCACATATCATAAAAAATTTGAACCTCTATGTACTTTATCACATAATTCCACATGTGCAAGACACACAAATTTCACTTACTCCTACTCCTATAAGGTTCATTCCTGCATAAATATAATTATTTCTATATCAACTCATATTTTAATCATCAATTCATTCTAAATCACATACAACATAGTTGGATACTAATTATTTTACAACTAAGCTTTGACTTACATGATGCTCCATACTCCCATCTTTACCTTTTGTCACTAGGTTTTACTACATTAATTCATAATTAATGTCATTTATCAAACAAAACATATAAAGTGAATGCTTTTTTTCTATATCCAAACATGGTTTCCTTTTGTTTCTTAGCATAACTAGGTTCACTATGTTTTCAAGTTTTCTAGTTATATCTTCATGCAACTCTTAATTTTCATGACACGTTCAAAGGAGGCCCTACTTTCAAGGTGAATCATCGTGCATTCTTAATAGAATACATTAAAATTCACAAAATAAATATGGAAGGTGTATAAATTGATAGGGTAACACAAGGTAAAATACTTGGAACCATCCTTTACAATATTATTATTCCTTAGATGCATATAAACATTTTACATTTTTTGTATCTTAAAATCAAATCATCTCACACATTTTATGTTTATCCTTTCACATCCAAGTTTCATCATGCCATAAATACAAACAAACACACATAAGTAGAATTTCCTAAGAAATATTTGACCCATAACCAATTTTGACTCATTAAATAGCCATGCACAAAAAAAATCCACAATTTAAATACTAGCAAAAGCTAGAACATAACATTGATTTAATTTTAACAAACATCAATGCAATTAGATTTCCACAATCCATATGAAATAGTTTTTGTTGCTTCTGGATTCGATTGTGTTGGAATTTTTTCATCAACATTTCGGATCACACTCTGTGATCCATCATCAGGATAGAGAGTTGAAGAGGATGAGAAAATATTATTTGCAGACAAGTTGAAGAAGAAGATAAATAGAAATAAAAATGGGGCGGGGGAGAGGACACAACCCACGAGGCAAAGAATAAAAGATAAAATTAAGTAAAAGGAAGAAGAAAGAAAAGAATAGAAGAGAGAAATAAAAAACATCTGAAAACATAAACCCACCAAGCCAATACAACCCCAATGAAAATTCCAAAATAAAGGAGGGAACAAAAGAAAAGGTCAAAAATATATATAAGTGATAAAAAAACAAGAAAAGGAAGAAGACCACAAAGGAAACAAAGAAGGCAAGTAATTAGAAATGCAAAATAAGTTACAAAAACTATCAACTCAAAAAAGCAAAAAGAAAAAAATAAAAACAATATATTCATATATAAAACTAAAGACAACCACATATATTTACAATATATTATATAAATATATATTAAATATATAATACAAAATATTATATATATATATATATATAAAGCAAAATATATATATAATACTAAAAACTATATATACTATATAATATTGTATGTATATATTTAATACAATATATTATATGAGTACAAAAATACAAACAATATATACATATGTAAAACTAAAAAACAAAAAAAATATACATATAATATACACGAATAAAACTAAAAAAATAATACAAACAAAATAAACATATATAAAACTAAAAATAATCACATGAATTTATCATATATTACAATAGTTATACAAAATATATGTAAAATACACTATATTATATGAGTATAAAGCAATATATATATATATAATACTAAAAACTCTATATATTATAATATATATAATATATTGTATGTGTATATATAATGCAATATATTACATATATTATATATACGTATAATATATAAATAAGAAGAAAATAATAGAAGAGAGAAATAAAAAACATCTGAAAACATAAACCCACCAATTCAATACAACCCCAATGAAAATTCCAAAATAAAGGAGGGAACAAAAGAAAAGGTCAAAAAAAAAATTAAGTGATAAAAAACAAGAGGAAGCATACCACAAAGGAAACGAAGAAGGCAAGTAATTAGAAATGCAAAATAAGTTACAAAAACTATCAACTCAAAAAAGCAAAAAGGAAAATAAATATAATATATGTAATATATTGCATTATATATACACATACAATATATTATAAAAGGAAGAATAAAGAAAGAAATGAAGAGAATAAGGAAGAAAGAGACACAAGAAAATAAGGAAAATAAAAGGAAAACATAAGAATAAAGAAAACAAAAGCTAAATGGGCCAAAATATAAATAACGTGAGGAAAGAGCTAAAGACAAAGAATCTACAAACTAAGGGAATAAGGTGAAGAGAAAGAGGGGGGGCCAAAAGGAAGGGGCACGGAAAGAGGAAGGGGCAAACCAAAGAAACGAAGAAGGAAGACCAAAAGAGAGGCAAGGGAGGAAGGAGAGCAAAAGGGAAGGAGGGGGAGCCACGAACGGGCTCAATGACGGTTTAAGAGGTTGGATAGAAGAGGATGTTGAGAGAGGCTCAAATTCCATCCTTCATCACAATTGAGGTTGGTGGGGTGATTGAAGATTTGAATGGCTTCCTTGAGCTTCCTCTTGTGAAAATTGTCTTCCTTGCATAAGATTTGGGTGTTCTCAAGACAGATGTGATGCTTGGTTAAAGAGGAGTGCTCAGTGAGGGCCGACTTAACAACCTGATCTTGTAAGATGTCGACGTTGTGTTCTTTGATTCTTGTGCTAAATGAATGACCCATTTCTCCAATATAAGGAGTGCCACAAGAGCAAACAACTTTGTAGACTCCTGAGTCAAGAAGGATATCTCTAGGATCTTTAATAGGAGGGATGCAATTTCTTAACATGGAGAAAGGCTTGAAAGCACAATGAAGGCCCTTTTTTAGAAGTATTTTAGAGATTTTATGGGAGATTCCTTCAATGAACGGAAAGGAGGTGCAAGGGAGAGAAGTAGTTTGGCAGGAAACACCATCAGAGAAAGGAGGAGAATGGTGTTTGGAATGGTTGAGGGCTTTGGAGGTTTGTTTGTTGGTGTACCCATTCAACCTAAAGATGGAACGAAGATGGACCAATTCTTGGCCCAAATTCTCACGGTCACAAATGTGGTATGCCCTAGTGGCCAAAGTCTTGAGAATACTGAATTTTTGGCTAGGGTGATGGTGGGAGGTTGAGTGGAGGTATAAATCAGTGTGGGTAGCCTTGTGGAAAACCCATTGGCCTAGGTACCCATCAGGTTTTTTGAGGATTAGCACATCAAGGAATGACAATTGATTATTGGATTCAAGTTCCTTAGTAAAAGAGATGGAAGGATAAATGTTGTTGAGGTGGGAAAATAATTCTTCAAGCTTGTCCAGTCCATGAGGCCAACAAACATTGGTGTCATCTACATAATGTTTCCACCATCTCAATTTGAGGGGGAAATAATTAAGGGAAATTTCTTTAAAATGCTCCATATAAAGGTTGGAAATTATAGGAGAGAGAGGAGATCCCATGGCCACTCCATCGACCTACTCATAAATAACACCTTGGAAAGAAAAGAAAGTGGATCTCAAGCATAACTCCACTAAGGAGGAAATCTCATCATTAACCTTGCGCTTGACAATCTCCAAATCAACAGGAATGGGAACCTTGGTGAAAAGGGAGGTTACATCAAAACTCACCAAGATTTTGTTACTTTCTACTCTAGCGTCCTGAATAAATTGGACAAAATGGGACGAATCCTTGATAAAGGAGTCAGACTTGTCCAAGAGCAGGGAGATTACTTTGGCTAGGTAAGAGGCCAACTTGTAGGTAGGAGAACCAATGGTTTCAACAATAGGCCTAAGAGGAATGCCAACTTTATGAATTTTGGGAACCCCATAAATGTGAGGGGTTAATTCTTTGGAGGGAACAAGACATTTTTTGGTCACATCATCAAAAGAGGAGCTAGACAACCGATTTGACTTTTTTGAAAATCTTAGAACACGGATTGCGGGAAGACATTTTATAACTGTCGGTGTCAAAAAGAAGATCAAGCATTTTGGAAATGTAATCAGATCTATTCAAGATGACTATGGCATTTCCTTTATCCGCTTTGGTAATGATTAGATCATTACTTTCCATTAATTTTGTGAAGGTAAGAGATTCAGCTTTTGGAATGTTGTGTTTGGGTGGCTTAGCATTTATGGGAGCCACAACACAATCTTGTCTTATTTCTTCAGCAACATCCAAAGGAAGATTCTAGACCACATTCTCAATTCCAATAAGAAAATCGACATGAGGAATACCACACAGGGCCTTGGAAAAGTTGAGACCTCTTTTTAGGAAATTGAAAGAAAGGGGGTCTAAGGTGGCATTCAATAAATTAACTACAAGCTCATTTTCCCAATCAAGAATAGCTAGACACATATCGTTGCAATTGGGGAGAGAAATCGACCCCCGAGGGATCAAGAAAAACTTGGGTTGGTTGGAAAGAGGGTCGGAGCCAGGTAATGAGGAAACACTTGACACCTGAGACAAGGACTGATTAACGAGAGGAAGGCGGTTGGAATGACAATACGAGACAGAATCATCCATCACCACTGAGGATGACGTGCGATGAATGGGGGAAGAGATATATATACATTCATGTGATTTTTTTTAGTTTTATAAATGTTTATTTTGTTTGTATTATTGTTTTTAGTTTTATTCGTGTATATATTATATGTATATTTTGTTTATTTTTTAGTTTTACATATGTATATATTGTTTGCATTTTTGTACTTATATAATATATTGTATTATATATATATACATACAATATTATATATATATATATATATATATATATATATTATATAATATATGTGAACCCCAATCCTATACCTGCAAAAACATGGAAAACAAACACATAATTATATCAAATGCAAGTTAGAACAAGGACTCCCCATAAAATTCATCTACAATACTCAAGATAGGAAATGAAATGAAGAACAAACAAAAAACTAAGTTAAATCCTATTCAAGCAATGCAAACACTTAATCCCATGGGAAAATTGGTGCCAATTATGTGTATAAATTGGCCCTTTCCGAACTCCTTTGTAAGCTTAATGATGATTGATTCACTTTATAGTGAAGAACAATGTGATTCCTTGCTAAAAATATACAATAACCTAGCTATGGTGATGGCAAATGCTCAAAAAGATGAGTAGAATTTCTCTAGATATGAAGATAATAACTTTCATTTTTAAATTATGGATGATTGTGGATCCCAAATCAATAGAGAAGCTCTCTATTTATAGATTTGAAGAATGGAATATTGAAGGATTTGGATGAATGCGGGACAAAATACCAACCATTGAGAGAAGGCCACTTGTTCACATGTGATTAGAGGAGGAATGAGCACATTTTGGTGAATGTGCCCATAAATGCCATTAGATTCAAATTTGAATTTAGTGAAATGACATGTTTAGAGGGAAGGGAAATGGAGTTAATGTCACTTGGCTCAAGGCCAGGGACATGTAAGAGGCATTAAATGCCTTGTTGGAAGTACCCATCCCTTTTGGAGGGATTTTTGAATTGGAAGAATATTCCACAAAAGATGCCCTTTTGAATGGAAATTGACAATTGATTTATTGTGCAAGTTGCAAAATCTAGAGGATTGAAGTGATTAGGGTTAAATTAATCAAAAGGTTAATTAATTTAATGAGGGATTAAGTGATGTGACCATTTTGACTTAGATTTATGGGTTGATTTAAATCAAAAGGATGAGAGATAGATTTAATTAAATAAAGGATTTGATTTATTTAATTAAAGAGGAATGAAGTTAAATTAAATCAAATAAGGTTTAATTTATTTAATTTAATGGAATGACTTCAGAGATTCAAAAAATGAATTATTTAATTAAACAGGGACAAAGGATTAATTAAATTAAATTGATTAATTTAATCAACAGGGAAGAATGACTTAATTAAATAAATGATGATTTATTTAATTAAGGGATGTAAGGTGATAATGAGCCAAGAAGTTGATTCAGGACGAAACGATGTTAGTAATCAGGATCAAGTGTGTCGGTATATTTTCCATGTCTACAATATATAGCTTTTAGTATTATATATATATATATATATATATTATATATTTTTTATTATATATTTATATAATATATTGTAAATATATGTGGTTGTTTCTAGTTTTATATATGAAAATATTGTTTGTATTTTTATTTTTTTTTGCTTTTTTGAGTTGATAGTTTTTGTAACTTATTTTGCATTTCTAATTACTTTCCTTCTTTGTTTCCTTTGTGGTCTACTTCCTCTTCTTGTTTTTTATCACTTATATATTTTTTTGACCTTTTCTTTTGTTCCCTCCTTTATTTTGGAATTTTCATTAAGGTTGTATTGACTTGGTGGGTTTATGTTTTCAGATGTTTTTTATTTCTCTCTTCTATTCTTTTCTTTCTTCTTCTTTTTACTTAATTTTATCTTTTGTTCTTTCCCTCATGGGTTGTGCCCTCTTTCCCCCCCCCTCTCCCCGCCCCCCCCTTTTTCTTTCTATTTATCTTCTTCTTCAGCTTGTCTGCAACTAATATTTTATCATCCTCTTCAACTCTCTATCTTGATGATGGATCACGGAGTGTGATCTGAAACATTGATGAAAAAATTCCAACACAATCGAATCCACAAGCAGCAAAAACTATTTAACAAACATGTTTTATTAATTTCTCTATTTAGTTTTGATATAATTTGTTCTTTGTAACACACCTTTAAACTTGAACCTTGAACACTTACATTCTAAAAAATATATTATTTTGTTTTAAGGAAATAGAATGTAAAGGGTATATAAATATAATGAATTTTCAAATCAGAAAGTGTAATATTTACTTATTCACAAAAAGGTTTAAACAATCCTATAGATTTTATTGTTTAAAAAAATTAGGAGAAGTTTCTTACTTATCTAAATTTAATTTCTTACACAATAAACAAGAGCTTCTGAATCAATCAACATGTCATTTAACAAAACGGTTTACCAACCACAAGACAAATTAGCTAGAGTTACATGCATTTAAGGGGGATCTCAAGAGAAACTGCATTTAGTGACAATTTTAAGTTATAGGGGAGACATAGGAGGGTTAAATTTTTAAGGTGTCCAAGGTATAAACACATGAGTGTTTCTATCCCAACACTAAGTTATAAATATATTCCTAAAATAGGGTCAAGTAACTCATACTTATAAAGATGACAACCTCATTGTTTAACAAGACTCCATATAGGACAAGGAAAGACAATCACCTTAGTCATAGATTAAAGGATAAGAATCTATAGTGATTTACACCTTGTTAACCATATGATTTTTCCATATTAAGGAATTTGAAGACATCTACACTAGCCAAACCATAATTCCTACATAACAGCCACATTTTATGAATCAATATTTATCTCTTCTCAAGGATTATGTTTATATCAAGGTAAAAGGGAAATTATAATAAATACATTCATTAATTGCACTAATTTTTCATTATCCAATCACATTATTTTCATCATCATATTATTATAATATTTGCTTGGATTCACAAGGAAATGTCACAACTAGCAAGCTAATAATCATGAATAAAACACCCAATTAAAACATTTAATATTATTAATCTTGACCTACCCATTAATAAACTCGTTGAATTATCCAATTGATATCTATTTAACAAACCAATGTAACTATCACGCAGTGGCTTGTACACCACCAACACACATAACAACCAAGGCCCAATTAATTCCCGAATTTATTGGTGTTGCAACCCAAGCTCTAATACAAATTTCATGCCCAAAAATAAAATGACAAGAAAACCTAATATTTTTTTACACATCATTCATGAATGTGTACCTTTACGATGTACAACTTGTGAAGACTATTGTTACCAAATTTCCATGGAGTATCACATACACCTATATGTTTCCACTTCTTATGTCCTAGTGTTAAATCAATGTATAAAAAAGTCATCATTGGCCATGGGAAAAGGCTTATGAGTCAACACAAATACATAACACTTGTCAAAAAATTGACTAGGATGATGATAGGCCTCTATTTGATTGAGATCAAACCTTAGGGACTAGGGACCAAGGCCTTAGGTCCACCCTAAACCTAAAAGAAAATAATAGATATATTAAATTATATGTCAATATAAAAAAAGACCTTTGGTAATTCGAGTTCATTAATCTACCGCATCCTTAATAATTAAATATCATGAGCTAATTTATTACATTAGCCTAGGTCATTAGAATCATTGGTGTTATTAAGGCTACACTTGAAAATAGTGTTATTTAGTTAACTTGTAGGATAATTAAATTATTTAATTTTCACCATGGTGGTTGGTAGGGGTATCTTTAGAATAAGAATCTTCTTTTAATTAACTAAAAGGGATAATTGCAAGCATAAGGATATGACACCAATTAAACTAAAAGGAATTAAAGTTAATTATTGTTATTATAATGATTTTTAAGTTACGACTCAATTAGAGGTAAGATAAAATATTAGAATGTTTGAGATTATGAATTTAAATTAATATTTACTAATATGAATCAACTAATATTTTCTTACATTAAATATTAATGTTGATGGTTGACCTTTAGGAGGATTTACTATGTTCCTAATGTTTAACAGTAAATAATTTAAAAATTATATTAAATATGGAAATAACCTCCATAATATAAGGTAGAGATTACTTTTACTTTATTACATGTTATTTAAAATGACCTAGGTTGTAGCTTAAGTTAAGGGTTTCTAGTCATATGGTCCCCCACCATGGTATAATTCACCATTAGATTGAAATTATTTTTAGTTTTAAATTATCAACTTAGGGTTTTTGATGGAATGTGTATTAAATCTCATCCATTGGATGATTCTTAATGTTAGCCCTTGGATCTTAGGGAAACTAAGAGTAACCCTAGTCCAGAAGGTAATCTCATAAATACTCTTCTCACGTTCTTATCTTCATTTTTCTTTATAGGTTGAAGGGGTGAGAGGGTCAAAAATTCAAATGAAGATGAAGAATAGTGCTAGATTCATTTTAAAGTTTTGTATATTCATATTTAAGTATTCTCTTTCTATTTTGTTATGTTATATATACACATACATATATTCATGTGTATATAGATAGATAAATAATTCATTGTTAAAACTATAATTTATTCATTTGAATCATATACATATACACAATAATATAGATAAGTGTATACATATATACCTAGGAATTTTTTATTTTGGAAAAATATTTAAAAATATAAAATATAAAATAATGGACATTGTTGCATGCAAGCTTGGGCCCCAAGTAGGGGTTGTCAGCTTACCATGGGTCTATGGACCACTATGGGCTTACAACCCACAAGGGGCCAAAGCCCACGAGAGCTTAACTCCCTTTGGTTTAGGCACAACCAACAAGGTTTCACCTTGTCACCTCTACACCCTATGTGCCCTAAAAATACTTTTATTTATATTTTTTTTGTTATTTTATGTAGTGTCATAAATTATCACCCTTGAAAATTTTACACTAGGTTTAGCTCCCCCTCATGTGCCTGGACCCAATTGTGCATTTAATTTGCATGTTTTGTAATAATCTTCAAAAAATCAAAGGTTGAATTGGGAATTAGGATTTAATATTCGTTTACCAATGCTTAAGGCCCCAAAATAGATATGGGATAGGGCGTCTAGCACCCCTATCTAGCCTATTTTGGCCCCAGTTCAAATATGTTGATGTCGGAATTTTAATATTTAAAAATCCAAATTCATTTGTTGGTTGTCGGTAATTAATTTGTGGGAAATTAAAGAATTGCATATAAATACAAGTCTTTTTCACCCTTTGAAATCCCAGAAAATTTATGAGAGCAATTGAGCATCCTAAAAAGCAATCAAGAGTAGTCAAGAGCAGAATTATAGCAGCATTATTTTAGTCAAGCATCATGTTAGCAATGCATCAAATTTTTATGTGAGTTTTTTTATGTTTCATGTCTATTTTCTTTGTTTGTAATAACACTTATATGACTTCAAATCAAGCATCCAAATTATCCTTGACGGTGATGAGTAGAATGACTTCAATCCATCAATAAATAGAGATCTGAGTAGTAATTTGCATCAATTATCAATTTGTCACTTGTTTATCATTTAGCCTCTGTCGGATCGAGGGTAAGCTCTCTTTTACATGATCATAACTATTGTGGAGGTAGAAATACCAAAATGGGGTTTAACTTAGGCAAGCCCCTATACGCCATAACCCTTTCTCCTATTTCTTGTGTGCAGGTTACATATCTAAAGCGAATTGGAAAATTATTGAAGACCTAATTGTTTGTTCAAGCATTCAAGTCCTACAAGTCAATAAATTAAGGAAAGTGGATTTTATCAATGACAGATGAAGTTCCTACACTAAGACCAGAGGAGAAGAACCTATAGATAGAGACCAACTAAGATATGAATTTTGATTCTGGGTATCTGCACTTTAGGTCTAGGGCACCCAGTGTCAGGTTGTCCAACCATAAGCTTATATGTATATGTCAAGTTCCTATGTCTTTGCACTCTACTCTTCTGAACTCTATGTAACGCCCCACCACACAGCCCTAGAGGATGATGCAAACAACTACTTAAACAGGATTTAAAAAAAATTGTTTAAGTACAATTAATACATAAGTTTGCTTCCCAATGCAACCATCCCCTGAGGTTATGAGGCTGAAATTACTTTACAACCCACAACAATAACATGAATATAAACCATGACAAATATATAGACAATAATTAAACACATACATTCCAATTAAGATAATTACATCAAGCATAAAAATAACTGTCCAATCCATTAATCCATTCCTTAAACCATAAGGTTATAGCACTCATTCCCTGAATGAGGCAAATCCAATAAATAAGATTACAATTACAACTTTCCACCTCGATAACAAATCAGGAAAAAAATAATACAAGATCAACTGAAATGAAATAATGCAAGAACTGAAACAAAATCCCACGAGCTCTCCAACTGGAAGTCTCGTCCACATGAACATGAAGATAGAACCCAACGAAATTAGGTGCACGCCACCCAACCAAGTGGAACCCAAAGGCCCACCCCCTGTGCTAGGAGATAGTAACTAGGAATCCTAGCCAAGACCATCTACCTCTAGACACAGGCTACATAAACTGAACCAAACTAAAACACCCAATCACATGTACAACACAAGTACAACTCTACATGGTCACATTGCTTCCAGAAATAAAGCAGAACAAGTATGTTAAGAGAACCATACACATAACAATCGAATACCAACTATGGTCACATCATGTATGTTAAGGAAACCATACCCACAATAAACAAGAACCAACTGTTGTCCTAGACAAAGTGTCATCACACAGCTCATCATGGGTTATCCTCTGCGATCCTTCCTAGGCTCCAGCCCCCACAAGAAAAGGTTATCCTGGTGACCTTTACCGAATCCTGGCCCCCATACTCACTCATGCGAAGCCAAATACCTTTCGTATAGACAAGATAGATGACCTTGCCATTCCAGGCCTTCCCACCCATCCCAAGCCTAACTAAGCACTTGGGTCCATGAGTGAGGCATAATTATGTTGATTAGTGAGAAGTACCACCTAATTTTCTAAGTTTTGTTTTAGTTATCACTTGATTAAACCACCTCCATAAGTTATCCAGTTTACCTCTTCTGGGCTCTGGCCCCTACGGAAGCCACTCTTCTACTTGACAACACACATACCATCCAAACACGAAGGGTATCAAAGTGCACAAACAAGATAACACGTCCACTCCTTTCTCAGGAGGCAACAAAGATAAAACCTTCTCCAAACACTGGAGGTAACAACAATAATAGAACCACTCCTGACAAGGAGGCACACATTACAAAATCCACTCCTTTCTCAGGAGGCACAAAACATTCCCATTCGTGGAACCCGATTAAACACTGACATAACTTCATGCACTACCCAAGGGAATTAACAAATAGTCGACATCACAAGACGACAACCCCCAACCTCTAGGGTCCTCTGGAAGACTTACAGAATAAATACACTTAACCCATTTCCCCAAAACATGAACTAGAGGAAATAATCACGGAGGCAAGTTGCGAGGAATTAAACTAATTTTGGATTTATTAAATCCATTTCCCATAATAACATCAGTAATTTCTTGCAATTATATAAACAGATTTAGAATACGTCTTTTCAAACGAGAGAAATTAAACTCAATATTTGATTCTCTAATTGTTTTCAATACTAATAAAATAAACATTTATTTCAACCTTTAGGAAATAACATTTTAAAATAAATATATGTTTCCTCTACTTGATATTGTAAGTGTGAAATGAGGTAAATAACATAAATACACTTCTTAATACGACATTATATCAAAGATGACTCAATTGAACTAAATCAAAGCAGTAATCAAATGAAAGCATCCTATTGCTCTCTATCTCCAAAGATTTATTAAATCTAAATTGCTCTCAGATTGTTTAAGCAACTAAGACTGTTAAAATGACTATTTGAAGAACGAGATGATGATAATATAATGCTAAATGATAAATCAATTAAACTAGCATGATATTGATGTGAAACAGACAAATGCAGCTCCAAGAGGCAGCCATTGTTGTGAAGCTTGATTGTTGAATGCTTGATGTGTGAATGCTTGATGCTTGATGCCTAGATTCTTGCAAAGTAAGGGTGTAAAAGCTTGATTATCTAGATCCTTTTCTTGGTTCAATGAGGCTTTATTTATAGATTTCCTGGCTGTAGAAATGCATAGGGAAAGCTTTGAGAGGCTTGGATTCAATCTGGAGGATTGAATGGTGAGAGATGGAGGAGATTGAGAGAAAGATGGAGATTGTCTCTACCCATGAAAACACCAGGCAAGAGAAGAGGAAGGATTGGTGGAAGAGGATTGAGAGATCAAATTCCAAATTTGTCTCCAATTTGTCTCCAAAACTTCCCGTGAAGTTTCAAAGCATTAATTGTGATAAATTTAGACATAGATTAGACATAGGAAATCTAATTCATTTTTGAGGAAATGTAGACTGGAATATTCCTTTATGCTTAATTCAAATATTTTGATTTATTTAAATTAGGAAAAGGGAGATAAATAATTTAATAAAACAAACTATAGGATAGTCGTTTATTAAATTAATCAGAGGAATATGGTAATTAATTAATAAAGTGTTTTGTCTTTATTTAATTAATTCGAGGATGATGTGATAGAATGAAATAGGGATTTGATAATTAAATCGAACAAAGTATTTAATTTTGTTTATTTAATTAAGATGAATTTGAATGTGAACTATATTAAATAAATATTTCTATTTATTTAAACAGTAGAGGAAATAGAATAATTAATCAAATAATGTGTATTTAATTAATCGGATGCTCCAGACCAATTTTAGGTGTATACAGATATAATCGTTTTCCAAAACAATTTTAACATAACTTAATATCCATATTGTTTAAAATAAATATGTTATTCCATCTAAATATATTATTTCCAAAATAAATCTAACAATTTACCCATCCATCACTTTAAAAAAAAAACAAATCAAATATTTATTCTTGAAATAAACATTATTTTAAAATAAGATTGAAAATTCGACCATTTAACATACTATTTTAAAAGAATTTCTCCATTGAAATATAATCATGCCAACATTTAAATTCACCATCTAATATATATATTCATATGTATTAAAAAATAACAAATCAACTATATATATTATTACCTAATATTATATTAATATAATATAAAATATAATGATATTTTAATATTAAATTAATATAATATAGAATAATAAATATATATATATATTAATTCTTATTTTATTTTATTTTTAGCAACAGGAGGCCACTCATGCGCCTCGGGTCCGTGCCAACCCTAAGGGTTGGGCGGTCATGCATTACTCGGGCCGCGTGCTTAAGGCGGGCGGAGGTTTAGGCCAGTCTCGGTTTCCTCCATGGCGTGCGGTTAAAGATAGTGGGCGGTGGTTTTATTTTAGGGCCGCGCCTTTCAAGGAGGCGGCAGTGTTAAACTGGGCGGAGGCAGCGTCGAGGGCGGAGGGAGGTCGGCAATCGGCGGTCGGCAGTGTGCACAGCCGCACCCACAGGGGTGGCTAAGCTGTGCTTAGCACAGCCGACCACCACTATGGTGGCGGTGGTGCCAAGCCACCACAGGGCGCAGCGGGGGCGGCTGGCACGGCTCCCCACAGCACCTCCCATGGGGGCGACTGTGGGTTGAGCCCCAGCCCCCAACAAAACATAATTTATATATATATATTTTTTATTTTTTTTTCTTAAACAACAAATACCTGCGGATTTTTAAATCCGCCGAACTTTTAACTGGGTTTAAATTTTATTTTTCAAAAATAAAATCATCAACACACCTATATAAAAGTATGTATATATATATTTATATCCAAAATTTAACAGAATTAGAAGCTCAGTTGAACAAATAATTTCTAGGAATGAATCATTTATAACCAAGAACATATTTTGGTTTTAGAGAAATTTAACTTCCAAATACATGTTTCAAATTTTGAAAGCAAGATCTAAGATGGGTTTTTCATGCAAATCCAACAAAGTTTACATATTTTCAAATAACAATAAAAGTTGTAAATTCTTTCAGAATGAAATTAATTTAAAAAGGAAACCCTGGTTTCCATATGTTGAGAAGATCCCAAAAGGGTGCAATCATTCTCCTTCAGATTTCAGTTCCTCCAAGCAAATCCAAAACCCACCAATCAGACATTTCTTCCTTCTCCATTTTTCAATTTTTTCCATCCCCTCAATTTTTCCCAAAAAATCCCAATAATAGCCAAAAAATGAAAATATCTCCTCAACCCCAAAGTCAAACTTTTGAAAATATCTCAAAATATCCCTATTTTTTTCAATTTCAACAAATATCAAATAATTTCCAAAATGAATTTGCTTAATTTCAAATTAATTAATTTAATTAATTCAATAAAATAAATCTAATCCAAGATTAAATTATTTTATTGATTAAATTAAATTAATTTAATAACTTTAAATAATATTTTCTGCATTGAAACTAGATTAATTTAATCAACAACCTTTATATATATAAAGCCATTTAATTACCTTTTTACTTGCAATTTTAAATAATCGAAGAGAGGAAATAATAATCAAAGCAACACAACCTAACAACACCTGACGACATACTAGGACTAGGGTGATGACTTGGCACGGAAAACCTAGCTACTATCTCCCAATCAAATACTGTTGGGCATTGGACATGCTCGAACTTGTGAAACCAGGTGGAGTTGATGCCCTGTACCTGTCAACCTGCAAACACAGAGTATATCCACATCATATATATGTCAAAGTTAAAACACACCATGAAGAGGAAATCTCGGGATCGTAGGGTGCTCGCAAGCGAGTGATGCAATCTCGTCCCCTTCACCAATACAGTATTACTAACTAACGAATCTAACATCATTAATATGATCAAAAGCATAAACATCATTAATTCAATTATCCACTATGCTAATCCAAAGCATGACATAATGATAACATCAGAAAAATACACCATCACACTAAAATGTAACATTCGCATAACTTTACAGATAACGATCAAATAGCAACTGAGTTCAAAGTCAAAGCACCAACATAAAATAAGGCCTAACCAAACAGAACACCGTTCGATCAAAAGAGCAAAATGGAGGGGTCTTACACTCTATTTCTTCTTTTTAGTTTTGTAATTTCCATAAATCATCTCAGTTTGTTGCATTTTCATAGTTAACCTATGTGCATCTTTGCATTATCAAATTAAATCAATTAGCAATCAATTAAGCCTTATCAACACAAACAAATCAAAGGATTGAAACCCTGGTCTACCATTTTGGCTCTTCCATTGAGGTTAGTATCCAAGTGGGTGTTTGAGATCAATTTTAGTCCTTCCATTGTGATATAGGAGAAGGTATGGTTTAGACCTTAGATCCCTTTTTCTTACATTACATTTTTTTTTTTTTTTAAATTGTGGTATAAAAAATATTAAAATATGTACATTTATTTATTTCCTTCTTTATTTATTATTTTTAATTTGGTTGTGTATATATAACTATTTTTTTATAAAGGAATACATTTCTTATTTATTTCCTCTTGAGTGTATAAATATATAATTAAATTACTTATATAATATATATACACGTACATACATACATACATACATACATATATAAATATATATATATATATATATATATATATATTTTTTTATTTTTTTATTTTTATTTTTTTGTTCTATTTGACAATGAGGGTAGAGAAGAAAGAGTTTGAAACTCTAAAATATGAGATTATAGAAGCACAAATATATTCCTCGTAGTCTTAAGATACATCTTGTTTATGTTATATTGCAAATATATTGAAACACAAACTTTCCTTCCTTTTCCTTTTAATATGAAAGGCGCAAACTTACTATTACATGTATATCCCCTCAACATATCTCTCCTTATTTACAAAGCTTGAAAATAATGCAACCTCTTCCTTCAAAAAATAAAAGAACAACAAAGCAATACATGAATCTCCCTTTTACAAATGAATTCTATCAAAATGTGCAACTTATGAAGACAATAGCTTCAATCTTCATCTCCAAAAAAAAGTCTAGAAGAACTAATGATTATCAATCCAATGGAAGGAGAAATGATCTCCAGCCAACTATTATCACATATTTAAGCCTTATGAGGATTTATCCATCCCTCAAGTTAGGAAAATCATCTAGAACCCATCACACACAAGACTAGACAACCCAAATACAATAACAAAATGGAAATAAGGATAGCACATTTCAAGGAGTCCTACTCATTTCCCAAGTTCACATATATCCCAAAGAACATAAGACACTAAATTTAATAGCACGACCATTTCTACAATACCATATTCAAGAAAATGTTTTCTACACAAAAATAAGAAATTCTCACAATAACATATTTTTATAAATAATAACAAGGATCTAGGAGGACTTATCTCTCTACATGAAACTTGTAGGGATGAAGAACGTACTTTCTTCTCCAAACATATTCAACTTATCCTCAAACCCCCATTAAAAAAAAATCTACTCGCTTTTCTCTTCTCACACCCAAGTTTCCCTCACCAATAAAATATAAAGGAAAAGTAATCCAAAAAATCCCCTTCTCCAGCTTAAAAAAGAGGTATAAATAAGGAGTTTCATGTCATTTGTTCTCACCTAGTGAGAGAGTGACACATGGCCTCCCACTCACTCCCTTAATCTAAATAACAAATCCTAAACAAGGTCACATCCTTCCCATGTGTGAGACATGGGGAAGAGTGGTGTACTTGACACAATCCCTCATCCAACCTAGATAGAGGAGCTTGGATAGTGTCAATTCCACACTCCATCTCTCCACACATCAAGTCACGTCACATTCTTCCAAGAGTTTTTGGGAAATTTCAAATCATGTCCAAAGGTCAAAATTGATTGTCCAGTAATCCCCCCACCCATAGGTAATTACCCTAAGGGTCTATTTTCACTCACAAACCAAGAAAAGGGACCTTTAAACCCCATTTGAAATCCCTTGTATTTGCAAATCTGAGTTTGAAATCCCAAGGGAACTCTCATCCCTTAATGCATATCTACACATTTTAAACACGTGATTTCTAAATAAATTAGATCAACAATTGAAACTATACTTATCACAAAAATGAAACTTTGGACATATTAAGCCAAAACATTAGTTCACTAAGAAACAAGGTCACAACATAAAACTTCATCAAGTGAATTGGTTTAATTCAAGGTTCTAATGATTTTCTCATTCCCCATTAATAATATTTTCCTACACATTTATAACAACATCAATATTTTCAATATATGCATAGTCAAAAAACCTTAGTTGTAATATTCATACTCATTTTAAATTTCATTAGGACCAAAATTTATATTTAAATTGGCAATAATTCCTATAGATGGTATCCTACTTAATTAATTATAGAAATTTGAATCCACCTTTCAAGAAAAATGTAACCAAAAGAGTTAGATTTAACATTTATTTATTCTTTCTAATTTATCTTTGAAAAAATTCATATTATTAAAGGTTACTACCAACAAGATAATAAATATACATAACTTACCATCTTTACTTACCTGAGGTTCACCTTTAGTATGGTTAGCATTTACTCCCTTCAAATTCACTTGCATTAGATTTTCTATTAGTCCTCTTAAACCAATTAGAAAATCTCAATGAATTTAGTCCCACTCATGGATGGGATCCTCATCAAAGAACATAAACACATTAGTAATTCATTAAAGTGAATCTTGGTACAACATCAACCCTTACTTCCTATTCAAACAAGTTCACTCATTAAATAAGTGTCACTTGAAATAGATTTAATCTCATAAGATCACAAGTTTGACCTTGACTAGGTTAGATAGCCACCATTCTAAATTTCACAAGGTAAGATAAATTAAAGAGCTAGACAAACTAAGACAATCATTTTAATTTAGCATCATTAGAGTGTAAAACATATAATAGGTTGCAAAGTTTAATGATCTCTGATTATAGACAATTTTTAAGACAATGTAGAATTTATTGGCAATAGCAACACATTTAAAACATGGTGTTTAGAGAGAGATATGCCTACAAGATTCACCAATATGTCCAACGATATCCACACCATAACAAAACAAGGTTGCAAATTTTATCAATTGATTCAACTGACTAGTGATATCAGGACCCACAAAATGAAAATTAAGTTGCAATAGTCACATGTAAGGTTGGGCCTTACAAGTAGAACTAATAAAAAATATTGTCAAAAAAAGGGGGACAAGGAGAGGTCAAAAGGAAAATCTAAAACCATTAGTAGGAGTACAGTAAAATTTTGGAACCATGTTAAGTGGTGAGTTGTAAATAAGGAGTGGAGAAATAAGGACTACATCTAGAAGTCATAGGCATTAGGGATCACACTCAGATCATCACACTTGATCACATTCGCATCAAACACTCTGTAATTAATCCACACAACAATTTTCCTTGCATTTATACTCTCCACAACCTAAAACAATCTCAATTAGGTCGGCCTAAAGGAAACATATACACCTCAACCATGCAACATCAAACGGGTCGGCACCAAACACTTCCACCATGGAAATAAGTGAAGGAAAACCACACCGCTACTTATCTGGGACCCAAATCTACACCAACACACTTCCTCAAACAATAATTATCCTCCGTAATTAGCACTAGCACACCAAGACGGCCAAACCTGCACTAACACTAACAAGCAACTCTAAACACACCTTTCCAAGTCTGAAAACGTCTCACAGACCACACAACATCTTAGAATATTCCACATCATCAAAATATTCACCACTACTACTGCAACCACCTGAAACTTAAGAACACCTTCAATCTATGCAACAGACATATTGGCACAAACATCCAACATGTCAAACAACTTTTTGGAACAACTCAACACCTGAAACTTCAAGGGAAGGTAGATACAAATGATATAAGCATGTTCCTAGATCCACAACACCAGAACCTTCACTGTGGAGAAATGTAGAGCAATCTCATTTCTCCCAGACACCGTGTTTCACTAGATAGACATACTGTCAAACACATCTTCCACTGTAGTACGATCTAGAACCTAAAACTCTGGATATGACACCTCTAAACACCTTTGATCATCACATCCAAACCACATGAGCATATATTCAATCATGGAGAAATCCAGAGCAAAACACTAAACACCACTCTGTCACAGTGAACTCTCTTTTATTCAAATTTTCTCAAAAACACTTGGAAACCAAGTGAACCAACTTCATCAACAACATTACTAATATCTCTACAACACATCTATAGCATCTGCAGCATGCAGCACTTTCCAACTACAATAATCTCCCCAAACACAAGTCAGACCAACCACCTCTATAACTATACTGAAGTAGGACATCAATGACAACACCAACATGTGTTGACATCAATACCAAAAATTCCAAGCACATCATCAATACCAATAACATTCCAATACTCTCTTTATACAAAGGGGTTAATATCAATGACAACACTCAAGCAACTCACAAACAACTCAAGCTTCCAACATCTCCAAACTTCCAACATTAGGTGCCTTATATCACATGAATCCTCACAAGTCTTTGTTCTCTTTACATAAATAATATTATTATGGTGAGGTATTCCTTGGAAAAATAGTTAACACCAAGTTATTGGTAAAGCCTAAAGGTAAAACTTGTGTTCACTAATGGGAGAGTTATATCTCTCATATAATGTGTTATAAATTCTAGAAATAGCATGAAAAATATTTTTTCTAAAATGTATGATTCATGATGATGTCACATTTGATAGGAGTGGTTGTAGGTTAAAAAAGGGAATTTTGTGATAGTTAAAGGATCTTGATGTGAGACTCTATTTAATATTTATGCATTTGTGTGCTATAACTCAATCTATGTAACTAAAAACTCATATTCATGTATGTTGTTGCACCATAGTATGCGTAGAATTGGTGAAAGGGGGATCAATACTTAATTGTTAATAAAATTATAGTTGATGTTTTATTTTATTATTCTACAAGTTTTGTTTTTTGTGAGCATTGTGTTTGGTAAACAAAGTAGAGTAAAGTTTAATTCTAGTGGCACTAGTAAAAAAGGATCAATGGAAGTAATTCATAATGATGTATTTGACCATGTGGATGTTGCTTCTATTGGAAAATCCCACTATTAAGTTTATGATCAAATTATGCTTGGATTTATTTTTTGAGGAATAATATAAAAATTTAAGCAAGTTTAAGAATTTTAAAGTTCTTATTGAAAATTGGGTGGACCAAAAAATAAAATTATTAAGATTAAATAATGGAGGGGAGTATTGTCTTGAACATTCATGTATTATAAACCAAAAATAACTTTGTATGTGCCACAACAAAATGACATTGCAAAAAGGATGAGTGTGGCATTAATAGACAAAGCCAAAAGTGTGTTAATTAGTGATCAACTCAATCATTGCTTTTGGGCTAAGACTGTAAGTAATTATTTTATTTTATTTATATATCACCTTGGACTTTTTTGGTTGATAAAACATCATATAAAGTGTGCACAAGTAAGAAATCCTCTATTTGACATATAGAGTATTTGGATATGAGGATTTTCTTCACGTGGCCAAAAATAATGGTCTAGGTTGGATTTAAAAGCTAACAAATATATTTTTATAGGTTTTGGTATAATATCAAGTGTTATAAAATTTTGAATTATCTAACCTTAAAATGCAATATCCTAGAGATGTATTTTTTAGAGAACTTAGAGTTATGCCTATTTAGGTACAACCAAAACAAAGGAAAAGAAAATCATTGATTTGAAACCAAAATTGAGAAGGAAGAAGATGCATAGATTGAAGAACAATGAGTTGGATAGAAGGATATAGAGAAAGAAGGTTTAGATTCAAAGATTTAATATGAAGAAACAAGAAGAACCGCTTACTACACTATTGCATAGTTCCACAAGGAAATAGAAACTAGTTGACATGTATATCCAAGCAAATTCTCATTGTGTATTTTATTTATCTTGTATTAATGGTGAACTTATACATATGAAGGAAGCTCTTTCTTTTAAATAGTAAGAGTCTTTGATGGAGGATATATAAGATGATATGACGACCCAAAGTAGATGTAAGACTTAGGATCTAATTGAGCTACCCAAGGGAAGGAACCCCACTTGTTGCAAATGGGTATTTAAGAATAAATTTAGATTGGATGGATAGTTGGAAAGGTATAAAGCAATAACTATGGAAAAATATTACTCTTGGGTGGAGAGAGTTGACTTTAGTGAAATTTCCTCTCCTATTGAAAAATTAACTTCTATTAGATTCCTACTTTCTAATGTTGATTTTGATGTAGAGAAAATTGATGTTAAATTTTGTATCTATTGCATGTATATCTTGATGAAGAAATTTATATGATATAACTTGTGGTTAATTGATAAAAGGGATGGAGAACTTGGCGTATAGGTTGAAACAAAGATTGTATTGTCTAAATCAATCATCAAATATATTGTATTAGAATTTTAATGCTTTGGAATTGCAACTTGGGTTTATTAGAACTGATGTGATCATTATGTTTATTTTAAAAAAATATTATTGTGGCTCATAAGTTTGAGTTTATTGAGTCTTAATGACATGAGTCACTCGCCCTAACCACTTATCTTTTTCCCATGAATATTTATCTTTCTTTGATTGAGATTCTTCTTTTATTTAGAACACCTTCATTCCTCATGCATCTAGGTGGCTCTTGATTTCATTTGGTTGCCTTTGCATTTTTCCAATTAGATCTACAACTTCCTCCTTTCTCTTTACTTTACCATAAAGAAGGATTGAATATTACCTTCTTGGATCTAAAAACCTCTCTTATCCAAATAGAAAAATCCTCCATAACATTTGAGCTTCATACAAGCATTTGATATTTTTCCTTTCTACAATCTGAATCATCAAATCTTCTAACCAAATCTTAAAAGTAATCTAAAATATTCTCATAAAGTTTAGTTTCCCTTGTTTCCCTATCAAAAGGATTATCCTAGAGGGAGAGGAGAAGACATAAAAGAAGTTGAACCCTCTAAGGACAAAAGACAAAGAATCTTTGTAGAAGCTCCATAGAAGCTTTTTAAGTTACAAGTTCATTTGTTTTAATTATAGTTGTTAAATACTTATTTTTTTCATAAATGATAGCTTAGAAGTAGTATTAAATCATACTTTTTCCAAGGACTATAATAATGTATTGCTTGGTTTAGAATTAGAATCTAAAGTATACTTTATTGCTTGTTAGATTAGATTATAATTAGTTACAATTTATTTATTTCAAAACAATTATTCAAAACAATTCACATATTAAAAAAATTACATATTCAATAGGAAAATGAGATCTATCTCATCAAACCAATAGACAAATCAAAAGAAAATATAACAAGAATCTTCAACCAAGAAATAAAAAATTGTAAGACAAAATCATAGATCTTGTATTTATATAATTAAATTTATTTAGTTACATATTCACCCAAAAGCATATTAAAATACATAAAGAATTCATTTACATTTTACTTAACTAGCTCATTGCAAATATTTATCTTAGGAAAAAGAAGAAAAATAAAGGTAGCTTAATTATATATTTGTTTGCTTTAAATAATTCATTTTAGTTTTACATGCATTCAAAATGAAAAAAGTGAAACATAAAAAAATAGTAGGTACTTTCACAAACAAGATTCAAGGCTTCTCAAACATAAAAAACTAAAAATACATCTTGCTAACAAGCCAAGATCAAAAAATAAATAAAGGCAATTAATGAAAGTTGAACTAAGATCATTGAAGTCACTATCCTAGATTTCACCTCTCCATATCACTTGGTATCTTATGCCCATGTGTCATAGAGTTAGGTAGAGGTTCTCCTAGGTGAGATAAGGGAAACTCAACTAGTTCATGATGTAATCAACCAAGAATAAGTTAGACAACAAACGTACGTTTTATGACAGGCGAAAAAGAAACAACAAACAAAGAATTCTCATATAAAGATTATTTGAATTAGTAAACCAATACCTAAAAAAAATTGGCTAATCCTCATCAAGAGCTCAATGCCATCCAAGTAGATTGCACAACAAATTAAGCTAGGGTCATCATTATTACATTGTTATAAAGACTCAAGAAGATGCACCCTCCCATCAACACCACAACACCACCTATCAACATCAACAACCAAAACCAAGTGAACATAATAAACAATCAACAAACCATCATTGCTATCATCATAAAACTCCCTCATGAATAAGATAGTCTTCCATATGCGCCCCACTCCACTAGCTCCTACCAAGTGAGCAAGAGTAATTTTCCACCACACCAAATGCATAATGGTAGCATCTCTAACTCATACATAATAGTGGTAAACCAAATTTAGGGATCACATATTTTGATGAACCTAGCATGGATCACATATTTTGATGAACCTAACATGAATTAGAAAATCCTTTTGAACAAAATCTTTTATATTCTTTGCATTTTATTTCCATTCCCTTCACCTTTTCTCTTCCACCTTCACTCTCTTATTTTATGCTAACCATAGTACCCCCAAATATGTTAATACCAACTAAAACCCAAGTGAAAGTTGCTTCCAATGAAGCTTTCACCCCAACCTTCGATGGGTATCTTCCATTAAACCCCATGGTACCTATGATATTGATTCAAATGCTAGGCCACAAGAATGTCAGGACTACTTGGCCTTCGATAATCCAACATGGAGCTAAGACACTGTAATGAACTTCAATCTATCTTCGGGATTGATATTGCATTTTTTATACTTTTTACCGGAAAACTTGGTTTCATATTATGCAATTGTGTATATCTAAAAATTGTGTTTAGTATATGTTCTAATTTTTATTATGTAAACTGTGATTGCTTGATTCCATCACCTGAGAATGATGATTTCCTTACCCACGTATGGTGAACGATTAGATCTCATGTTTGGTGAATCTGCGTTGTGGGAATGGTTGAATCTGTGTTTACCTTGAAATCCTTCTAGAGTTATTGTTTACTGGTTTTGAGAATTGGCATTGATCCTATTATAATTTCATTAGGGTAAGATATCTTTCACACACCAATTACAATCATATACTCAACTCAATCTCACGGTATTAAGTAGAGAAGGCCAGTATAAGAAAGCGTTGTATTTTCTTCTTATTGCACACAAACCTTCCTAAATACCAAAGGTAATTTGGCAAATTTAGCAAAGCAATAATATGCATTAAGTCCATTGAAACTAGTATAAGTATCTTGTCAACATGAAAGATTAGAGTAGCCATCCGAGATTTTTCTTTTCAACTTCTATATTTTATAAAGTTGCATTTATGTTTTTATTGCATGGTTGTTGTATAACATCAATATTAAGAGTTATTTATTGGCTATGAAGAGTATTAGTAACTATGAATGGCATTAAAGGTTGAGTGAATAAGTTTTACACTCAATATAAATATTATATTGTCATGCTGTGGTAAAATGGTTATAGTGTTGTGCATTGACTATATACTGTGTTATAATAGTTTTAATGTTGTATATAGATTAAATATTATAATAATGTTATATTGTCATGAAAAGTTTATACATATTATGATATATTATTACATTATTATGGGAAGAATATTCACTTTAATAGTATTAATAAATGTTTATGGACATTATCTATATAATTGAGTAAAATTGAATTCTATAATGTTATTATTTTCTTACTATTTTGAAGTATCTCAGTAACGTTGTGTTAAATAAGATATAGTTAAGGTTTTAGATAATAATAAAAAAAGTGGTATTCTTTAGTATTAACAATTTGTTATATCAAATATACAAGTCATTGACGTGATTTTCATAAATATTGAACAATGGTCAAGAAGAGATTCATTAGTTGCATGGGCATTGATTTGATATATTCAATTTTAGTTTGAACTAGTATCATATATGCAAAATTTAATAGATTGTCTTTGTCTAGAGTTAATTACCAATTGATATTCATTAGAATTGATATATTATTAAGTTATCATCATTTTTCCTAGTTATCAAATTATTGCAGTTTTAATAATCTTAGTTATTATTTTTGGTAGTGATATCAAAATATTATCACCTTGGCTATCATTTTGTTCAATTTCCATTATATTGAAGTTGGATTTGTAATGTTCTTGCTAAATATATTATTATTTGTTGTATTCTCTCACCTTACCGATAAAGATTTTGGCAATTAGAAAATGGTAAATAATATTTTAGTTAATCTAGCTCTGGATTTATAAGTTGAGTACTTTATTGATGAATTTATTTTTTCTTGTATCTCTTACTTGATCTAGTTAGGTGGTAAGTAATTAAGTTTTTTTTAGATAGAGATGATAATTTTAGAAATGTTAAATACTAACTTTATTGTTGAGTGACCTTTGAATTGGGAATGATGTGGATTACTAACAGCTATGGATTCTTGCATATCACTCTACCATGGGTAGGTCTAGTAAATATTGTTGTGATTATTATTTTAGTTGAATAAGTTGTGACTAAGTAGTTAGGCGATGGAATTATATACCTTATCTAAGTGATATATTTTGATTGGAGGTGGTAGAAAAATAATCATTATACTAATTAAATTTAAGATGCTTTTTGGGTATTAGGTATTACTCCCTATACACAAGCCATTAAATTTTGTTAATAAGAAAATTGAAGACGCATTTTAAGTAAATGATGAAATCTTCTCAAAATTAAAATTGCACGTCGAGCACCCTTTAGGTGTTGGCATGTATATTTATCTAGTTTTTTTCTCTATTTGACTTGAGTGGCTAGTATTCGATGAAGAAATATATAAGAAAATAGGACCCTAAAAATATTATGTATCCACTCATACAATTGCATAGACATAGATTCAAATAGAACTACATATTTTATACACCTAATTCTCTAGTATCTTGATCCCATGCATACAATGTATATAGGCAATCTAAGAAATGAAGGATGTTTCCAATACTCGGATATAGATCTAACATTGTGAAGTTTTGTAACCTATTTTCTAAAGATAAAACTTTGAACCTAATTGGTATAAAAATTAAAAAATATGATAGCCACCAATACTTAGATGAATCTTTGAAGTGGATTAGTCGTGTGCTTGGTCAATTGCCCGAAACCTAAGTGTATGAGATCTTTTAGAACTTTCAAAAAACCTTGGTGGTCATGTAGTTAGTCATTTGTACAAAACCTAAGAAAGGGTACAAGATCTTTTAAAACTTGAAGCCACCTATTTTCATAAAGGCACTAAAAAATCAACACAAAGCCTAGCACCCTAAAGTAGTGATTCTTAATTGATAAAACTTTTAGTGCATGTACAACCTTATGAATCTTGTTAAGAATTAGCACAAGAAGGAACTCCACAGGCGATAATTAAGAAATAATTTATATGATTATAACCATAAGGCAAATGATGACTACAAGAAAGGCCTCTAAACATGTACATGGGAAAAGTAACCACGTACATTGGCATTGTGTTATTTAATAAGCACACACAAAGGGGATCAACAAAGTGTGACAGTCTCAACAACATGATGTTTTTGATAAGATAAGAAGCATTTACAATGCGTTGGACCCAAACACAAAAAAGCCCACAAGACAGAAAGTCAACAAAATATAAACAAGGTCAAAAGCCATGGACCAAAAACAGCTAAATGATAGTTAACCATCAGCAAAGAAGTTTTTTTCAAAACATTAAAAAACAAAAAAATGAGCGCCAAACTATATTGCAAGCTTCTCCCAATCCTCCTTGAGAAAATTAAAGATGTCTTGATTATGAGAGCTTGTACTAGCATCATTAGTCTTCTCATGTTTTTATTTTTATTTTTTCCTGTAACTATTACAACCCATTGTGTTATTACTTATTTATTGTTACTTTGATAAGTTAAAATGCTTTAATACTTGATTGTGGAAAATATGATGAATGAATGTGTAATTTAATGTGAATGTTTTCAATGCTTTGATAATGCAATGATATATGATGTTATCAGCTAACTACTGTTATGATGCACTAAGTTGGATGTAGGAAAAGAATCAAGCCTTCGGAAGAGAGGGGGAGTATCACTCAAGAGAAGAACTTGGTTTGGTAACCCTTAATAAGCCTATCTGAGCTATCACACACTCACATCCTAGTTTGGTCAAGTTGAGTCAAGTTACTCGGGAAATGGTAAGTAACCTTCAGTCATTGAATGGGAATGTTTTGTAATGGTTTTGGTTTTAGTCTTTGATTGTTTCTTAATTTGGATTATGAGATTAAATCTGTGTTAAGTATTTCTTCATATGTTTATATTCATATATTAATCGATGAGTATATACATAAAAATGTATATATGTATATATGTGCATGTTTACGATAAATTATACATGTGAATATATGCATACATGCATATATGTAGGTAGACATATTTATCCATACTCATGTACAGATATACCATATGCATGAGAATATCGATTGGACATATTTGACATATATATACATTGTACATATATTGATCGATGGATATGAAAATATATATGGATATATGGATATTAAGATAATGATATACGCATATATAGTATATATATTAATATATATGTATGTGAATATATTAAATACATACATATTAATATAGGTATATATATATATATAATCGTTAGTCTGTATATGTATATATGATTGACAAATGATGATTCAATAAACATATATATATATATATATTAAAAATATATATATTAATAGGCCAAAACTGGGGTAAAGAATAAACTGGACTCGATCGGCTTAGTCTAAATGTCAATCTAGGTATCGTAAGCTCATGAAAGGTATCGTGGCAATCTACACAAGGGCTACAAGTCATGAGTTGAGTGGGGATGAAGCGCACTCTATGGAAATAAACCTATTGCAAATCAAAATAATTATGATGACAGGATCTGTTCTTTCCTATTCTAGCAGGGTAAAAGCACAAACCTGTGTCACACTTTATAAAGGAATAGGCCAACAACAAAAAAAAAAAATTGAACTTCGACCACATAAAAGTGGTCTTTATGTTTTGAATTTCAAAATGATGTGAACTAATGAAATATAGAACTTTTGATGAAGTTTATTCCTGTAATTTTTTAGATTTTTTTTAAATTGTTTTTCATTATTTTTTATCAATTTAAAAACAGATTTTGGAATGCTGAAAATTTCAGAAAAAAGTGACTTCACGGGCCGTCAAGAAACAAATTGAAAAAAATCATCTCCCTAAAAAAATTTCTCCAAATAGGTAACTTCAATATCTAATGCATGGAAAAAAAAAATCAAATTTTGATGTATATTTTTCTCGTAATAACGTTTTAAAGTCAAGCTTGTCAGAATTTGACAATTTTCATGGGATGTCAACTATTGTCTATTTTTTTAATCATTTTCAAAAAAAAAATTATACCCTTTTGAAGATGACTCTTTCCTCTAGTGCCCCATATTATTTTTTATTTTTTTTTAATATGTTTTACTATTTTTTTTAATTTTTAATCGGCCTTTTTTTTTAACTTTAACAACCTACTTGCATTATTTTAAAAATAAAATATATTAAAACTAATCAAAATATTAAAAAAATTACATATTCAGATTCACCACTTCAAGCTCTACAAATGGATTTTTTTTTTTTTTAAACATCATTCTAACTAAAGAAATACTTAGTTGAAGTTGAAAGTTTCAGAAAATTATGAAAAAAAAACTGAGTTGGTTGTCAACTAGGATGCCAACTAGACATTTCGGCCAAAACCCTTTCTATAGAAACCCCACATATAAAAAAAGTCAATTTCAAAGCGGCAAAGGGAAAATTTTATTTTTTTGGTTTCGGTCAAAACCTATTCAGCCGAAACCCTATGTGCCACATAAACGCCAAATGGTTTCATAAGTCGAAACCTATTCAACCGAAACTTTTCCAGTCGAAAATATTTTGCTCGAAACTTATTTATTTGGCCGAAAGTGTGACACAACTTTGTGTTTTTACCTGGCGATAGGGACTTACAGAAATTACAGCAAATTCAAGAAAACAAAAACTTAATCAACAAATATCAAACATGAAAGCCATAATTAATTATACAGCATGGAAATAAAACGCAGATCATTAATACACGAAAATTATAAACACAAAAACGTAACAATGCAAAATGGAATCAACTGAAATCATAGCACACAAAAACACTCTCTGCAAAAAATAAACAAATATTTACATTTCATCAATGGCTAAAGAGTGGGCGCCCTTCCTCCCAGTCAATTGTTGAATATAGAACTCACGAAATTTTTGAAGGCAACTTCAAAATGTCTCTTTCAATAATTATATCGAATGTATTTCCTCCTTTTTTCTGGCCCAACTGATGTTACATATAAGTGTTTATATATTTTTAATGCAAAAACAAAAATGTGTTTTGTTGTTTACAATTCAACGATTGCGGTAAATCAGCTAGTTTAAAAAATATTGTGATGGTTGTGTGGCCAATATTTCCTTAACATAATGAATTGATCTTTTAACAATATACTAATCATGCCTTTACTATACCGATTTCCTAACAATATAATAATCATGCCTTGTTGTCAAAACAATATAACAAAAAATAACCACGGTAGTATATGCAAAGGATCCCTACGGTTATACCATATGCAATAATATGGAGAAGAAATCTTGTGTAATTGGCAGTTGTAGTTCATTTGCCTCAACTTGTGGCATGTGGCTGGAGAAATTAACAAGTGAACTTAAAATCAACCACATAGAAGGAGAAACTGCAACAGTAAGCATGAGTTATATTCCTGTGAAGAAGGTGACAAGAAGTTTGTATGAAGATGATAGAAATCTTCATGTTGTGAAATATATTTTTCAACGCTTAAAATGACAACACTTATTAATAAAGATAATCAATAATTGTTTTTCATATTTTTATCCCAAAACCATATTAAATATCACTTATATATATTTAATCATATGCAGCATAAAATGGTAAAATATTATGATAAGATATAGAAATGGAATATGTAAATGAGATTGAAGGCATATGAAATAGGTTAAAATGTGGCATAAAATGGAGTATAAATGGCTCTCATCATATATATTGATATATATTTAAAAGTATTTTGAAATATTTTAAAGTAAACCCGAGCGCATATATAGCGCAGGCTATATTATAAAGCTTCGCATATATAAAAGCCAACGAACTAATAATAATGTGCAGTGCGTATATAATGTGCATATGTGAAAGAATGAAGGCAACGCATAGTTTGTAATTTACATTGCTAAGTGAATGCAAATAAAAGGAATATGCAAAACGCATAAACCAACGTTATAGTGAACATTGAAATATGTTAAAAGTTGTGAAATAATAATCATGCCTAGCATGCTAGTGTGGGAAGTGCAAGCACCACAATAGGTGGAAGAATACAATTAGAAGTATGTGAAACCAACACAAAGATTAAAATGAGCATGGAGACTTTATCAAAACAAAGTTGGTTGAAGCTTATGAAGGTAGTCGACTTGCTTTGCAAATAGGAAACATGTAATTGAACATTTCTCTGCTTGACTCGAATAAAAGAGTCATTGTTGTCACTTGAACAAGGCGACTCATCCATTTTAGATACGTTGAAAATAATAGGACTGTTTATGTGTTTGCAAGCTGAGTGTTTTAGTAGCCACATTTCATTTTGGTTCGCTGAATCGATGCATTTAGAGGAGGAATTAGTCTTTTGTTAGTGGTGGCAACAAGAAAAGAAAAGGTGGCAGATTTAGTAGCTCGTTTGTAGCATTGAGTTGCTCGGATTTAAGTATAAATAGAGGTAGTCTCTCTACCTTTTGTTTACCCATTTTGATTTATTCTTATTCATTCATAATTCTATTGTAGTTTTTTGTGCAAGTAAGTTGTTGAGTGCTTTAGTGAGAAAGAGAGTTCGCTTTGTGAATTTGCATTGGTTGAGAGTATTTGTGAGAAGCTAGTATTGATGATAGGTTGAGTTTAGAAGGAGCAGCAAGCATGACTATGGGGGTTTGAGCTTAGGAAGAAGCATAATCTTTTGGAGCTATTATTCCAAGCATGTTGATTTTATTACTCTATTCTGTTTTATGTTGAAATCATATTTGTTTATGAATGCAAGTGATTGGAAAAGGATGATTAATATGCATGTTAAGCTTGCTTGAATGAACTTAAGTTATTTCATATTTTGGTTGAGCTTGAATGACTTTGGTGGAATCTTGTTTGATGAAACCCTATTGATTGATATATATATAAGCAACCAACTAGGTTACTCCCATCCACAAATTATCCTAATCCCAAGAACAACCAAGTTAACTACCCATGTTAAAAAACTAACATACTTCAAGATAACATTATTTCCCACATTTAATAATCTATGTAAGCATACATATTGTTTATGCCAACCTAGATATAGATCAATTAGTGAACATATATATTCTCTATGATGGAATTGTGCGAATATGTTCACTATTTGATCTATATCTAGGTTGGCATAAACAATATGTATGCTTACATAGATTATTAAATGTGAGAAATAATGTTATCTTGAAGTATGTTAGTTTTTTAACATGGGTAGTTAACTTGGTTGTTCTTGGGATTAGGATAATTTGTGGATGGGAGTAACCTAGTTGGTTGCTTTTATATGTCATTACCTTTAGGATTAAATGTATGTTATGATTGGAAAGAGTATGAATGGTCAAATAACAAATCGAGCTAAGGGGTGGGTAAACATATGACTTCGCTTATGAGCAATTGATTATATTAAAAACTTTGGCCAAAGTAATGTATGTAGCTACTATTTACACTGTCGGTCACTGTGATCCAGATTTGCATACTAGGCAAAGAATGTCATACATGTAAGTTGTAGCCAATATATGGTAACTCTAGTTATGTAGGACACAATACTATGCTCGGGGAGGCTAGGATTATGAGGTTACCAAGCCAATCTCTTTATCAAAGGATAGGGTCATCTTACCAATAAAGTAGATGTGTGGGGGACCGCAATAAGTCTGTGATTGACGGAAAAGCGCTTGAGTGATGCTCTTCTTCATATAGTTGGTGGTCGAAATTTGAAGATGTATGCCAACAAGGACATCTCGACCATTTGTATCTCTATTTCATTAAAACTCATGGAAGTTATGTATGTATTCATGTATCTCTATTCTTATTGAGAAATTGTAAATGGGAAAATGTTATCATTGAAATGGAATTATGGAATATGAAAGCAATACTTGGGATTTGTAATGTTTCTTTTGTAAATGCAATGGAAATTTGAAATGGAATTATTTCAAATGTGCATCTTATTATTAAAAAAAAAAAAAAAAAATTTATTGTTATATTTTGCAAGCATATATTATTCACATGTGGGTTAAAACATAGGTAAATTCTTTGGGTTAAACATTGGGCATGTTACAATAACACAGACCCGAGGGTAAGCAACGAGTGGTGGATGACCTTTAGAGTGAAGCAAGAAAGACCACTTAGTTTTCTTTCCAAGCCATCCATCCAAGCCAACAAAGCAATGACATCCTGGGCCATCTTCGTACACTTAGAGCAAGTGTTTGTTTTGGGTTCCTCAACAAGGGTAGAGTCCTCTAAACCAAAGAGCGTAGCATTAAATTCAAGGAACAAACTCGGACTTTCAGTCTCCACATCAGCATCCTCGTCCTTGTCCTCCTTACTATTGTAGCCCTCCTTATTCTCCTCAATCGCATCACTAGAAATTTCATCCACATTGGGGTTGGGAATTGGTTGGCCCGCCAGTTTGTGCGACCTCTAGACACTAAGGTTAGGTCTATAAACCTCATTAGTTAAATCTGGTTCACCTTTGCTCTCATCCTAATGTTAGTACTAAATAAGGTTAGAACTTTTAAAAGAGGATATAACTTGTACAAATATTAAGAATCGTGGCCCAAAAATTGCTAAGATAGCTTACGCTTCCAGTGCAAGAAGTGATTCACAAATCTTACTCAATCATTATTTGTGGGATTATTATATAAAAAAATTCTAACACAATGAGATAGCATTAACGTAAAATGGAATTGCACCATAGGAAAGTCTACGTATTGATCACCAAACGGTGATTGGCAATAGGATCAATGAAGTGTAACAATGACTGCTAACAGAACTAGAACTGAAGAAAACAGGCCAGCAACAACTACAGATATTGAACTAGAAAAGCCGAAGTCACAAACCTTTCAGTGCATGGAATGTTTCAGTTGACGTTAAGCCACGCTCTCCTTACAGTAATGGATTTAGAAAATCCAACAATATCATGCCTTCATTTAAATGCTTTGAAATGCAGGTTCATAAGAAAATAAGATTCCAAAAGTGTCTAAAGCGTACATCCCAATGTTGATCCTAATATAGTCAAGCAATCAATGTAGCACCTACTACATACATTTCCCTAACATAAGGGCTGTTTGAAAAAAACGAAGTGAAACTGTCACTAATCCAATGAAGAATATTTTCATTGCATTTTATCCTACAGATATCACAATTTATTCCTGGAAAACAACAGACAAGCAATAAAACACTCAAGTCATTCTTATCGAACTCAATACATTCATTTAATGTATCAGAGCATAGTTTGACAAATATTTCTTCTTCCTTCATTTACCATAATTGAAGCAAAAATAATTATATACCCCTCAAATATTTTATTTTGCTTCATATTTATTCAAGCTTTCTTAGTCTGCAAACACATTGACAAACCTTTCATAGCGATTAAGATTCGTTTCTGGTTTGAATGATCACATTGGAATTTTGAAATTTTACTGGTATGGAAACTCTAAGGCACTCTTAAACTATGCTTCTAAAATATTACTGCTCTGGAAAATTGAAAGCCTTGAAATCAAATTGTGAAACAAGTTAATAAGGTGCATCTCAGAAACATGCTCCTAACTATCGTATTTGAAAATTGAAGTTTAATCAACATAAGCAGTATGTCAGAGAATTCTAAACAGTAAATGTTACTGGGTCTTCCTGACAGGCCATAATATGACTCTTGTTTATTAAACCAATAGTACAACCTAAAGGCCTCCTGGATGGGAATTCATTATTATAAACCAAGCTCTTTTTGGAAAGAGCTATATCGACATTACAATTGGTAGAGATGATCATTTTTTTAGCGAAATCAACAACAGTGCGCTCAATTTCAAATGCCTCTTTAAGCAGATAAATATTTTTACATTTTGTGCTATTTTGTGCATCAGATGTGCAAAGACTTTTCGAAAGAAACCCCATTTCCCATCTCCATAGATTTTTCCATGTTTGCTGTACAGTAATTAAATATAAAACTTCCATCTATAAAATCTGGGATCTGTTCCCTCTGCAATGCAGTGTGATAACAAAAACAAACTTTGATGAGTTCCATTCTTAGAAAATATAGTCTAGGATATATATAGCAAACTACAATGTAGGGGTGAATGGTAAGTATGAGGCCTCACAGGTCTTTGACGGACTTAACCTAAACACAAATCAAAACAGCTTTAGAATAGGACAAAGCAACTGTAACTTCTTGAAATGTTAAATGTTTTAACTTTGGTTTGCTTCAGATCATACCTTACGGGTAGAGACACCAAAATAGCACCACTGCAATTCAAGGCAGCAATTGCACTCTCAGTCTGCAAAATAAAGGACCAGCAGTTAAACTTGAAAGTAATCTCAGGATGAATATGATGATCTCCAGATGTCCAGGTTAACTTTGTACACAAGATATTGCATACACAATTTCATCTTAAATAGTTTAGTTAACATTAGCAAGTAACCAAGAAGCAAAAATTGTGGAAAATGTTACGAATATTTGCACACCACATTATGTTCTGCAAAAAATATCTTCCATGTGCATTTCAATAAATTTGAAATATTAAATTACGGAGAATACAATTATTCACGAGCCTCATGCAGTAAAGATGAAAGTTAATCACCTCAAATAATAAATCTGATGCATTTTATTGGGCATCTGCCTCTTTGGCAGAATTCGGTCCCTATGAGATTTATAAAAGATTAATACAATTTCAACTAAAAGTAAACATACACAGTTAATGCTCAGTATGGTAGTTCTGAATTTGCACCCTGGATTCTGATAGATTTAAAAACATTCATTACAGTGTCTAAATTGTTAGGGGTGAACCCGAGATGCCCAGGCCAAACCCTAGCTGAACCCAGGCCTCACCAGATGTACCTGTCATAAACCTGCGAGAAAAAAGGCATTAACCCATTTTATTTAAACCAAAAATGTTAAAAACACATTTTAAATTCCTCAAGTGACCTAATATGACCTAATTTGGTATAAAGTGACTTAAACAACGTTCATTTAACAAATACAAGAGACCAAATTATCCACTTTGCCTCCAAGCTACCACTTTTTATTCCCAAAGCTTGCTGATTATTTTATTGAAGGTGAAGGATTGACAAAAAGATTCTACTTTGTTTGTTTAGCGTTGAAAAAGAGTAACAACTGCATCTACAAGATTTATCAATCAAAAGTAAGTTCAGTTTCAAACTTTTTCATGTTTTTTGAAAAAAAAAATCAAGTTCCATTTTTTTCCAAGTTTCTTCTTTTTCTGGAAAAATAAATGTGTTTTCTTGTGTTGCACGACACGTCCCCACCCCTGAAACCCACATCCCCGTCCCCTAAGTCATTTTGAGGACTGTGGGACGTTAGGGGACATCCCCATGCCATCCTCCCCTATCTAAGATTTATCCGAAACACCCAGAGATGCGTCTCCTTTTTCGAGTACAGCAAAAAAATAAAGGGGACGCTTGGCCGTCCCCAGGACGGCCGAGGACATCTCAAACATCCCCCGACTGTCCTAG
Organism: Sequoiadendron giganteum; assembly: GCA_007115665.2. Classification (NCBI taxonomy): domain Eukaryota; kingdom Viridiplantae; phylum Streptophyta; class Pinopsida; order Cupressales; family Cupressaceae; genus Sequoiadendron; species Sequoiadendron giganteum. Next base: position 341,475,186 of record CM021101.1, on the reverse strand, counting down.
GGACAGTGAAGTAGGCATCCCCCGCAACATCCAAAGCACATCAGCCATTAAAATATTAAAAAAAGAACTTTCATTGGGCTATAAAGGGGCATGGGGGTCTGTTGGTGTGTGTTTTGAATACGCCACCATACACAGAATAAAATGCCCAAGGACACTTTATCCTCTCTTGAAAAGTAATTGTAAATACCTAGAAGATAATACAATGACTCCAATGTTTCTTTTGGCCAGGTTATGACATATGGACAAGGTCAGTGGGCGTTGTGATTTGCTGATAATCACAAGGGGACTTACATAAAATTCATTTCGCAAGTTGAGGACTTAGACAGTTTTATCATTGAAGCTCTTTTTGATGGGTATTTCAGATATTCCAAAAATAAGGCAAAAGGATAAGGGTTTAGAAATCTAAACTACGCCTAAGAACTCAAAAGACGGCAGTGACAAGAAAAAATAGGGTAACCACACTTTGTTTCGCCTCCTTTGGACAATTACGCAAAGTGGGTGCAATCTTCAAAGGAAGTGATAATAATTTTCATATTTGAATTGAAAACAAACAGAAGTTAAGCATCCACAATTTAATGGCTCAGACTAACTTTGCACATCGAATACAAATCATCCATTCGACAAAAGTATGAGCTAAATCTTATCTACCACTGCTATCGAATCTATCATCCACTTAACAAACATATAAATGAAATGCTAATCTAATTCTACTCTAAGTGTTGAAGGAGAAATATTAAACCTTGCACACTATTTGAAAACAAAAGTGATTCTAAGCAAATCATGCACTAGAGCTTTTATTGACGGAAATAGTCTTGTCGCAACAATATTATACTACTCACTTCACAAATTGTAAATGAGAGCAATCAAGTTTATATAGAGTTCATGAATTTGAATAAACGGCTCAGATTAAAAATGAGCCAACGGCCAAGATTAAAACAAATAAACCCTAATTAGGGTTTCCCAAAATGACTTCAGTAAACAGAGAGTTGACAAGGTGATGTGGCGCTTTGGAGCTATTTTCAAGGAATTACATCCCGATCCTCCCGCGTCGCCGTGTGTTCAATGAATTTGGACACGATCAAGGTAACTTCATCCATGGTGACCCAAGGAAGCATTCCGATTCTGAATTCCAATCCATCCACACTCTCGGCGCATCTGGCAAAAGTATCCTCCCACTCTGGCTTGGTCTTCTCAAAAGACTCTCGAATGCTTGAGAAGTTCGCCAATTTGGCCCAATCCTGCTTCAGAATAGGTCCTGTGATGGCAAAGATGCCTTCTTGGACCTTCCCTTTCAAAACCTCTAACTGCAGGTCATTCTCTCGCAGAGCCTCCTTATCCAGGATATCGGCAATCATGTTGAGGAGTTTGGCCTGAACTTCTTTGACCTGTTCTTCCAATCTGATACCATCAACCTTCACCCTCTCCAAGACTTCGCCTTGTGCCGTCAAGGCCCAATACCATGTGTGGAAGTCATAGGCTGCTCCTACTGCAATAACACCTCCGTCTATCAGCTCCTGCTTAGGAACTCCTTTCAGAATCCTAAGGCAAGGGATTATCCTATCTTGCACATCCGGAAGGTTATCCCATACTTCTGCCAAAGCAGCCAACCTAGAAAGTAGGGCGGTGGCCTGACCATAAACCAGAGTCAACCTCTCCACGAATGCCCCAGCTTCAGTCCCCTTTGCTGCTATCCATTCTCTGGCTTCCCGAACGGTGACCATATTTTCTTCTATCTCTTTAACGGCCCCCTGTGAAGAGTTCAGAAGTAGAGGAGCTGCCGTGTTGTCTTGATCAAGCGGCTTGATCAAGTGCTGGATATACCCCTTTAGCTGCTCAATTTCTAACTGGCACTCTTTCCTCTTGGCTACCTCCTTTGCCAACCTTGACTTGATAGTGGACACTGAATTGTCCAAGTCTTCAATTTCTTGGCCCTTCGTGGTTGGGCCCAAGTCAATGGTTGTGATGGCATAATCTTGTGGAGCCATGTCCTCCTGTGGCCTGTCCATTGTAGGTACTGCGATCTGCACTGTCCTGTTGCCGGCTCCATCTCTCTGTATGCTCGAGAATTTCTTTGTTGGCTTCTTAACGGCAATCTGCGTAAGTCTGGCCAAGAAGTCAGCGGTGTCATTCTCTTCTGGCTCCTCCACTGGTGTCTGTACTTTCAGCCTCTCTCTTAGCCAATCTAGAATCGTCGGCTGCTCTATGCCCTCATCCTCAGGCCTGTCTTCTCTGTCAGGAACGTCCAGAATTCCCCTAAGGGCTGAAATCATTCCTTCCTAGAAATCCTCATTTTGGGTGTCCACATTTTCATCATCGGACTCCAATATTTCTATGCCCGTGGGAGATGGTGGCGCATCTTCGTCCGGCTGAGGCTCCATATTGTTTTCCGAAATCGGGGAAGGATCCCTAATGTCAGCCAATGAAGCGTCTACAGTAGCCAGCATCTCCTCAATATTCCTAGATGCGGCCGAGTGGGAAGGCTTTACCTTAGCCTGCTTCTGAACTGGCTCCTTGCCTGCAGCTATCTCCTTCCTTTTCTTGGAAGTGGTGGCCTCTATCATCTCTACGCCGTGGGATGCGTCCGCATTGGAAGAATAGGATTCCGCCTCACTCAACATATCATAAGTTAAAGTTATCCTTTTTCGCCGGAGTTCCTGAATCTGTTGATCAACCCACCACTGTGTATACTTAACGACTGGTCTCATCAAAGTATTCAAATCGGCGTGCTCGGGTTCTGACCATCTGACCACCGGCAAAGGCAAGCTCTCATCAAGGTGTGGCTGTACCTGTTGTCCATCTTCCTCCAACTGATCCGGCACTCGGCAAAGTTCTGTTGCTCTGATCAAACTGACAAGCAATCTAGACCACATCTTTCGCCTAACTTCAAACTCGTCCGCAGCATTTGCCCAGAAATCTTCCAGTTCGATCCTATGCTTGTACCTCCTTCCATCCACCGTCTTGATATGGTGATGCGGGTCAAAGTGGCTCCTAGATGGGTAGGTAGCAAAAGGATAATGCTGAATCTCGAGCCTGGCACTATCTGCTGCCTGTGATGACGGACAAGACTCTAGCATGTTCCTTATAAAGAAGGGAAAGGTTACTGCTGCCTTTTGCTTTGTCCGTTGGAGGCCCTGAAATTCTTCTAGCTGCCTTAGTACTTCCAACAGGACCATCTTGTTAGTTGGGAAAATGGGCAAACGATATGGGCTCCCAGTGAATCCCTGGATTCTAATGTACGTGTATCGGGGATACTAGATAAACCATGACCCATATTTGCCAATCAGCTTCTTGACCTCAGGAGTCAGCCGTTGATGCGTCCCTCCCTGGAGTATTCTGGTGATATACATGAGGAAGGCGTCATGAGCTCGCCGGAAGTGCGCCTTTTCTTTCAACTGCAATTGTGGATAGCAGTCGTATGCCTTCAGCTCATTTGATCCACCGCCGACCGTACCCTTGCATATCAAGCCTGCATACTTGTAAGTCCTAGCCAACATGTAGATGACATAAGAACTTATATAAAACGTTTTAGTTTTCTCTAAGTTGACAAGCTGCTCGTGGAGGTTGTTGCTAATCATTCATGACCAATTAAACATCTTTACGCCCTCTGTGATGTCCTCAATAAAATAGTACATCCATGGCTCAAATGGCGCCCCCAAAGGACTGCCTGCTATTCTGTTCAACAAGATAATGATGTCTCCGTAGTCTTCCTTGAAGTCCGTACGCATCAACTTCTTGGGCATTTTCTTGACCGACGGCCTTGGTTTGTCCAGCCATGACTTGTTGATGTTGGCGGCACAAAGGTCAGGCTGCTCATCATACAATCTCTGGGCGTCTTCCGTAGTCTTGTAGGTAGTCTTAGGATACTTAGGAATGCCGAAGGCTTCTTGTATGGCCACCTCTCCCAGATGCGCCAATATTCTCCCGTCAGGTGCCACAATTTGTCTTAACTCAGCATTATAATGCAGCGCACACTCCACCATTAATTCAGCACACTCCAGTGCAGGCGGAAATCCGGCAGCTTGGAAGATACCATTTCTCACCATCCTTCTGGCGGCAGGCGTTGGCAAAGGTCCATTATGCCCATATATTCTCTTCTTAAATTCTTCGAGGTCAATGTGGCCAAGGTTGGTGTCCGAGACGTCTTTCCATTTGGATTTAATTCTAGTCTCTGGCTGCGATCCTTTGCTTGCAAACTTCATCTGTGCTTTGCTAGATGTTTCTCCTTGATCGACTGTCAACCTGCAAGTACAAAATGCTTAACATTAATATAAAAACTTTTAAAATCAAATTACTCCGGGTGTAGTTTGGACAAAATCGCACTTTTCAGCTTATTGAATTGAAATTTCTGTCAAAAAGCAAGCTGAAAGTAATAAATTCGCCTATCTATGAATGAAATTCGTGCCGGAAATGAAGTAGAAGATAGGAATGAGGTGTAAACATATTGCCGATTAACTTCCAAACCTCAAAGATCGTGTTCTGGCTGCAAATGAATTTAAAAATTCAGAAAATCTGCCAGAAGAAGTGCGCCAAAGCTGGGAAGTGGGATTTTCAGCCAAGAAATGACTTATTTCTTCCTAAAAATCACGCCTGTCAACAAGAAATTGCTACCTCGATTCTCACAACAACGTTACTTGCACTAAATTTTCCTTCACAAACGATTCCCAGAAGATTCGAGAAAGATAACCTCTTCTCAGCCGAAATTGTGAAGAAATGAGTTGCTGAAACTCATTTTATGGCTGAGAAGTGCGATTTTCCTCAAGGAATTGGCTTTTTTTTTCTGATTTTCTTCCAATTTTTAGAAACGTTTTTCTTCTCAGATCGACAAGTTTCTAATTTCACTTTCAATTGTCGATGCAAGTTTCTAATTTTCATCTTTGTGCCACCTCTGTTTGAGATTTTCAAATTTCTCAAAAAATTGCCTAAGTGTTGGAGAAAATATCAAAAGATATTAAATTAATTGTTTAAAATTAATTTTCCAACATTCTTTAAATCTTTGAATCATGGCAATTTATCTAAGGCAGAATAATTTAATCCTCCAAATAATCTCCAGACTTAGAATTTTTTAATTAAAATTCCCTAAGTGTTGGGAAATAATTAAAAATATTAAAATATTTAAAATTCCAACCCGTTTAACCTTGATACATGGCTAAGTTTGTTCGTCCGAGGCAAAATATCTCTTTTCAAATTGTCCGCCTAGCCAAAATGTGCTCAATAGTTCATCTGCCAAATTTCAACTCTCTGGGCGGAGTTCTGACCTCTCTGGACATTTTACTTAGCCAAATAATTCATTTTCTCTCTCCTTCTGGGTTGGGCGAACTTGGAGATTTCTCTGCCATTTTGCCATTTTTTATTCATGCCTTCGGAATTTTTCCAAGCTGAGAGGGGCAGACTTCATGGTTTGCCTTGCCTTGCATTCTTCATTTCTTGCCAAAGAATATCATTTCGTCCTACCAAGGAGTAATTTTCATGTCGTCCTAACCTCTTCTCTCTCTAGACATTTCTTCATTTTTATGCTTTAGAAAAATTTATTTTCTAAAGTTGGGCAAATTTCTCATGATTCCTTGCCAATGGCGTGTTTTATCTTGTATTTGTCTAGGGCGGACTTCACCCTTCTCTTGCCATGGCGAGTTTTGGTCTTGCCTTGTCCAATGGCCAACGTTACTTGTAATTTCACCATTTAATTCAATTAATAGCAAATTTTCTATGTAATTTCACCCCTTCCAAACACCTTGGAGCGGACCCCTTCATAATTTTACCCTTCTCCACACTTCTTGGTGCGGACTTCTCATATCTCATGCCATTTTCCATATGGCGGACTTCATAAGTTGTTTGCCATTTTCCTCTAGGCTGGGCGGACTTCACATTTTCCATGCCACTTTCCATATGGCGGACTTCATCATGCCTTAGCCACTTCTTATCTTGCTGGGCGGACTTGGAGACCTTCATGCCATTTCACTTTCTTGGGCGGACTTTGACCTTCTTGTGCCATTCGTCTCTTCCAAACATCTTGGGCGGACTTCATGGTTTTCATGCCAAGGGCGGACTTGGCATCCTTCTTGCCTATGGGCGGACTTTGGTCTCTTTGTGCCATGGCGGACTTTGGGCCTAGCTTGCCAGTGCCTACCTTTGGCATGCCAAAGGTAGGGTGTACTTCCTATACTTCATGCCACACCTTCCTTGAGGGCGCCATCTTCATACTTAGCCATTTTCAAAAATTTTTTGCTATTTTACCTTGATTCTTTTGACATCTGGAGGTGTGCTGATTTCTTGCCTGATGGAACCCAAAAATAGAAACTTTCCAAAAATAGAAAAAGCAAAAAGCATCCCTAAAAAATAGGAACTCCAGAATGGCCTAAAAATGCCGAAAATCAAAAAAGCAAAAAGCAGAATCCCTAAAAAATAGGAAGTGTCAGAATTGACCGAAAGCAATGGCGTTCTTCGTCTACTGGGTCTTCTGAGCATTTTCATGACATTTAAGCATTCAAACAGGTTCAAAATCTCACTTTGGTCAGACTGACTCTCAAAAAGTTATTCAAATTTAGGACTCTAAACTGGCGATTCAGAGGGCGACATCAAAACTTGGGGGTCCCCATTTGCAATGGGGCGATGTGTGAAATAGGTCACAATAGGGTCCCACAAAAACTCCCACGCCCCTTATACACCCTAAAACTTGCAAAAAGAAACAAATATACATCATCATTTTTGAGCGCTTGTGCCTAGTTGTTGGTTCCATTTTCTGCTTGTTCAAGTTCAATGTTGAAGGGACTACAGAATGGGGTTTTGCTTGTTCAAGCTACAAATTTGAAGCCAAGGGTTTGTAAGTATGTAAGTTGTAACTAGTTTTTATTTTAAACTTTTAAAAAATGTTTTGATTTTCAGACTTTCAATTTGTTATCACAATGGAACACCAAAAAAAGCACCAGCAGCAGTGACAGTGATAACAATTACAATATGAATGAGTACAGTGAAGAAAATAAACTAAACAAAATATCAATAGAGTTAGATCCTCCTCCTCATTCTGAAAAATCCAAACACAAGTTCTATTGGAACTCCACAAGACCATTTTGCATGCCCTTCACCCTCTCTTCAAAAATTTGCAAAAGGCCCTTTCAACCCCAAAAAACCATTGCTTCAATTTGCCGCCAACTTAATTGTCAATAAGGATAAAAATGCAGGGGGTAGCAGGCATTGGCTATGTCATATTTGCAAAACTGATTACCATGGGAGCTATACTAGGGTTAAAAGCCATATGTTGGGTGAGAGTGGACATGGTGTTAAAGTTTGTGAAAACATAACATTGTAACAAGAAGTTGAAATGGCAAAGTTGGTTGAAGTGAGTGAGGACAAAACCATTGGTATTACTCACAGCAAGAAACGAGCATCTATTGATTTGCATGACCATTCCATTCTATCAGTTGGAGAGACTTGTGAAAGTGGGAAGAGGAAGGCCACTTCTGCTGCAAGTGAAAGAAATACAGTGATAGGGTTAATGAATATGCAAAAACCTGAGCAGTCTGACAATTTAGTGGCCAAATTCTTTTATGCCCATGCTATTCCATTTCATTTGGCAATGTCACCTTATTTCAAAGCTATGTTGAGAGATGCAATGGCAATTGGACCATCTTATGCTCCCCCTAGAGATCATAGATTGCATACATCCCTCCTTGACAAGCAATATTCAAAGGTGAACATGTTGATCGAGGAGATGAGACAAACATGCATTAAGACTGGCTGTTCCATTGTCATGGATGGGTGGACTGATATTCCACATTGGCCAATAATTATGCCGAAGGCGTTTCCTTATTTGAGCTTCACGAGCTCATTTTGTCCATGAACGGTGAACATTAGCAGATAAGCCTTGCAAGTCAGTTGAAGCAATTAGAAATTTAGAACAGTTGATTTTTTCACCATTTTCTCGGTTGTTTTCCGCCGTTTTTCCAACTGTTTTTCGCCGTTTTTTCTGCTTTTCCCGCCACTATTGGTTTCCGCTCCTCCAAACTCTTCCTCGCTGGTATTTTTGGCGAGCTGCAGCCTGAAAATAAGATTTCGAAGAGGATTTTAGAGTGTGTTTATTAGAATATAAATTACGGCGCTAATAACGAGCACATTTAGGTTTTAACATTACGGCATCCTTTCCCTTAAGTATATATTAGTATAATTAGAATATACTGTATATTTTATTTAGTAAAAAATAAATTATAAATAAAATATTTATTAATTATTATATTTTTATATAATATAAAATAGAATTAATATTTATATATATTTTATATAATAGATTACATGATATATAATTATATTATATTTATTATTATATATAATAGTATATATAGGTTATATTATTATTATTATTATATATTATATTCTATAATAAAAATTTATTACATATAAATATGAAATTATTATAATTAATAATTAATATATTTAATATTTTTATATAGAACAAATTAAATTAATATATAAAAAATCTGGTAGTTTAATTGATCTTTGAAGAGATTAGGAAAAATAGAGAGAGATAGAGGGGGAAACAATTCTATATAGAGAGAGGTATATATACTAGCACTTGCACCAAAAGGAGGTTCAAGGATTAGGCCAATAAAAAACTATATGTATGTTAATATGTTACAGTATGTGTTTGTGCATGGATGTGCTGCAAATTATAGTTACATGTGGCTAGATTAAACAATTACTACTAAGTGCTAAATAATGGAATGGAACAAATTTAGACAAATTTATATTTTTGTTTAAAGAAATTAAGTATTATCTGATTATGAAATATTTGCATACAGATTTAAAACATAAAGCAACACAAATGAAAAAAGAAGTTGCCATCAAATCCCTTTATCTCTAGACATGTCTCCCTCTCTCTATCCATCCATCTCTATCGCTCTCTACATATTTATCTCTTCTATCTCTATTTATCCCTCTCTCCTCTCTCTCTTTATCTCTCCCTCTCCTTCACTCCTCTCCATATCCCTCTCCTTCTCCTTCTCCTTCTCCATCTCCATCTCTATCTCTATCTTCCTCTCTATCTATATCTCCTTACCACTCTCTCTCTCTCTCTCTCTTCCCCCTATCTCTCCCTCTTTCTATCCTTATCTCTCCCTCTCTCTCTCCCTCTCTCTATATTGCAAGCATAACGTGAGCTTGTTGGTAATGGAGCCTAATTATCTTCCTGATTTAGCGGTTTTATTTCAATCATGTTTGGATCCCTGTAAGTGGATGTATAGTTGATTTGAAGCTATCACTTCTCCATTAAAACATTTGTTGCACAAACATCATTTGCTAAATGGCCTACCAATTGACCTCATGTACAGCATAAATGTATGCAAAAAAAAGACCAAAATTTATCCTAATTGACCTTCCACATGTCTTCGGCATACCCTTGCACACTAAGTTGCGATTGCTAGTTAATATTATTGTTACATGCTATAAGTAATGCCCAAAATTAAAAATTTGCTTCATTAAGGCATTTTGTGAAAATGCTTAAAGTCTTGTAAAAAAATTTAAAAAAAAAACAAAAAAAAAATCTATTTTTAGAAATTTCTAAAAATAGACGTGATTTAGGGTTTTTTGGGTTTGTTGTCAAAATTTTCTAAAAATAGAAATTTTTATTTTTAGAAAATGTCTAAAAATAGAATCTTTGCATGGAGGGCTCAAACTGATTTTGATTAGTTGAAAATATGTCCCGATCAAGTTGGTCCAGTCAAAATCATCAAAAAGTCAGTTTTTCTCTGGTGGGTCTATTTCACTTTTTCAGAAGATAAATCGAGACCTCTGAGGTGATCAATGGTGGATGGCCAGCTGCCAGGTGTCAGATTCAAAGTCTCAAATGTTGCGCAAATCGATCAACGGCGAAAGATGCTCGAAAAACGGTGAGCGGAGGAGGGGAATCTAAAAAATAGTGAAATTTGCAAAAAATATTCTAACACTAGAGAACCTAGGCGTCTCATTTCAAGGAAGGCGCCTAGGCTTTAGTGCCTTAGCCATTTTTCCAACTATCATTCGATGCACAAGAAACAGTGAACGCAACTAGCGAACGTAAAGCAAAAAACGAAGAGCAAAATGAAAATTTGAAAATCATCAAAATAAAACTAACTGGCAAACCCAAGCGCCTCATTTCAAGGAAGGCGCCTGGGGTCTCATACCTTAGAATATTTCTCGTGTTTCTTGAAAAACGTGTAAATCTTCCCAGTCAACCTGATTCAGTCATGTAGTAAGCAGTTTAAAGCAGTTTTCAGGGCAATAAAAAGCAGGGGAACATCTCAGTTGTGTTCAGACTCTTCAATGAATCCATCATCCAGTACAAAGGATCTATTAGACAATGGGAAATGCAGATCGAACGGAGGCGGAAACACAAAAAATGAAGAAATCATAGAAAAGTTGAAAATCCTCAAATTTTGACTATTTGGAAGTCTTGGGTGCCTCATTTCAAGGGGGCCGCCTAGGTTTTCTTGCCTTAGTTTATTTTTCCACGTTTTTTCAGAAAATGTCCAAACTTCTTCGATAGTTTGGTTCCCGCTTTCACAAAATCAGTCAAATGCAATAACGAAGGCTAGCAAAGGGTATAATAATTCATCTCAAATATGATCAGGCTTGCCAAAATGACTGACTTTCAATCTTTGTTGCCCACCAGCTGGCAAGAAATGGCAGTCAAACAGGGGTCATCACCTTCATGAGAAACGGAGCAAGTGAAAATGCCAAAATTTTCACTAGCAAGTGAACTTGGGTGCCTCTTTTCAAGGAGGGTGCCCAAGTGTTCAACACTTAGAAAAAAAATTGATCCCGCACGCTGTTTTCCATTTCAGTCTCCAACGGAAGCTTCAAGGGTTTGCAATCACGTTCAAATGACATCAGATGTCGGTATGAAGTTGGGGATTACTTCAACAGTGGTCAAACATGAAACTGCCATGGTCAAACAAAGTTTATCAGTTGGCGACATCAGATTCCCAACCCATTGAAGACATAGGCAGGCTTCATCAGATGCAAAACAAGTGAAATTTTGAAAATATCAAAAAAATTCTAAGTCCCAGCATATTTGGGCGCCCTTTTCAAGGAGGGTGCCTAGACTTACAACACTTTGAAATTTTTTGAATTCAGTGCACCTATTTCCAATTCAACCTCCGTCGTCGATAGTAGTTGCAGCAAAAGTTGAAAAATGGAGAAAAATGGCTAACATTTTTGAGGTTTTACATGTTTGATGATGTCATCGGATGCGTATGTTTTTGTAGCAAAAGTTGAAAAATGGCTAACACTTTTGAGTTTTTACGTGTTTGATGATGTCATCAGATGTGTATGTTTTTGCATGTGCTTTTTGCAGCTATAAAAGAGGAATTCACTGTTTGATGCAAATGAAATCATTTTTTATGCAAACGAAGTCAAATTTTTGCATGCATAGTTTCTATCTTCATGCATGGACTCCAAAATTTTAGGGTTTTGCATGAAGGTGTTTTTTCATCTCCAAACTCTAATCAAGAGGCTTTTGGCATGCATTCTTCATAATTTGCAGGTTAGCTTTCAGAGGAAGAAAGATAGAAAGCAAGATTTGGAGGCTCAAATGGACAGTTTTTTCAATGTTCTTCATGGATTTAAGATTAGGAAGCACAGAGGCATGTTTTTGCATGGTCTGATTTTCTAGGTCATCACATTTCAGAAACAGGTGGTCAAAACTTTCAAGTTTCATCGATTTGGGTCTACTTGTTTTTCACTCCTCTTGAAGATTGGAAAATTTAAAAAAAAATCATCCCCTATTTTTTAGGAAATTGCGCATGTTCGAGAAATTCTCATATTTTTCAAAATATGGCGATCTAGGTCTCTTCAGAACGAGATTGTTTACAAAACCCAGACCTCAGTTTTTCGGCCCTACTTTTTAGAAAAATTGCTATTTTTAGCAGGTTGTCCGAACATAGGCGTGTTCATAGTCAAACTTCATGGTTTTCATCATACAATACTCTTCCATTGAAAAATCAAGAGAAGTGTCAGAATCATAAAGTCGCAAAGGAAAATAGGATAAAAGCAAGAGGATATATTTTTAAAAGGTCATCACTCCAGTTGCAGAGCCGCCAAGATTATCAATAAATGAGTCACCTGTTGAAGCATACAGTGTTTTCCAAGGATAGAACTAAGAGCAGCATTTAACTCGATGTCTTTTCCGAGTTTAACTTGTTCTCTTTCATACATATCCATTCTTTGGAAATATCAAATGCATAGTTGGAGTTTTTCTTGTTGTTAAGTTAGTTAACTGATTGTAGTCTAGTTGTAAGTAGTTAGTTATCTTTTGTTTAGTCTTAGAAATAAAGCTTGCATGTTGGCAAGTCCAGTTGTTAAAAACAGGTAGATTTTAGGGTTCCCTACTCCTCGTTTGTGTATAAATAAGGGCAGCCTTGCCCATTTATTTTTAACCGTCGTTGTGATAACAAATTGTTGAGCCTATTTTTCCTGCAACTTTGTTATTCAGTGTCTGTTCAACTTTTGTTTATCTAATCTGGTTTGATTGCATATTGTAAGCCTATCTTTGCTACAATCTGTTGTGCCAGAAGTGTATTTGCTATTATAAAATTGAGGAAGGAAATCTCATGCCTATCTTGCTCTAATCTTTATTTCAGCTTACATCTAATAAGTACAATGAGTCTTCGGGTGTGTTCTGGAAGCAAGTTTAATTAAGCTTGTGTCAAATCAATCATTCCTTGTTTACTTCTAATTCTCAAGCTCTGAATTTACTTGAGTTATTAGGAGCGTTATTAGAATAGGCTTAGTTGTAGTTTGAAATTACGAAACCAGAGAAAACTTCAACTGCAGCGCAAAGAGTTTTATAACCCTGTGCTCTCAGCTGAAAATAAAAAGATTGGCAGTAGTTTATTATTTCTTTTTAAGCATAATCAGCAAAGAGGGAGCTTCCCCTCCTAATTTGAAGAGCAATCTAACTATGCATAGCTGTTTGTTCCTAATCTGCATTCCAGAGGTCGAATTGAAATGCCAACACATGCCCTATTGGTTCATACTTTCTTAGAGCTATTGATTGTTCTCGGAAACATATGGGTGTTGATTACCAGTTTGCCATTTTGAAGGAGGCCATAGAGGAGGTTGGGTCTTCTAATGTTGTGCAAGTTGTGACAGATTCAGCTCGTGTTTGTAAGTTGGTTTGATGGTTGAGAGTGCTTAAAACATATTTTTTGGATTTCATGTTGTGTACATGCTTTGAATAATGCTTTGAAAAACATTGGCAAAATAAATTGGTTGAAGGTAGCAGTGGCCAAAGCTAGAGACATACAAAAGTTTGTATGTAACCATCACAGCTCACTTGCACTATTCCGGTCTTATTCAAAGAAAGAATTCCTCAAACCAATTGAGACTAGATATACTAGTTATTTTGTTTTGCTAGAGAGGATGTTGGAGGTACAAGATGCTCTACAATCGATGGGACTTTGTGGAGAATGGAAAAAGTGGGCTCAATCAAAAGTAGAAGGGAAGGTGGTGAGAGAAAGGATGCTTAATGAAACTTGGTGGTCCAATATAAAGTAAGAAAAATTGTTTGAGTTTGTACTTTGTTTTACTTTTAAGTTTTTAATATTTTTTTTTTTTTAATTATTTTCATTATTAATAGTGCTCTATCATATCACTTGTTTTGGGGGTAATCAAGTATGCGGATACAAACTCTCCTAGCCTTGGAGATATTTATGAGACTTTTGATAGCATGCTTGGACAAATGGAGCAAGCAATTCGTGACGAGGATCTTGGATTGCAATTCTATAAGAAGCATATTAAGCCTATTGTCACAAAGAGGTGGAACACAATGAACACCCTTCTTTATATGGCTTCCTATATTCTTAATCCGAAGTGGTATGCACCTAGACTTGGTTGAATACTTCCTTCTAAGGATGATGAGGTAATGGAGGCGCTTATGGCAGCCCTTCATAAAATGTATAGCACTGAGGCAACCATACTTCGAGAGCAATGACTTCAGTTTTCCAATCTTCCTACATTCAGCAAACCAAAGGCTAGGATAGATAGCACCACTATTGCACAAAATAACCCCATCAGATGGTGGATATTTCATGGGAAGGACACACCAAAGTTGAAGCAACTTGCTATTCGTTTACTCTCACATATTGCTAGTTCCTTTGCTATAGAGAGGAATTGGTCCACCTATAGCTTCATCAGCTCAATTAAGAGGTACAAGCTTAGCTCGAAACAAGCAAAAAATTTAGTTGCAGTTCATAGTGCCTTGAGACTTTATGATCAGCAAACTACTGAGTATCGACAAACTCCAGCAACATGTTGGGATGTTGATCTTGAAGATGTTAGGCAAATTGACGAGGAGGTGCAACTAGGAATGGTCAGGCTTCCATTGAATGATAGTGGCACGGATAGTTCTTTTGATATTAATAAGCCAAATGAGGCATAGTCTCATAGATTCTTGTATTTTAAAGTTTGAGACTTCGATTTATTTAACTTCAATTTTAAAATTTGAGCAACAAAATGCTTTTATAGTTAATACTATTGTAATGAATCTCATGATTAATTTTATTATTGTTTATACTGTTGTCTATACTATGTTATACTATTGCTGTCATGATTTATCTACATATTGATATTTTTGCTATCAATTATTGACATATTTGATCTCTCTCTCTCTCTCTCTCTCTCTCTCTCTCTCTCTCTCTCTCTCTATATATATATATATATATATAATATTTTATTATATATATTGAAAAATTCATATATCACCATCCCCCCGCCGTCCCCAAAATTGGCCTTTGGACTGTCATCCCAGAAACGCGTCCCTTGCCATCCCCTTGTCCCTGTCATCCCAGAAACGCGTCCCCTGCCATCCCCTCATCCCCGTCCCTAAAACGTTGTGTAACATAGGTTTTTCTATTTTAAAATATTTTCAAAACCTTTTAAACATATTATAGGGTTATAACGTTTTTTTGCTCTTCTTAACTTAGCATACCCTAAGGTTGTAATGTGTTTTTTTTGTTATTAATACAGAAGGGCTGCTAGTTCTAGTTCAGTAGGCCCAATGACAAAGAGGTAGTTAAAAACTGACCCAATGTCAACTCTTTGGTGAAATGTGATCATGAATGAACACCTTCCTAAAGATGAGGGTTTTCATTGGCATTATACTCAATGTTGGAATGAGTATAGGAGCTTGTATGGTCAGGTGAAAGATCACCTATGTGCTATGACTAGCCAAAGAATAAGAGTTTCTCCAAGGCCAAACAAAAAAAGGTTGCCTAAGGAGAAAATTAGGGCATATATCAAAGAACAAGAAGATGTTGATAGACTGAGAGCAAAAGAAAGATCACATCCTCTATCCAAGAAAGGATCATGCAAGCATCCTAATGGCCCTATAGTACCAGCTGCCCCACATCCTTACATCCTGCCTCTATCTTCTCAAGAAGACATTGTCCCTTCATTTCCCATAAAACAAGGCCCATTAAAAAAAGCCTTCCAAAATGAGATATGTGAGATTGCAAATAAGCTATGCTACCCGAGGATGCGTCCCCTACTCAAAATGATCTCATCCCCTATAGGGGATGTTTTAGGGACACGTGGACAAGTAGGAAATGTCCCCACCCCATCCGCTTTTTCTCAAAATTTTAAAAATGTCCCCAAGGCGTCAAAAAATTGCAAGGTACACTTAGGTACATTAGGGGACATCCAACCATCCCCTAATGTAACCAACCACATTTTAGTTACTTTTTTTTTGAACTTACAACCTTTCAATGCCTATTTGGATTATGACATGCCCATCTAAGATTTACAAAAAAAATATGAAAATGGTGTGCCCCCAAACCCCCATGAGGGGTGTTGCCCCTCAACCCTATACATGTAAAGAATATCATAATTCCTATTTAATTACCCAGGCTCACAAAGGTTCTATAATGTCTGATGAATGCCTAATCAATGTTATTGTTGACACCTTGTGCCACCCTTGTTTTCCACTGTGTTGACACTAGTCCATTTCCTAGGGTTTTAATGTATGTCCTAAACGGCTCAACTCACTCAAGCTAAAACCCTAAACCCTTGCCATAGGACCTGCACTGTATATTATAATCTTTTAGTGACTTTCCCAACTCATCACAAGCTTTTAAGTTGTATTTCTATGCCTTCAACATCGTTTGTCAACCGGACCCTTTATTTTTACTAACTGGCTAAGCCAATTAATCACATACCTTTTAAAAATCACTTAAGTCTCTTGTTGATGCGCTTGCATGGTGGTCCTTACCATTGTTTTCTTGTCAACCACATGGGCGAATTTCATTTGAGCACATGCGCCTTCAAAATCCGTCAATCCTTTAAAGTTGCACTCATGCACTATGCTACCATGTGGATCCCACTATTGGTGGTTGCCCCACTCACATCAAGCTAGTGGGTTTGATGTTGTGCTAAGGTGTCGGCACCTTATTGATAGTGCACAATCTCCTTACAAACAAAGCAAATTCTAATTATTTGAGCCCTTTAAAGTTGCATTTTCGTGCTTTCGCAACACGTGGATTCCACTATTCCACCTTTGGCCTAGTTGTCAAGGTTTTGAATCCCATCTCTTGGCGACACGTGATGAGTTCTTATTGGAGTGCATAGTTCCTTCGTAGCGCAACCGTTTGCGCCTACTCTTTTGAAGTTGTGCCCTTGCACTTTGATGCCATGTGTCCTTGAGTCATCGATGTGTTTTCCCTCAATGTTGGGCCACCTCCTTCCAGATGGTGATTTCTTATTGGTTGAGCACAAATTCTTCACAGTGCAAGTTCTAAATGAATGAGCCCATTCAAGTTGCACTAATGTGTTGCAGCAACATGTGTCATCTACTCAACATGGGCCTAGGTAAAAGTCTTAAGCATTGTAGAATACCGACAAGACTGACGAAGTGTCATATCTCAAATTCTCATTGCAACGCAAGCTTTCTTCCTATGTGAGTTGCAAAAGCAAAAGCCACTCAAAACTGCATTAATGCGCTCTATTGGCATGTGCCCTCCACGATGTAAGGATAGAACATGGGATTCTCCATTCTAAAGGCCCAACAGTAAGTGTGGGCCACCTCCTTCCATGTGGCGATTTCTGATTGCAACGCATAAGCTTCTTCATACACCAACTTCGTTTGCACCTACATTTTTTGAAGTTGGCCGTCGCATGTCATCATCGTGGTGACATGGTCTGACATGGCCTTTTTTCATCAAAGCTCGTGTTGATTGTGGTGGGCCCATTCCTTAATGACTCAAGGGTTCAAACCTATGCTCCACGAGGACGCGTCCCCTATGCTTTTTGCTCGTTTCCTGTATCGGATACGAAACGGGGACGCAGGTATGGCTAGGAAACGTACCCTAGCCGTCCCTTTTTGCCCTCCAAGTACCCAAAACTTCCAAGGGACTTTTGGCTAGATTTTAGGGGACCCGGGTACTGCTAGCAGTACCCAGTACTGCCTAGCCGTACCTCAACCATATTGGGTACGGCTAGCAATACCCTACGGCCCAACAAAGAAAAAAACATTTTTTTTTTAAAAGTCAGTTTTTTTATAAAATAAAAGCTATGGGCGGGCCCACAAGGGACACCCCATCACACTTGACCTAATGTAAGTGTCATATAAGCTCCGATGACAAGGGCAATGCTGATTTAGACCTACCTTTTGCTGATTAGGGACACTAGACAGCGATATATTTTCTTAGTTTTATGTTTATCATGTCATTTCATAGTTGAGACTTGGAGCCTTTGGGCATTTTGGTTATAATTATCAGATTCTTATATGATATGTATGCACATTGATAATGAAAAGCATTTGAATTCTGTTAATTTGTTTGTCGTTTCTCATGTGAAATCTCAATTCAAGTCTAATGACATGTAATAAGCTTATACAATGTCTAGAATGAATGCTTTATCAATGTTATGCTATGAACATTTGAAAGTTCTCTATATTTTTAAAAATTTCCTTATATTTTTATCAGCCGTCCCCTAAAAAATGACCCAAAAGTACCCCCGTACCAGAAACTCGTCCCGACATACCGAGTACTCGTCATCCCTAAAACCCCGTGGAGCATAGGACTTCAAAGCAACAAGGGCCTACTAGGTGGTGATTTTTCATTGCAACACGCTAGTTATTGATTCCGCAAGTAATAAAAGGTAGACTATTTCAAAGTTGCACCAATGTGCTCTACTGCCACCTAGCGACCACGATAACCAAGGTATCCAACATGTCCACCAGCCCGACCACTTCTATGGGGCCCACCTCCAGCTCAAGGGCACTTATCTACATGTCTTCATTCTATTGGACCGTGCTATCTCTTCATAGCACGACTTTGCTCGGTTGTCTTAAGAGATTCTTGCACTCACATGCAGGCCATCTAATCACGATCTTTCAAAACTGGATCAACAGCCAATATTTAAACTTTAGGAAATAGCTAGCAAGGATTCAAACCTTTGCGCAAACACCATTGGCTTGCAAGGATAGCAAATTGAATGTTCAGCAACTCTCCCAATTGCATTTCTAACATCCAGAGCCATCTTCAATACCATCTTGGGTGCTTCCAAATCAGATTTGTGACACCATGCTCCTTTCTGCAATTTGCGGCCCTTTTTTTGTCAGAGGGCCATCCTTGGCCACATCCTACAGCAGATTTTACAAGGGTTTTCTTGCCCTTCTCACGGTCATCAATGCTAAGACAATCCAAGTGTCAAGAATGTTCTACCCACACCTTCAAATTGGATTGAGTTGGACAAATGTCTACTCTCCATTGGTTCTGCGGACGGCTAGGATTTCTAGGGTTTTGGTTTTGTCTTAGAATAAAGCCTAATTGAGGCTCATTTGTAATGGTTCTTCTTTTGTTTCCTTTCCAAAGACGTGCAATTTTTGTGGCTCTACAATTGTAAATAGGCTCTATGCCTTTGTATTAATGAAAGCAAGCAAATTTTACCTCTTCTCGTATCTCCCATCTTGTACAAATCTGCTTGCCTTCATGGTTGTATGATTATTTATATATTTATGTGCATGTATGTTGTCTGAAATCTATTTGCAGGGACCATTTGTGGATATTTTTTCCCCTTCAATATATGTCAAACCCCTTACCCTCACATTTGCCTTTGAAAATCTCGAAATAGAGAACTATGTAAGTTTCCTCGATAGCTTAATTGATATTTTGCATTGTAGTGAGTAGGAAGAAACACCATTTAATCTAGTGCATCACCACTTTTTCCCTTTCATGCATTTTCTCTTCCCCTTTTTCTTTGGCAAGCTGTTAAAATAGGTTTAGTTGTAGGATTATTTAGTACTAGGTTGGACCAGCACTTTGCATCTAGATTAGGTAGGGAACTGTTGTGACCTATTTCACACATCGCCCCATTGCAAATGGGGACCCCCTTCTTTTCGATTTTGGTTTTTTGCCTTGGCGGCGCAACTGCTTATCACCGTTTATTTACAATGAGGAGTTAGAGTTTTGTAGAAATCATCTGAGCCAACTAGAGAATTCAAGCCCGTATCAGTGCCTAGATGTCATGGAAGTGCTTGGAAGACCCGATAGACGAGGAACGCCATTGCTTTGAGTCAATTCTGACACTTCCTATTTTTTAGGGATTCTGCTTTTTTGCTTTTTGATTTTTTGATTTTTGGCATTTTGAGGCCATTCTTGAGTTCCTATTTTTTAGGGATGCTTTTTGCTTTTTTCTATTTTTGGAAAGTTTCTATTTTGGGAAAAGTTTCCATTTCAAGATCCTACCGATTGTGAAGCCAATGTACCTCCAGAATGAGCAAATCAACAGAAAAATCAAGGAAAAAGGTAAGAAGATTGATAAAAAATGGCTAAGTCTGAGAAGTTCGCCATTGAGAAGGAATGGCAGGCCAAGCATGAAGTCCGCTCTTGCCTTTGGCAAGCCAAAGGCAGGCACTGGCAGGCCAAGAGTGAAGTCCGCCCATGGAAAGGAAGCCTCCAAGATTGCCATGGCTTGATGAAGTGCAAGTCCGCCCTGTCTTGGCAAGCCTCCAAGTCCACCATGGAATGAGGAAGGGTCAAGTCCGCCCTTGGAATGAGTAGCCTCCAAGTCCGCCCTTGGAAGGAGAAGTGTCAAAGTCCGCCATGGAAAGAAGACTCTCCAAGTCCGCCCTTGGACAAAGCAAGACTAAAATGCGCCAATGGCAAAGAGACGCTGAAGTCCACCCAACTTATGAAGGTAAAAAATTTCAAGGCATGAAAAATAAAATATGCCTAGAAAGAGAAGGGATCAAGCTAGCATAAAATTCACTCCTCGACATGACGAACAAAATTCGAAGGCACAGAATGAAGGATGAATGGCAAGGCAAACATGAAGTCTGCCCAACTCAACATGAAATAAATTTCTAAGGCATGGACATAAATGCAAAATGGCAAAGAAACCTCCAAGTCCACCCAACCCAAAAGGAGAGAGAAAATTTGAAATTTTTGACTAAGTCAGATGTCTGGCTAAGTATAAAGTATGCCACAGGAAGAGAGATTCGTCTAAGGCATTGGCCAAAAATACGCCAAGTATGGAGGATGGCAGAGCATCATGGCAAGTCCGCCCTTGCCTGTGGCAGGCCAACCCCAAAGTCCGCCCTTGCTCTGGAAAGACAACTTGCAAAGTCTGCCCTTGCCTGGGAAAGAAATGGCAAAGCATCTTGAAAGTCCGCCATCAGCCTTGGCAAGCCAGCCTTCAAGTCCGCCACCCTCTGGAAAGGCCATCATGAAGTCCGCCATAAGGAAGTAAAGAATGGAAAGACATTGAGGAAGTCCGTCCATGGCATGGATCAGTCAAAGTCCACCCTTGGCAAGAGGAAAATTGGCAAATCTATTGAGAAGTCTGCCCAACTTTGGAGGCAAGGAAAATTTCTAAGGCATTGGCAAAGTGCGCCAAGCATGAGAATGTCTAAGCATTCACCAAGTTCGCCTAGTGTGAAGATGGCAAGTCGAAGACAAAGTCCGCCCAAAAGGAAGTGCACATGGTCTAGCCAAAGATGAAGTCCGCCAGAGCATGTCTAGCCAACTTTGAAGTCTACCATGCACTTATTCAAGCCAGCTTTAGAGTCCGCCTTGTCCAAGACACAGCCAAGTCCGCCAAGGAGAAAGAAAAAGAATTGGCTTGCCAATGAGGAAGTCCGCTCAAGCATAATAGAAAATTGGCGTGACATGTGCCAAAGTCCGCCAAGGTTAGAAACAAACATGGTAAAATTTGCCAAGAGGAAGCAAAAAATGGCTAAGTGTGGAATTTTCCTACAATAAAAGGATCAAATTTTGACTAAGTGTTGGAAAGAAAACAGGAAAAATGAAGAGAAATAAAAAGGAAATGAATAAAATTCTTGCCCAAGGATGGAGTCTGCCCTACTTAGCACAAGCCAAACTCAGAATTGAAGACAAATCCATAGGCAAAGTTCATTCGGGCATAAAGATGGCCAAAATCCTGGCTAAGTGTTGAATGGTCCACATGAAGGCATTACAGAATGAAATTGAATAGCCAAGATTTGGCTAATTATGGGAAATAATTTACAGAGAAACTTCCAATTTCCTCCATTTTGGCAGCACCGGATAGTTCTTCTCCAAATTCAAAGCCCTTGAAGGAATTTCAAAGCAATCAAGAAGGAAAAATTCAATAACTGCTCAAGAGGAGACTTTCAGACTTCAAATGCAAGTGAGAAAAGAAATCAAAATCCCAAAGGAAATCCAAGATCAAAGCCAGGAAGGAACAAACACAAAGGACAGAGTCGTCGGCAAAGAAAGATATTCTAAGGCAAGTGCATGGAAAAAGAACAAGGAGACCAAGGAGGACATCCAACACGCTGAGGTGGTGCCTCGTCATCTTCCAACCAATCAAATTGTTCCAAGTCAACATGTCTAGGTTCAATGAACTTGACTTATCCATGGAGTTGATTTATATTTAGCAAGAAGGACAAGTGTCCCAAAATGTAATTTTCTCATTGGTCGAGAGGTAGTTAATTGTGACAAGCCCTAATTAGGGTTTTATTTTGTAATCTCGGTCGTTGATTCAAAATCAATCTTGGCCATTGAATTGTAATCGGGGAGCCTATAAATTGAGCTCGCCCCTCATTTGTAATTTGTGAAGTGAGTTGTATAAGATTGTTGCGACAAAACTATTTCCGTTTATAAAAGCTCTTGTGCATGATTTGCTAAGAACCACTTTTATTTTCAAGTAGTGTGCAAGGTTTTAATATTTCTCCTTCAACACTTAGAGTAGAATTAAGTTAGTATTTCATTTACATGTTATTAGTGGATGATAGATTTGATAGCAATGGTAGATAAAATCAAGCTCATACTTTTGTTGGATGGATGATTTGCATTCAATGTGTAAAGTTAGTCTGAGCCATTAATTTGTGGATGCTTAACTTCTGTTTGTTTTAAATCAATTCAAACATGAAAATTATTATCACTTCCGTTGAAGATTGCACCCGCTTTGCGTAGTTGTCCGAAGGAGGTGAAACAAAGTGCGGTTACCCTATCTTATCTCGTCGCTGCCGTCTCTTGAGTTCTTAGGAGTAGCTTAGACTTCTAAACCCTTGCCTTTTTGCATTTTTTCTAGAAATCTGAAATACCCATCAAAAGAGCTTTCAATGACAAAACTCTCTAAGTCCTAAACTTGCAAATAGATCTTAGCATAAGTCCCCTTGTGATTACCAGCAAATCACAACGCCCACTGGCCTTATCCACATGTCATGACCTGACCAAAGAAACATTGGAGTTATTGTATTATCTTTTAGGTATTTACAATCACTTTTCAAGAGAGGATAAACTATCCCTTGGGCATTTTATTCTGTGTTCAGTGGCGTACTCAAAACACACACCAACAGGAACCAGCCTTTTATCCGGAGGCTTGGCTTCATCCAACAAGGTCCCACTCCTTGAAGCCATTCTCATGTTTCACTAAGCAACTAGATTTGGAATTCAACTAAGGGTGCAATTTATCATATGAATATTTGAAATTTTCTTAAATTTGAAATTTTTCCCTATTTTTTAATAGTCATCCCCTATCATTCCCTAAAATGGCCTTGAAAAACCTGTCCCAAAAACACGTCCCCTCATCCCCTACCATCCCCATCCTAAAAACTTGGGGGAGCATAGTAAAAAAGTGCATTACTTGTTGCATTTATGTCAATGGGCTTTCGCCCTTGTGAGATCATATTGGTGGAAAATGCTGATGCAACTAGCAATGCACCAGCTAATTATACTAGTCATGGGTATGAAAAGGTGTGCACCACCTTATTGTCCACGAAAAATGCTTTCGAAGAGACATCATTGCAGGAAATCATGGAAGCATGGTTTGAAATAGGAATTCCCATTTCTAATGGATGGAAGGACTGAAAAAATAGACCATTGATTAATGTCATTGTAGTATACCCTAAAGGGACAATGTTTTCAGCAATAGTTGATCATGCAAAGCAAGTGAAGGGTGTGAACTTCATTGCCAACACCCTCATAGAATCCATTAAGATGGTGGACCCCAGAAACATTGTCTAAGTCATAATAAACTGTTAAATTTTATGTCAGTAAGTTTATTAGTGAAGGCTAGATATGGACATATCTTTTGGACACCATGTTCTGTCCACTCACTCCCTCAACTTGGCTATGCAAAAAATTGTGCACAAATTGAGTAAGGCAAAGAAATCTATACCAAAGTAAAGGAGATTCAAATATTTGTGACAAATCATCATGTCACAAGCCATCTTCAGGTCTTTCTCCAAGTTGGGGTTGTTGAAGGTTAAGTTTATGAAATTCCAATTTTATTTTTATTTACTTTAAGTTTGCTATAAAATAATTTTTGATTATATGATATATCTACTTTTTAACTTTTTATTTGTTTTGTTTTTTACACCATGTTAGGTCGCTAAGACTTGATTCACACCGCACACAATCATCTTGAGACAACAAGCAATTGTGCACCATGATCAACAATTTTTGGACTCTATGGAAGCAATCAAATACAAATGATTGGAAGACTTGTGTGGAGTATATAAGTTGCATTGAGCCCATCATGAGTATAATTAGATTTGCTAGTACGATCAACTGTGTTTGGATGAAATTTATGATGCCATGGACTCCATGATTGAAAAAATAAAAACCATAATAGAAGCCCAAGAGAATGAACTCACAAAAGCATTTTTCAAAAGACTACAAAGAATCGACAACAACATGACCACACCCTCGCATCTCCTAGCATTTACTTTGTCCCCGAAACATTACAACACAAAGATACTTCCCTTGCCAAGAAAGGTGGCACCATATAGAGATCAAGAAGTTGTTGACCAATACAAAGCTGCATTCAAAAAAATGCTCCTAGTCCCAAATTTACAAAGATCTTCAAGGAATCATGATATTTGCACTATTCAAAACAAGTACAAGAACGCTCATGAATGATAGTAAATCCATGGCCAAAATTCTATTTACCTGCAACCTTTTGCAATAAAAATTCCACCTTAGGTATGCATTTTTAATTTTCTAACTTCCTTACTTTTCTTTCACAACTATATATTATATTTTATAATTGCAAATGTTGTATTGATTTTGTATGCAATTTCAATAGTTTGCAAGTTCTTTGGCTAAGTGGAATTAGAGTACATATTCCTTTATCCACTCAATTAAGTACAACCGATTGACTTCAAAAAGAACAAAGAAGTTGGTTTCTAACTTGCATCTCTTGTCACATAAGAAAGTCAATTACAAAGAGAAGCTGACAAGTCATTGGGATGTAACCCTTAGATGTGTTTTCTAAGATGCTCTTGTTGCACAACTTGCCTTAGTCTCTTTAGAGGAGGCACAATCTACACGACATTGATGCTCTCAATAAAGAAGTAAAGAAATTATATTAATGTCCACAAATGACCAAAAATAGGTCAATGGAACTAGAGGTTAAAACAATTAATAGTAGAAAAGTTCTAGGAAGAGAAAACTCTAAAACCAAAATAATAGTGCATAAGACAAAACAAAAGATTCTACCGCTAATTAATAGCAATGCAAATAGCAATGAAGGGTGAACAAAAGCCCCAAAAGCATGTGCCTATGATGATTGGAAGGAAATGTCATCGAATATCCGTTTTGTGTCTAAAGTGGACGAGTCATCTAAGCGATCATCAATAGCCATGAGAGACTTGCTAAGGAGCATCCAAGGTCAAAAGGTCATGTCGATATACCCTAGGAGGCATCAAAGCACTTCCTTTAGAAATCTACCAGCATCCAAGGACAATGTAACTCCCATAGTAGAAAGAAGCTTGTAATATGAGTCTATCAAACAATTAGTAAGTAGTAGATCCATGTCATGTGAATGGTGCCAAGTCATGCTAACAAGAATGAGCAAAGCAATGATACCAAGGAAGAGCAAGCTAGGAATCTAAGTAACCTATGAAGATTATTGATTGTAATTTTGTATTGATTTGACATTTGACATTGAATCAATGAACTGAGCATTTTGATTTTTTGCAAATTATGAGTTTTTTTATATACTTTTAATATTTCATATATATGTACGACCATACCCGATAGCAACAAACCAAAGGAAAACAAATCTGCTATATTGGTGAACCCCAACCCCAACCACAACCCTAAACTCGAAGCTACCAATTAGTATTATTTTAATAGCCATCACCTAACCATCCCCCCACCATTCCCAAATTTGAATAAAAAATTACGGTCCCCAAATTCATGTCCTTGCATACAAAAAACCACATCCTTGGGGCCCCTCATACACAAAACTTAAGAAACACTAGAAAATATTTCATAATTTCCCTAACTAAATATTTTCATATGTGAAAGAAAACCAAAGTTTAAAGTAGCTTTGAAAATAATAGCATTAATTTGTTAAACTATGATGCCTTTAAATATTACATATCCCCTTCAAAAATTTGCAGTTCACAACTTTATTGTTGCATGGATTGAATACATCCATAGAAACTAACAAGTTACCAAGGTTGATGACATTCTTTATTCCCTTGACAAATATTATATTCCCATGTCAAATTTGATATCAAAATCTTTAGTAGAATAGGAATCATTCAATGCAAGGGGATCTATAGCTAATCATAGAATGCTTAGACGTTGGTACCCACCATTATCTATTAACTTTCACACAAGTTATTATCCAAGACTACAAGAAGTTGATTTATTCATCATCGATTAACAAAAGGAATCAATGTATTGTTCAAACAAGACAGATGTTAAATAGAACCCACATCAACATATGACATGTCAAAAAAGACTTTGGCAAAGTGAGATTAAAAAGAATCCATCATTGCAACTAAAAGAAGCAGCACTAACCATACAAATGTTGGCAATGTCAGTTTATCTTTAAATACATGTTTAAAGAAATTTAACCTTGTAACCTCCATTGGAAACAAATCTAAGGTTGTATCAAATAAGATTATCGACTACAAGTTGTTGGTGTGAACCTTTTCTACCTATCCGGTTTCCTTTTAGGACCTTTTCCCATTGTCAAGTTTACGTAGGGCCTTTAAGTTTTATGACTCATATTATAGGTTTAAGACACATATCATCTTAGTTCATTCTATGCCTCACCCTTGCCTATATATACAAGGGTTCCCTCATTGTACATGATGCATCATATGCTCATTATCAAGGTTGTAGTGTATCATTCTTTGGCAATATTGCATAATCATTGCTTCTCTCTTGTGTATCATTCTTGTAGTGTATCAAGGTTGTAGTGTATCTTTGTCATATGAATCTACACATTATGGTTTGTACCAATCGTACAATGAAGGCATAGGCAAATCTAGGCCAATAAAATCTTCTACAACATAGTCTAAGGAACATTTTTTGTCTTGTGTCACTCTAAGTCAAGTAGGGTATGTTTTTGGTGAGTTTTAATTAGGTGAGGGGTACTGACCGTACTAACAATTGACAAGCTTAAAAACATTGTACCAACACGGGCTGCAAAAACATTAGCACTGCACAAAATGGCTCTAGGCCAAAGCTCCTAGTTATATAGGCGACCACCACCCAATCTTAAGCCATTCGTCAATGGGGGCTAGCCGCTAGTTCCACCAAGCCCTAAGGGGCCAAAATTTGTGTGGGGCACAGCCTCCATTAAGCCACTAGTTTTGCCACTCCACCGACATATCCCATTGCTATGCCACCCTATCTTGGTCACTACTCCACTCAAGCTACTTGTTGATGTGTGTTTTATGACACACCAAACATTCTAGAATAAAGTATCCATAGACGCTCTGTCCTCTCTTGAAAAATTACCTCTTGTGTTAAGATTGCAAGAAAGGTCACACGGTAATTCCAATGTTTCAAAAATTGGGGTGCAGATAAGCTCTGTGGTCGTTTGTGATTTGTTGGTAACCCAAGGGGATTTACTTCAGAAAGTTACTTGAAAGCAAGGAATTGAATGCAGTGTTGTAATTTTGGGACTTTTCTAATTTTGGATAAAAAATAAAAAAAGGAACGAGGGTTAAGAAATCCTATACTACCCCTATGGAACTAAGAGACTGCAAAGATTGAATGAAACTAAACAAAACCATACTTTGTTTCGCCACCTAAAACGACAACTACAAAAAAGCAGGTGCAATTTTCTGGGATCTGTGCAAAAGATTTTTCCACTATAAACAATACCATCAATAGAACAACATTATTTGAAGTAAACTTTGAAGCATCCACATTAAAAGCTCAATCTAACCTTACGCATCGAATGAAAAGCATCCATTCGATGAAAGTATGAGCTAAGTTTCACCAATCTTTACCATCAATCTATCGTTCCACTAACAAATAAATTTCTAATCTAAAACAATTCTGCGAGAAAGAAAAAATACTCAACCATGCAACCATTTGACAATGAAAGGATTCAAAGCATCTCATGCATTTATGAACTTTATCATCATAATAGTTTTCGCAACAATTCCATAAAAATTCTCCCTCTTATTTTTATGCTTTACAATTCTATCTTTAAATCTCTAATCTCTAATCTGACTTCTAATTCCTTCTAATTCCTTTGATTTTTTAATTGCCTTTTCAAATGAAAAAGGAGGGGTACTTATAGAGTTCCCGAATACAATGAACGGCCAAGATTAAATCAAGATCAATGGCCCAGATTTAAAACAAGATAACCCTAATTAGGGTTGCCAAAATATCAATAAGTTAACAGGCCGATGAGTCATCCACTGAGAGTTGCGTCCTTATCTGCTTCCACATTGTTCCGTCCGATGAATCTGGACACGATGGCACCAACCTCCTCGATGCTGATGTCCGGCAATGTGTTGACTTTGTACTCCAGCAAGTCTAAACTATCTACACATTCGGTGAAGCCAACCATCCACTCCGATTCTTGTTGTAGGAAGGTATTTCGAACGGTCAAGAGGTCAAATGCCTTAGTCAGATTTTCTTTCAAGAATGGCATGGTGGAGAAAATCTTTTGAACTTCTTTTTGCATATTGCCTGGCTGCAAGTTATTCTCTCAGACAATATCTTTGTCCAACACGTCTGCTGCCATGTGGAAAATATTACTTTGAATTCCTTTCACCTGCTCATCGATTTTAGCACTTTTTGCCTTAACCTTTTCCAAGACCTCCCCACGTGAAACCAGTGCACAATACCAGTTGCCAAAGTCATATGCCGCTCCAGCTACAATGATCTCCTCGTTGATCAACCTTTGCTTAGGAATTCCCCTTATGTCTCGAAGACATGGAATGATTCTATTTTGGATATCCTAGAGTTTGTCCCATGCTTCTGCCAAGTTTGTGACTTGTGTGAGTAAAGAAGAAGTTTTCCCATGAGCATATGTCAATTTTTCTACGAATTCCATTACTTCTCCCTCTTTCCCTGCCATCCATTCTTTAGTTTCTTTGGCGGTAGTCAATTCCTTTTCAAAATTTCCTGTCAGCTCTTGTGATGAATTTGGAAGTAGAGGGGCTGATTGGTCACCTTGATTGAGTGGCCTTGTCAAATGCCGAATATATTCTTTTAGGCGCTCAACCTCCATTTTATATTCTTTTTTCTTCAAGGTCTCCTTTTTTAACCTAGATTTAATGGTAGAAACGGAGTTATCCAGGTCTTCCACTTCCTGTTCTTTCGTTGTTGGACCAATATCAATAACTGTAATGGCATACTCACTTGGAGTAATTTCATCCTGTGGCTTCTCAACTATCAGCACTACAATTTGCTCAATACGATTACCAGTTTCATCTCTTTGTATGGTGGAGAATTTCTTGGCCAGTTTCTTTGTATTAGCTTGTTCCAGCCTTGCCAAGAAATCTGCAATATCATCTTTTTTTGGTATCTCGACTGGTACCTTGACTTTAAGCCTTTCCTTTAGCCAATATGGGATTGTTGGTTGTTCAACTCCATCATCCTCATAATCCGGAATGTCTTGGATGTCTTGGACTTCCCGCACTGATAGATCCTCCTGAATGCCTTCGAGGGCTGAAATCATTCCCTCTTGGAAGTCGCCTCCCATGACATCCACATCCTCATCTGACTCACAGATTTTCGTGCCTGTTGGGGAGTGATGATAATCATCCTCTAGCTGCATCGGCTCCATGTCTCTTTCTAGAACCGGCGAGGGAATTCTAACTTGTCCCCACGATTCTTCTTCCATGATCAATATCCGCTCCACATTCCTGGATGTGGCTGAATGAAGTGGTTTGGACTTTTGCACCTTCTAGACTGGTTCCACACCTACCGCCTTTTCCTTACCCTTTCTTTTTCTTGGGTTAGTAGCCTCGACTAATTTGTCTACCTGAGAAGCACCAGCATTGGAAGATCAGGACTCAGCTTCGCCCATCAAGTCATATGTGAATGGCATATTCTGTTGCCGCAAAATTTGTACTTGTTGGTCTACCCACCATTACGAGTACATAACCACAGCCCTCATAAGAATTGTCAGGTCACCAAGTTCCGGCTATTTAACAGGAGGAAGCGGCAGTCTTTCATCAAAGCCTGGTTGCACGTACACTTCATCATCATCCAGTTGATCAGGCACACAGAAGAGTTTTGTTGTCCCGATCATGTCCAAAGGCAATCTTGACCAAAATCTCTTCCTTACTTCAAATTCATCGGCAACATTTGCCCAAAAGTCCTCAAGGTCGATTTTGTGCCTGTATTTTCTTCCGTCCATAGCTCCAATGTGATTAAGTGTATCAAAGTCACTTCTAGATTTGTATGAAGTGAATGGATACCATTGTATTTCCACTCGAGCACTTTCTGCGGCCTGTACTGACGGACAAGATTCAACCATGTTTCCAATAAAGAGAGGAAACGTGACGGTTGCTTTCTGTTTTGGCCTTTGGATGTTTTGAAATGTTTCCAACTGCCTTAGAACCTCCAACAAAATCATTTTGTTAGTAGGATAAATTGGCAACTTATAAGGAGAGTCCGTGAATCCTTGGATTCAGATGTAGGTGAACCTAGGAAACTGGATAAACCAGGATCCGTATTTGCTGACTAAAATTTTCGCCTCACAGGTGAGCCTTTGATGCGTTCCACCTTGAAGTATCCGGTTGATATACATGAGAAAAGCATTGTGCACCAGTCAAAAGTGTGACTTCTTGCTCAACTGCAATTGAGGATAGCAATTATAAACCTTGAACTCTCTTTCGCCAATGCCGACTACACCCTTGCAGATTAGACCGGCATATCGGTAGGTTCGAGCAAGCAAGTATATAATATAGGAACTCATATGAAAGGCTTTGGTCTTCTCCAAGTTGACCAACTGCTTGTGAATACTATCACTAATCATCCTTGACCAATTAACCATTTTTGCTCCGGAAGTTACTTCATCAATGAAGTAATACATCCAAGTCTCAAAGGGCGCACCCTGAGGATTACCCACTATTTTGTTCAGCAGCAAGACCATATCTCCGTAATCTTCCTTGAAATCTGGCTTGAGCAACTTCTTAGGCACTTTTTTGGCTGAAGGTCTAGGCTTTACCAACCAATTCTTGTTCATATTTGTTGCACAAAGGATTTGTTTGTCTTCCTACAATTTTTGTGCATCATCCTTTGATCAGTAATATGTTCTATGGTAAGCTTGAATTCCAAATGCTTCTTGTATAGCCAACTCACCTAGATATGCCAACACTCTACCATCAAGCACTTCAATTTGCTTTTCCTCAACATTGTAATGCAATGCACACTCCACAATTAGTTCTAGACATTCGATTGCCGGCAGAAATCCTACAGCCTGAACTATGTCGTTTCGCATCATTTTCCGTGCAATTGGCGTAGGCAAGAGTTCATCACTTCCGTACATCCTTTTCCTAAATTCGTCAAAGTCTACATGGCCAAGGTTGGTATCCACAATATTTTTCCATTTGGAGACGATCTTAGGCTCCAGCTACAAACCCTTATTGGCGAATTTCATTTTCTTCAAAGATTCTCCTTTGTCTAGCATAAATCTACAAAAGAAAATATTAAAATTTAGAATTTATTTATGCCGTTATTTCGAAACAAACATATTCTAGTCAGCTTGATAAACTAAACCTTGAAAATGACCATTGCTGGAAATGGAAGAATTTTATCAAATCGAAAAGAGAATTCTTTGCCGAAATAGAGAAAGTAAATCTGTCTGGCAATAAATAATTGTATTGCTGTTGAATAAATTCGACCTTTTCAGCCTTTACTTTGAAAGAAAAAAATCACTTTCTTCACAAAACTTCTCTTACCTTAAACATAACTTCTCTTCACAACTTTGTTTTCGAAAGAATGATTAAGAAATGAAATACAAAACCAATTTAAGGTTGAAAAATCGACCCATTTAGCAAATTTTACTTGTTTCCAATTAATCCAGTTTGAACTTGGCTTGCACTTCTCTTTTAAATAGCAGTTTCAATCCTCAGCACCAGTTTGTAAAGAAAGTTTCTAATTTTGACGCCAGCTCAATGAAGTCTTTTCTTTTCTTTCTCTTTTTGCAAAATTTGCCTAGAGAAAATTTGAATTTTCTCATTTAATGGTTTTGGAAAATAAAATATTAAAATAATATTTTATGTGTCATTTCCAACCCATTCGTTAAGAATAATTAAATCATGGTATTTTAATTATTTTTTATCCAAAGGCAAATTTAAATTTTATTTTTCCAAATTGCTTTGTGCCTCTGCCTAAGGCAAAAAAAAAATCTTTGTCAACCTTGCCATGATTTTGCCATGATTTTTTTCATTTCTGGCGAATTTCTTCATTGTCTAGACATGCCATTTAATTTTCTTTTTATATTTTCCAGTGTCTAGACTTAGGCAAAATTTTAAATTTCTTCACTCATCCAAATGTGGCGAATTTTGTCAAGTGTTTTTGCATGCCATTCAAGGCTTAGGCGGACTTTCTTTAGTCTTTTGCCATGAAATTCATTGTAGGGCGGACTTTCTCTAGTCATGTGCCATCTCCCACCTTCTTGGAGCGGACCCTCTTCACTTTCAAACCATCTCCCACCTTCTTGGAGCGGACTTCATCATGTCACAAGCCACAATCTTGGGCGGACTTTGCCTAGTCTTGGGCCAGCTTCATTTTGGCGGACTTTCCCATGCTTTGGCCATCCTCACTTAGGCTGGGCGGACTTGCTAGGTGTCCAAGCCATTTTCTTGTTCTTTGGGGTGGACTTTGCTTGTCATCAAGCCGTTTTCTCTAAGTATTGGGCGGACTTGCCTCATACCCAAGCCATCTTTTCATGGCGGACTTGGCTTGTGTCCAAACAATTTTCTTCACATGCCAGGGCGGACTTCCATTAGCCTTATGCCATGAATTTTCTTCTTTTGGCGGACTTGTCCAATATCCATGCCATCCAACTTGCTCATGCTTGGGCGAATTTAGCACATGTTTTTTAGATTTTTCAATGTTTTCACCTATTGACATTTTGGAGACTTTTGAAGTTAATCCTGATGAAGCCTTGAACTGCACATTTTCCAAAAATAGAAACCTTGCCAAAAATAGATTTTTTTTCAAAAATAGAAACTTTCTAAAAATAGCCCCTAAAAAATAGAAAGTCCAGAATAGGCTAAAAGTGCCAAAAAAAGTCCCTAAAAAATAAGGGGTCAAGGTGAAAACCCTAAAATTTAGGTGTCAGAATTGACTGAAATGACAGTCGATCTTCGTCTTCAGGGCCTCCTAAACACTTTGATGATGACCGTGCACTGATTCGGGCTGAAAATCATTTCTTGACTCGGGTGACCCTTCAAAAACTCAAATTCTAACTACCCAACCAAAAGACCAAAACGCAAAGGCAAAGCTCAAAAGGAAAACTACTAGGGTCCCCATTTGCAATGGGGCGATGTGTGAAAAGGTCACAACACTACTCAACCTAGATCTACCACCATCCAACCATTGCTGCTCCACCCAAGGATTCAATCAAACATTGTGAATTTACACCGCCACAACTCCAACCAGCTAGCAAAACGGCTAGGGGATTTTTTTGTGAGGCATAAAGGGGCTCTTTTTTTTCCCAAGATGCATACCTTTCATCCATGTTGATAAGATCCATGCCTATAATAATGAAAAATAAGAAAATATTGAAGTTAGATCGCACAGCACAAAAGAGATGTTTGTGGGCCAAGATGCCCTAGCATCCAATATATGTAGAAATAGAAAAAATCCTTGAGGTAGGGTAATACTATACAATACTCCTTATGGAAGATGCCATTCCATGCTATATCTCAAAGAGATCCCAAACACATTATCAAACTCCACACATATCCTTACAATGATATTCACCTTTTTTATATAGACCTAATAACATAATGCAAAGGTAAAACACTAAACCCATCTAGGCCTCCTAATTACCTAACATCATTCATGACCCAATATAACCAACTTAAGGGATGTGCACCACATGTCAACATCTACATCCACCTAAATACATTATAATATTAGAACTCTAGGTATATAGCATCTTATCCCTCCTTGACATGTTTTATCCTCAAAACATCAAAAGAAACCAAATACTAAAACCATTGCAAGTCATTACAAATATGATATCACGTCCTATCATCCAACCATCCATAGGCAATCTTCTCAGTGGTTTTAGCTTGATGGTACTTAGATCCCATCCTCGATCCACACTTCGTTGCATCCATCTAACAACTCCATTCTTAATCATATCCCTCGGTACATAGCAGACAAAGTATGTTTTTTGACTTCTTATAGGCATTAGAAAAGTATTTCCAAGCACTTCATAGCCATCCACTTGGTTTTCCAAATTTTGCACCAAGTACTTGTTATTTCAATTTCAAGTCAGTTTTTGTACTTTGACATATATTTTGAAAAAATTGCAAATATTATTTTTTACTACAGGGGTTCCATTTCTAGTTTATTTGATCTATAATTGATTCATGAGGAGTCTATCTTAGTCAATAATGAGTTTTTCAATTCATCCTTTTCTCAATGAAACATCTTAGGTGGCTTCATTTCTTGCCCCATCTCTATGGACTTGTCCTTGAACTAGGTACTGTTGTGACCTTTTCACACATCGCCCCATTGCAAATGGGGACCCTCTTGTTTTTTTTGCCTTGGCGTCGCAACTGCTAATTACCATGTTTCTTTTACAATGAGGAGTTTGAGTTTTTATTTGAAGGGTCACCCGAGTCAAGAAATGATTGTGAACCAGAATCAATGCATGAACGTTGCCAAAGTGCTTAGAAGGCCTTGTGGACGAAGATCGACTGTCATTTCAGTCAATTCTGACACTTCCTAAATTTTAGGGTTTCCATCCCGGGCCCCTATTTTTTAGGAACTTTTTTTTTTGGCATTTTTAGCCCATTCTAGAATCCCTATTTTTTAGGGGCTATTTTTAGAAAGTTTCTATTTTTGGCAGGGTTTCTATTTCTGGAAGGTGTGCAAGTCATGGCTTCGTCAACGTCAACTTCAGAAGGTTACAAGAGAAAAATGGGTGAAAATTTTGAAAAATCTGGAAAATTGCCTAAGGCACGGACATGCATATGCTAAATTCGCCCAAGCATGAAGAAATAAAAAATGGTAGAGGTACATGTAAGTCCGCCATGTAGGTTGCAAGGAAATTGCAGAGCATCATGTAAGTCCGCCCATGGAAAAATGACAAAGTGCAAGCCAAGTCCACCATTGGCAAGAAAAAAATTACAAAGGTTGAAGGAAGTCCGCCCAAGACAATTGCAAGACATGGTGGAAGTCCGCCCAACAACATGCAAGAAAAATGGCTAAGTCATGAGCAAGTCCGCCCCAAGGTAGATGACAAGGAAGCTAGCAAGTCCACTCCAAGGTGTTGGGAGATGGCATGAAGGCTACCAAGTCCGCCCACAAGGTGAAGATGGCAAGTGACATTGAAGTCCGCCCAGGTAAAATGGCAATGGTAAGTTGAAGTCCGCCCAAGTGGAAAATGGCAAAAGACATGTGAAGTCCGCCCCAAGAAGGTTGGGAGATGGCATGAATGTGAAGAAGTCCGCTCCAAGGTGTTTGGAAGTGGAAAATTACAAGGGAAAATTCACCATATGTCAAATAAAATGGCAAATTGCTAGTGCAAGTCCGCCCCAAGCTTGGTAAAATGAAAAATTACACAAGGCAAGTGCGCCTAGGCCTTGAATTGCATGAAAAATACTTGGAGAAATGGAAATTGAAGTCTTTTTGCCTAAGTATGAAAATTTGAGGAATAAAATTTAATATTTTGCCTAAGTCCAGACATTTAAAAAAAATTTAAAAAAAATCAAATTGCATGTCTGGCAATGAGGAAATTCGCCAGAAGAAGGAAGAAAATGGCAAGGTGGCAAGCAAGTCCGCCATGTAGTTTGCAAAATGGCAAAGCAGCAAGGAAGTCTGCCTACCAAGTGAAGATGGCACAAGGTATATGCAAGTCCGCCCAGCACATTGTGAAGGCAAAAGCCATGAGGAAGTCCGCCCTTGGATGGCAAGAAAATTTTCTTAGGCATGAAAAGCAGGAAGTCCGCCTAAGGAGATGGCAAGCCAAGTGCCAAGTCCTCTCAAGCATGTCCAAGACAAGGTGAAGTTCGCCCAAGGTAAAGTTGGCATGAAGTTGGTAAAGTTCGCACTCCAGAGGAGAATGTCAAGACAAGCTCCAAGTCCGCCATGAAGATGTCCAACCACAAGGTCAAGTACGCCTAGCCAAGGAAATTTGAAAATTTGGCTAAGTAAAAAAAGAAAGTTGAAAAAAACTCAAGTGAAGTCCAACCTCCCTCATAAAAGCAACGTCCAAGCAACTCCAAAGTCCGCCCTTGGCATGATAAGAAAATATTCTAAGGCAAGAGCATGAAAAAACGAACATGGAGACCAAGGAGAATATCCAACCTGCTGAAGTGGTGCCTCGACCAATCAAATTGTTCCAAATCGGCACGTCTAGATTCAATGGATCTGACACTCCACCATGTGGCAACTTTCTATTTGAGTGTTGGTTTATATTTAGCAGGAAGGACAAGTGTCCCAAAATGTAATTTTCTCATTGGTCGAGAGGTAGTTAGTTATGACAAGCCCTAATTAGGGTTTTATTTTGTAATCTTGGCCATTGAATTGTAATTGGGGAGACTATAAATTGAGCTC
This sequence comes from Sequoiadendron giganteum, assembly GCA_007115665.2. Classification (NCBI taxonomy): domain Eukaryota; kingdom Viridiplantae; phylum Streptophyta; class Pinopsida; order Cupressales; family Cupressaceae; genus Sequoiadendron; species Sequoiadendron giganteum. The sequence goes on along the minus strand of CM021101.1, from coordinate 341,438,728 downwards.
GTCCCTCATTTGTAAAGCATGGGAGCATGTTGCAAAACATGTTGAGATAAGTAAATTGTTGCATATGACTACCAAAGTAATAAGTAATGCATTGTTCAAATTGATGGTGATTATTTCTCTTATTTTGGAGTTGGCATGGTTCTTATCCCTCATCATAGTTTAGATTTTATTTCATGTATGTTAGACGAATGCAAGATTTGATAAGTATTAATTTATGGTGCAACTCTGCTCATACTTTCTTTGAATGGATGATTTTCATTCAATGCGTAAAGTTAGACTGAGCTTTTGATGTGTATGCTTCAATGTTTACTTCGAATAATATTGTTCTATTGATGGTGTTGTTCGTAGTAAAAAAAATCTTAAGTACACTCCCTTGAAGATTGCACCCACTTTGTGTAGTTGTCGTTGAGCGTGGCGAAGCAAAGCGTGGTTATTGGTTTCACCAAGTTAGTACCGTCTCTTGGATTCTTAGGAAGTAGCTTAGAAATTATAAACCCTTCTCCCCTTTTTTAAGTTTGTTTGATCCAAGACCCAAACAATAGAGCTTTATTGTCTAGACCTTCATTGTGAATTAAACAAGCCTAGCATAAGTCCCCTTGTGATTACCAGCAAACCACATACTACCACAGAGCCTATCCGCACCCCAATTTTGGAACATTGGAATTACCTTGTGACCTATCTCGCAATCTTAGCACGAAAGGTGATTTTTATCAAGAGAGGATAGAGTGTCTATGGACACTTTATTCTAGAGTGTTTGTGTGTGTCACAAAACACGCATCAACAGGTACTCATTGGCAGAAGCAAGTATGGGCTAATAGGAATTATCATGTCCTAGGATCGATTGGTTGTAGTGTTGATCTTGACACTATGTGTTCCATCTCACATATTGAGTGCTCTCGTATGCTATGGACTAGAATTTGGGAGATACATGCAAGATGCAAATCAATCTCCATTCTCAATAGAGCCAATTATGGACAGTTTTGTAGTTGTACCCTCTAATGATTCTAATTTCTAATAACCTATCATATGAGTATGATACAAGCTTTCTTATTTGAAAATTCTTGAATGTTGTGATGATATTGAGCTTCTCATGATGCTCCTACAGTGACATACATCAATTCTTTGACTTCTATCACTCCTAATCTAGATTCAAAGGCTTCATCTTCTTTATCTACAAGTTAGTATCACGAGGCTAAGAACTCTTGCATTCCAATATTGGCATATTCATCTACAGGTGTCCATACTCAAACACCTTATGTGGACACATCATCATGGGATGGCTAACATAGTTGGATGGCATTCATTGAGATTTCATCTCCTACTTCTTCAAAGTTGAATGTTGCTATATCCATGGCTTCCGAAGCAAGATCTTCATATTAGTCTTCCAAATATAGCTTCCTGGGATGAGTACTTGATAAATATATCAAATTTGTCTTGTGAGTCCCATCTTGCAAATGTGGCACACACACTCGAGGACATTCATCTCCTCTTTGATGTTAGCTCCTCTAAAGTTTTATCATCCTCTTCAAATGTCATGAGAGCACATTTAGCCCCTCTTGTTATTTCTCCACCTATTCATTTGTCACTATTTAGCATAGACTTGGAGATTCTTAAGCATCATTCAAAGGATTCATCATCTTTGGATCTTGTTCTTCATCAGTTTCCATATGGTCCTAGCTTGTCACCACCTTCATCAGTTAAACTTGGAGTTCCTAATTTCATTGTAGCATCCTTTGGCACCGACATGGTGACACTTGAGCAACTTTCAAAGACATAAATTAAAAGTTTTATCTCTTATATTCCTATTTGGAATGGGAAACTCTTTTGCATATATCATAAGAGAAGAAATGTCATTCAACAGTTTTGGCTCATTTTCAAGCATCTACCTTTAGTGCAGATGATTCTACATTGGGTGGTGGGGGCAAAGGGGGAAGGGGATTTTATCCTTATCATACTTTAAAGACCATCTTTTGTAAATAGGTGAAGGAAGTTATTCTTGAGGGGTCATCGTCTTGAGTCCCTCCTTCCTTTTTTTCGCTTCTTTCCTATTTTCTCTCTTTTAAAGAGAAGTTTTTTCCTACAAGTTTTCCTCATTTTCTTCATTTGTGAGAGGATTTTTGTACACGGGTACCTCATCAAGCCTTCTTGATGGGACCCATCTTTGCATGTTTTCTCATTCTCCCTAAGTTGCACTTAAGAGGGGGTGTTGGTGTGAACAGGTTTTCTATCTATTTGGTTTTCTTTTAAGACCTTTTTCACACTAATCTAGTTAAGAATACTTAAGGTGTTTAATTTATGTGTCTCATGTCATAAGATTAAGGCGCAAGTCATCATCTTGGTTTGTCCTATACCTCACCCTTGGCTATGTATACAAGGGTTCCCTCATTGTACAAGATAATATCATTCTTTGGCAATACCGCATAATCATTGCTTCTTTGTTGTGTGGAAGGTAATTGGTGCTACAAAGAATTGTAGGCTCCTATAAACCCTTGTGGTTTCTCTTAGAAAACAACAAAGTAGTCAAGATAGTAAAACATAAAGAGCTCCTACTCATCAAACATTCAACAACAATAAACTAGAATATGTTGACAAACACAACTAAAAACATATGACCTCTCATTTTTAAACAAGGGTGTACAAATTTTTAATTAATACCCCATCAACTTGGTACCATCATCAGCAATCTTGCAGTTATTAGGGAAGAAGCAGTAATATACTTCAAAAAGTGTCTAGTGGAATAATACAAGATAGACTCTTTGCACAATCAAAAAAAATTATATTAAAGATAGTATAAGCAGCATACAGATTTTACATCATCAACAATCAAAATTTGAAAAAATGATAGCTATATAAATCACCTGAAATCATAATGAGCTGCTAATGATGGAAGCACCAAAGGAAGAAAGCAGCTATATTCAGCAAAAGGTACAAAACCATGGGGCCAAATGGTTTTCCAAGCTGTTTTTATCAATAGTTATTGAGAATAATTAAAGAAGACATAATATAAGCAACCGAAGAATCAAGGAAATCACAAAGGTTCTCAAATCTTTCAAGTCCACTTTTCCATTCTTAATTCCCAAAGATTCAAAGTGAAGTATCTAAATGCCTTTTGCCTGTTTCTTTGTACAGACCATTTACAAAATCATCTCCAATACTATCAACAATAAGGTCAAGCCATTCCTCCCATAACTTACAATGAGCGAGGAATTTTTGTTCAAGATAGACAAATCATGGATGGCATCACCAACTTAATGTTTTATCATGTCTTTTGCATGTTGTTTAGTGACCTTCCTGGAGGCCATACCTTTCTTCTTGACTGTCTTGGGAATCGTGCCAACTGTTTCTCTTTGTTTTGGGCTCGTCTTCTCAATGGAGGTTGGACGCCTAGCTCTTAGTTGTTGATTGGTTGTGGTTTGAGAGTTTTTCGAGTTGAATTGAAGAAGATACGTCCATTATGGTGAATTCTCACCTTGTTGATCTGATTTTCTGTATCTCATGTTTCTGATCAGATTAGTTAGAAATTGTTATAATGTTGTTCTGAGTTTCTTTCTATATCATTTTGGCATTGTTAATGTTAGAGGAAGTGTTACTCTAACCATTGAGTGTTTTTGGAAGCATATCATTCTCATTTGCAGTTGTATGCTATTTGTTTGTGAGTTGATTAGTAGTACTAACAGCCATTGTTTCATTGCTGCAAATTCTAGTTTATTTTATACTCCAACGATTGATGGGTTGAGTTTAATTAAGCATCTTTCTTTAATGTTGTATTCCCCCCACGAAATAAGTGGTTGTGAGGATTTGTATACCCCCCACTGTACAAGTGGAAGTGTGGTTACATGGTTGGCTTGATGCTTTAAAATAATTGTAATAATCACACCCACTGAATAAGTGGAGTATTCCCACTGCTCGTGGATGCCTGCAAAGCAAAAGAAGTGTTCTTTCAGTTTGATAATTAGCACTCCACCATATGTTAGCACCTCGCCTTCTAAAGGATCTTGTGTGCACATTCTTGGTGTTAAGTTTAGCTCTCCTTTCAATTTGCAATCAAGTCAATTATTGAATTATTAGATCCTAGGGATCCTCTGACCATATGCCCGCCCCTCTTCCTTAAGTGGTTTTAGGGCGCATTCTTAGTTAGAGTTTATTTCAGCATCGTTTGATTTGGAGCTAACCTTAACGGGTGCATGATTGGATTGTATGTAAACTAAAAAAATCAAGGCGAACATTTCATGGGGCCATCTCATCTCTATAATTTAATGAAAAATCAAAAAAGAAAAACTTATGCTAGCAATTCCTCTTTGTTGGATCCACCAAAGCCTGCCTGAGCATTACAATTCCTTGCTAGACCTTGTCTTTTTTGAGCCCTTATTCCTCACTAGGGCCCACCATACACTTGTGGGCATTGAATATATATAAAATTTATTATTGGTTGGGTAATCAAATTATGGATCAACCTTTTGTTGCAGCAGCTAGCTCCTTTACAGCTAGGTGTCCCAAGTGAGATGGGACATTTTCTCACACCCCATTTTTAATCACTTATTTTAGACATATTTTTAACAATTAAATAATTGTTCACGGTGAACAAAAATTAATATTCTAAATGTTGCATTGTGTGTTGCATGATATTGCATTAATAGAGATTGCATTATCTCCACAGAATCTTGATTTGTTTGATTTGGGATTATGGTTTTTATCACTAACTAACTACTGTCTTATTGCCTGAGGTGGAAGCAAGACATATTTCTTCCCTCCAATGTATTGAGGGAGAGTATCGTCCAAGAGAGGATGGTAGACACCAACAACATAGTAGATGAACCATAACCCTGTGAACCAGCACACTAAACAAGCTTGTGATTTGTTAATGCATCATAAGCCTAAGGCAGTATGTCTAAGCTTTCGTCGCAAGTCAGTATGGAGTCTTGGCTAATTTCCTAATAGTTGCATTATGCAACAACTAGTTCAAGGTCTAAGTTGTGAAGTAGATTTGATTATTATTTATGCATTAATTTCTAATTTAATTAGAGTTTATAATATTTAATATGTATCCAACAAGATCTTGCTCTATTTATCACCTTGGTTAAATTAATATGAAATTATCTCAAAAATCATCTCAATTAAAAAAAAAAGGTTGAGAAGAGGATAATGGGCATTGAAGAAACTCTAGATAGTAGGGTCATTTCAACCCTTTGAGGCAACATGTTAAAGGAATCTCGCCACTCTTGAAGAATGAAGGATTATGGTTGAGTTTTGTTAGAAGAAATGGGAAGTGCTAGCAAGCATGGAGGGATTTTTGGGGCAACAACCACCTAGCTTGGACACATTTTTGGGCAGGATAGCCATGCAATTTTGAGTACATTTTTTTTTTAAACATAAAGAAAGAAAAAAGAGGGGTTTTATGGCAAGGGAAGCAGAGGAAAGACTAGTGTAGAGTTTGAAGGATGAAATGAGACGACAAGTTAGTCTGTGTTATAGGTAGTCTGGTTTATTCAGCTCACGTTCTCTGTTCATAAGTTTCCAATAACACAGTTGGGTTATTTTCATTATAATGTTGGAAAAATATGCTCTTGTGTGTCCATTAGTTCACGGCTAGGAGAGTGCATGCCAAGGAGGCATTTGTTTTGAACTTAAAAAATATTCTAACAAGTTCTTTTAGCTTATAAGCTACAACCTTAGCTGTCAACCTGCATTGAGCTGTATAGATAAACTATTTATATATTTGTCTGGTTCTTGTATTTTCTGGTTTGCTCAACTACTTGAGCTGTAAGATTTAATACTAAATATAGTTGTGAATTTTTTAGTCACTGTATATTCAAGCATTTTTTTTTAAGATTCATTTCCACAACTGGAAAATAATGAGAGTTTCTATAGCTCATTCAACAAATCCATTTTGTGCTTATCCTGCATTTAGCATTCCATGGGGCCATATTTCTTTGAGGCATTTTATCAAACAGTTCATGTGCCTCGCCTACATTTCCCTACCTGCAAGATTGCATTTGCTTGAAAGTTTCTAAAGCCTTTTTAGCAAATACATTTAGTGTGTATCCTCCAATCATTGTATAACATGAGCTGACAACTCTTAAGCCATTCTGTCAAACAGTTTTCATGCCTTGTTTATGTTTCCACATTTACCTGCATGCCAATCTAAGTATTTCCAAACGTGAAAGGTGCAGATTCAATCCAAAGAGCTTGGAGTGCAATCCATAGAGCTCAAAGTGCATGTACACTGTCCATACAATATCTAACAGAAAAATTTGTATATGCTTGAATCTCTTCTTTTTCTAGATACCTCTTTTTAGGGCTAACTAAACATGAACATTGTTTAACATGATGGTGATGTTTTGACCAAAATACATAAACCAAGAACCAAAAATATTGAGAGTTATCAATGAAACAATTAGCTGCTTGTGGCTCAATTCTTTAAGAGGTATGGGCCACATAGAGTCCATCTGGATTTCATTCTCATTTAATGTGAAAAATGAAACTTTGGAAGCCTAAACAGCCCACTTTTAAAATTAATTTTTATAATGTAACGATATGACAGTAGGAGGCATCTCAAAAAGAGAAAAAGGGACACATCAAAATAAATGCTAAGCATGCAAAGAATGAATTCAATACACTAGTGAAATGTCATGTCCCTTCCAAGTTAGGTCAGCCTCCAGCACCCTAATTGGAAAAAGGTATTTTTTTAACACCCAAATAAATATAGGCCTATATTAATTGATAAATATTTAAAAATAGATATAAATACAAAATAAAAATAAAAATAAAGTTAAAATATTTCAAATTTCAAATTGTGGCGCTCAATTTGGGGCCTGGGGTTCTATCCCACCATCAAGTATAAATACAGTTCTGAGCGCCATTTGGAGTTATGGGAAGATTGAATTATTGAACCGATTTTTCTTGAGCATTTCAAGCTACCAGCCAAAGAGAACAAAACTCCTTAGAGGCAAGAGTGGAGATTGGATGAAAACCCTACTTCACTGAGCAATCCTACATCTGGGATTGCATTGTACTGATCAGGATTTTGATGTTTACAGATCTATCAAGCAAGTTGGTGAATCACTATACTAGTTTGGGCTGTGGAGGAACTCAAATCTAATCTGCAGAACACCACACAGCTTCTTCCAGATAATACACCAGTCCATGTTAGAGGTAACAAGGCATCACTGTGACCAGAGTTGCGCATAGTCAAGGAAGATATAATCTCATATCTCAACAGGAAGGTAGGTCAGAGCAGCTGACCACAGCAATCAGCATTCAGGAGAGTTATAGCAGACATCCCAAGTGTCCTGGCACCTACAGCACCAATTAGGAGGTGGATACCTACAGCACCCAGCGGTAGTTGGATACCTACAGCACCTAGCAGGGATTGGATATCTGGAGAACAAGATATTTCAAAGCCGGATCTTATATGAATCACCAGTCATAAAGGTGTGAATCATCCTGGAGACAAATTGCTGTGCAGAGATTCAGAGATAGGGCAGTTAGTATGCGATAATCTGAGGGTTACACACCTCAGATCACGAGGCAGAATTGAAGAGATCAGATTTCAAGGGTTTAAGGGAGAAGATTCCATTGTCATCCAGTCGCCTACATCAACAGGCTAGGACTAAATACAGTTCTGAGCCCCATTTGGAGGTATAGAAGATTGAATTATTGAACTGATTTTTCTTGAGCTTTTCAAGCAACCAGCCAAAGAGGACGAAACTCCTTAAAGGCAAGAGTGGAGATTGAATGAAAACCCTACTTCACTGGGCAATCCTACATCTGGGATTGCATTGTGCTGATCATGATTTTGATGTTTACAGATCTATCAAGCAAATTGGCAAATCATTATACTAGTTTGGGCTGTGGAGGAACTCAAATCCAATCTGCAGAACACCACACAGCTTCTTCCAGATAATACACCTGTCCATGTTAGAGGTAACAAGGCATCACTGTGACCAGAGCTGTGCATGGCCAAGGAAGATATAATCTCACATCTCAACAGGATGGTAGTTTGCAGCAGCTGCCTACAGCGATCAGCATTCAGGAGAGTTACAGCAGACATCCCGAGTGTCCTGACACCTACAGCGCCAATTAGGAGGTGGATACCTACAGCGCCCAGTGGTAATCGGATATCTACAGCACATAGCAGGGATTGGATTTCTGGAAAACAAGATATTTCAAAGCCAGATTTTATATGAATCACCAGTCATAAAGGTGTGAATCATCCTGAAGACAAATTGCTGTGCAGAGATTCAAAGATAGGGCAGTTAGTATGCGATAATCTGAGGGTTACACACCTCAGATCACAAGGCAGAATTGAGGAGATCAGATTTCAAGGGTTTAAGGAAAAAGATTCCATTGTCATCCAGTCGCCTACATCAACAGGATAGGACTACTATCACATTTTTCCATTTGGGAAGGCAAGGAATTGTGAGGGGTGACTGTCTGCCATACCTGACATATACAATTGCCTTGCAACAGCACTTGTTTGTAAGATTTGTATTAGAACTAGATCTCCACTTAATCTCAGATAACTAAAACAGTTATTCTTTAAAATTGGAATTTTCGCTGTGCATCCTTGTTACTGTAATTTCTAATTGGATTATCTAAAGTTCTGAGCTAAGTCACAAGGTTCGAATTCAAGTTCAAGTTCGGCAACATTGAAATTCGGATGAAGTTCAGCAAGGAAAAAATTCGGAAAAAAAAATCGGCATTAAATTCACCTTATGTAAATTTTATTTTTTTTAAATATAAGTAATATATCCACAAAATTGTCAAAATAGTTTAACATTGATAAATAGATTTGAAATAAAATCATCAAATTTATTATTTAATAAAATAAAATTATATTATATTAAATTTAAAAAATTAATATAAATATTTTACATTTTTTAAATTAAAATTATTAAAAATAAAACAATGTTAAATTTTGAACACATTATAATAAATTTAAAAAACACTAAGTTACCGGTTCGGGGACGGGTGAGGGTACAAGAACTCGGTACATGGGTACGTGAAAAAAATATTTAGAGGTATTAAATGCCAAAGATAAATATTAAATGCCAATTGATAGTTGTATTTGATTGATTTGAAAGCAAATTGGGTACAAAATGGCATCCTCATGTGGAATGCGTTGATGTTGATATTCTTAAACAAAATGAAAATAGAAAATTGTTTTTGTAAAAATGAAAGTTAATACTACATTAATATATTTTACAAATTTACATCTTCCTCTTTCCCATGAAAATGAGGTGCGCCATGGAGTTTTGTATGGTTTCAAAAGCCTTAAATGCAATATTATAGATGACTTGTAGGAAAACTATGGAAACTTGGACTTGGAGATTACCTAGAAAATCAATTAAATTCAATGGGAGATTGAGGGCAATGTCTCCAATGGGGTCGAGGGGCAGCGCCCCTCATGGGGGTCTAGGGGCAACACCCCCAGCGGGGTCGAGGGGCAACGCCCCTCATGGGGGTCTAGGGGCAACACCCCCAACAGGGTCAAGGGGCAGCGCCCCTCATGGGGGTTTGGGGGCAATGCCCCTAGTGGGGTTGAGGGGCAGCGCCCCTCACAGGGGTTTGGGGGCAGCGCCCCTAGCGGGGTCTAGGGGCAACGCCCCTCGCAAGATTTGGGGGCAACACCAATTTAAGGCTTCTGAAACCATACAAAACTCCATGGCGCACCTCATTTTCATGATTTTTTGAGTGGCAAAAAATAATGCTAACAAATCCCAATTTAAGACCTTCAAAACCACACAAACCTCAAAAAATTGAGAGGTAAAAATGAAATGTATGTGTTTGAAGGCCTCATATTGGGCCGTTTTAGGGTTAGGAAGAAAAAAATTAACAAAAAAAAGTTTTCTAATCAAGTTTGGGCCCACATTTTTTGACTTGGCCCATGGGTTCGCCTGGGTTCGTGTTGGGTGCGCACCCAGCACTGTGGGTTCGCCCGGGTGCCCACAATGCTGGGCACGCACCCTGTGTGCACCCAGCATGTACCCACAGGCGAACCCGAACCGGGTTTGAGGCCTGTGGGTACGAACCCTGCAACACAGAAAAAACATTATAATATTGTGGGAGGATGGGTGGGCATCTTTCCACACAAATTGTTGTGGAAAGATTGGGGCAATTTGTGGGTGGCATTTAAATATTTGAAACACACACGGTATTTCTTAGGCATGGCTGACTTCGATGGGTGGTGGTCGAGTGGCATGAGCGGCCCGGATTGGTGAAGTCAGCGGAATGATGACTCACTAGGTTCCGTCCAATTTGCAGGTGATGTCACAGTAATGATGGCGGTGTAAGGCGTTATACGAAACCCGCACTTGGAAGATCAAGATGTCTTTTCACCTTAGTTGCAGGGTTCGTACCCTCAGGCCCCGAACCCGGTTCGGGTACACACCCGGTTTGAGTTCGTCTGCAGGTACGTGCAGGTACTTGATATGGCTTATTTGAATGTTTTTCAACTATCAATTGGCATTTAATATTTATCTTTGGCATTTGGCATTGATCAATGATCAAGTATCATACTATGAAATGATTTAGTTTTACAATTCTGTATATTTCTCTTATTTTTTTGTATATATAATACATATATATATACACACGTACCCAAACCCCTAAAAAACAATTTCACGTACCCATGTACCAGGTTCTCATACCCGCACCTGTCCCCGAACCCGAACCCGAACCAGTAACTTAGCTTTTCAATCCAGCTTTGGGACTCTGCAAGGTGATTCGCATGTGCGAGCTAGTGAGTGTGCAGTGATAATAGGTTGGTATTATGCACGGCACGCATAATTCTTGCCAGGATAAAAATAGCAAGACATGACCGCGGCACCCTACACGATAATAGCACTCTTCTATGGGGTTTGGACTACATTTAATCTTTGGCTAATTTGGGTTAATACGTCAATTGTGTTCATCGGCAACTGAGGGAACGATGGGTGAGTTCTCCAAGTTTGTGGTGTGCATGTCTACAGAGACATTGATGAGTATCGGTGCGGATACTCCAAACAATTGGAGAGTGTGGTGAGGCAAATGGCATTTCGCAAGGCGGTTACTAATCAGCGCCTCAAGCGGATTCTAAAAAAATATGACTACCTCATTCTAGCTGCAGTGAAGATCGTCCTAGGTAAGGGTTTTCTTGAAAATAGTGAATCCTACAAGGTGGATACCAACATCAAGTCTTAGTTCCTAGTAGTCTTGTTAGATATAAGGTTGGAAAAAGGTGATGCGAAGGCACTGATGAGGAAACTTTTCATCTCGAACCTACTGGTGGGTTTAGACAAAGTTCTCTATGTCACTACACCTAGTATGGGCATCTCTTAGCCGCAAGATATGGCATCATTTTATGTGCCGAGGGAGGTGGTCAAGTACTATCCCTTCCTACTTGACCTGAAGGGCATGGCGCTTGTGGAGCACAAACAGATGGTTGGGGTTGGGGTAGATTATTTGCAAAAGGTGTTGAAGCTTTCCCAGTCTCTTGGCGGCAGTTGGGTTCTAAATTTCCAAGCTTTTGCACTCACTAAAGGCTTCCTCAGCTCGAGTCGTTCCTATTAAATTCTTTGGGCAAGTATATCTCTATTGTTTAATGTTTTGGCTGTATGGTCTTTGTCTATGGCATCGGCTGGTGGTCTATACTAGTCTGATTTCATATGTATCTGGGTCCACGGTTTTGTGTATGGAACTTTTGTTGTGTTGCAGTCCTAAGTTTGGTTACGGGTGGGTTAGGTGAGTGGTCGACCCTGCGTGGTCATTTTGCTACAACAATTTAGTGGTGGTCGAAGCTGGTAGGGTTTGATGTGGGGTTCTCTGCAACTACTATATGTCTGTGAAGGGTTGGAAGGGCTGAATCTCATGGGATGAAATTATGTAGCTTTTTGCTATATCAATAAAAAATAATCTTACGTATCAAAAAAAAAAACATTATAATATTAATATGTTCAAATTTAATACAATATGTAGAGAACACACAAAAATAGCCGAAAATGTAGAAAGTCTCGACATTGCCAAATATTTGTTGCTCTAGGGTTTCCGCTCTGGCCACTACGACAAATGGAGAGGGCTCCCTTGTGACTTCCATGGCCCGTAACTGCAACACAAAGGCTGACTGTGGTTTGCTTTTGCAAGGTTGTGTAGGTCTGCAGAGCAAATTGGGCGAGGGTTTTGGTGCTTCGGCCTCCCCCAAGGCATCTATTATAACATTCAATTTTCCTCCAAGCAGTGTGTTCGGGGCATTGAATCATCCTTCCCATGAAACTCCTCAGCTTGCTCATGAGGGGTTGTGTTGACAGATGTTTTATGACCACACCAACACAGAATAAAGTTTCCAACAGCTACTCTATCCTCTCTTGATCAAAATATCCTGCATGCTAAGATTGTGAAAGATCATGCATTGAACTCCAAGGTTCCTTCATGTAGTGGACATAGACTCAGTTGGCTTGATGTGATTTGCTGGTATTTGAAGGGGACTTATGTGATTGCTTACTCGAAAGGACTTTCAAGATTAGGAAGATTTATCAATGAAGCTTGAGTTCCTAAACTAACCAGAAAATGTTGAATTTAAATGGATGTAGGGACTAAGGAAAGCTATCATCTACTCTAAGAACAAGACGTGGCGATCAACTCTTGCAAACTTCAACCAAGCTCTGTTTTGCCTCACCTTGGACAGCTTCCACAGAACGGGTGCAATCTTCAAAGGAGTAACTTTGAGGTATTCAGATCACAACTTAACATGAAGATACCATCACAACGATGCATACCAACATATAAATCATAATCGAAGTTAAGTACATAATATTCCAGTTGACCACACAAGGCGAACCCACCATCAATGAGTTTGCTAGTGGTATGGACTAATGAAGCTCACTCAATTCGACCACCACATTCCACAACTATCTACATGCATGAATTAATATCTACTTTACTCTAAGCTCTACTTTAAGATTCTACGTGAATTGGAAGGATGAAGAAATCTTGCTAGCTACCCACAACAAAAGATGAAACCACAAGCAATGATAACTCTTTTTATTATAGGAGTGTTCACAACAATCTCTTACAAAGCATTCAATTTGAAAACTTTCCTTCCTCTTCCTATCAATCTATGCTATCAATCTCTCTATGTTCTACTCTTTATGCTATTCTCTCTATTCTCTAATCCTATCTATATTACAAATGAGGGGGGATGCCCCTTTTATAGTTGGCCAGTTCCAATGGACGGCTCAAATTCAATTACAATGAAGGGCTCAAATTGAGCCACATAAGCCCTAGGCCAGACTTTCCCTAAAAACTGCCAGAAAGTGGAGTGGGGTAATAAATGAGCACAAAATGCCCACTCTCTCCCTTTGACCACTATGAGCATTTAATGCCCACTATCATCCAGAAGACCCTCATCCAGAAACGTGTTCCCACTGTTCTTCTCTCTGATTGCAAATTCTATGAATCTGGCCAACACAGCTTCAACCCCCTGACTTGAAATGGGTGGAACGTGGTTGAGCTGGAATTCAAGCACCGTGACTGCCTGTCCCTGCCAAGTACAAGACTTCTTCCAGGCCTCCAAGGCATCCTGAGTACTCTGAATAATGTTGGAGAAGGTTGAAATGTTCTCAAAGTCCACTTGAGCAAAAGATCTCACATCCAAGAAGAAGGGCTCCAACTTGCTCCTCAGGCCATCTGCAATTACCTCCTCTGGAGTCAACCTTTTACCAAATAAGGCTTCGAGTGTGTTTAAGACCCCTTCCTATATGTTTCCCATAGCCTTCCTAACTCTAATTGACTTCGCCTATGCTGTATCAAAGAAGCCTCGACCAGTGAACGCTGAAGAATACCAACCTGGGAAATCATACCTATCACCCTCCTGAATTACACCTCCCTCAACCAGAGTTTGCATGGGCATATCCATCAAGGCGGCCAAGCGAGGGACAGTTTTATCTTGATAAATGTGTGCTTCGCTCTGAGCTTGATCAACATTTTCCATGCGAGCAAGAATGTTGGAGGCCTGTTGGAAAGAGTAGGTGAGATCATCCATGAATTTCTCTGCCTCCATGCGAACATTGCCAACCCACTTGTCCGCCTCTTGAGCCATCCTCTTCAAATCTTCCAAGCCATTGACTGATTCTCTCGGAAGCTCAGCTGGGAGATCAACTGTTGGATTCTCTTGCCCACATGGACGAGCTAAGTGTTGCACATATCCGATCAATGTCCTATGCTCCTTCTTCAACTTTTTGTACTTTCCCTCCGTACTGAGCAATCTGTCCTTCAAAGCCTGATAGGAGTTGTCACATTCTTCAATTATCTAAGCTCTAGTGGGGCGGCCTAGCTCAATAGTAGTAATAACATAATTTTCGAGCATCTCCTCATCTCGATCGCATTCTTCTCTAGGAATAGCTGCATGAAGCGTGAGAGAACCGAACTTATTTGTTGCTATCTTTGAATTTTTTTGGCTCTCTTCTTTTTTGGTGACCCACTGATTCTGCTTAGGAATTCATCCATCTCGATCATTGGGTCAGTGTCATCCTCAGGATCTTTTCTCATCCTCTTCGTGAGCCAATTGGGCACTACTTGTTGCGGCTTACAAACAATGCGGGGTTGCTCCTCAGTTGCTTCCTCTTCACGTATTTCTTCTCTAACAACATTTTGTTGAGGCTCATCAATCTCCATCTGCTTAATATCTTCTCCTGAACCTCAAGCCTCTTGCCCCGTAGTATTTTCATCCTCTAATGTTGTTTCAATCATTTGCTGGAAGCGAGTGTCTATTGCCGTCTCCTCTTCCTCCTCTTGTTGACTTTCTCTTTTGGGAGCGTTGACACTCAGGCTATCTGACTCCCTGAGTGGTGGCTGATTTACCTCCTGAAATTTTTGCTCCTCGTTCGATTTATTTTTCTGACTCCCAAATAGTGAAAGCTCCTGCACACTCGAAGATTGAGTTTGCGATCGTACAGGTGATGCCTGCTCTACCCTCTGAGGCACCGGCTAAACTTGCACTTCTCTCCGTGACTCAGAAGCTTGGGCAACCTGTTTTCTTTTCTTTGCTGATGGCGGCCTCTCGTCACCCATGAGACTATAAGTGAGAGTAACTGATTTACTTTTGGGCCTATTCACATGCCTCTCCACCCAGTTCCTCATGAATGTCAAAAGCAGTATGCATAACGTGTCCAAGTCTGTGACCTCCGGTTCTAACCAATCAGGTAGTGGGACCGGTGTGTTTCTCACTAACTCATAATCTGGCTGCATGACATTCACGTCCTCATCTACTTGATCTGGAACTGGAATAATTTCACATTCTCTAATCATCTTCAAGGGTAGCCTGGTAAACATTCTTCTCTTGACTTTAGCATCATCTACTACATTAGCCCAGGAGTCCTCAATATGAGCCTTGTGCCTATACTCCATACCCTGTACTATTCTGATATTATTGTAAGGATCAAAATCCTACTTGTCGGTGTGGTATGAAAGGTGAAAGAATTGCAATTCATCCTCAGCTTCTTGGGCTGCTTGCAATGAAGGACCAACTTCATTTGAATTTCCCATAATGATCGGGAAGTCTAATCCTCCTTTCTTCTTTTTCCTCTGGATTTTATCATAGGCAATGAGCTGCCTAGATACTTCTAGCATAACCATTCTATCAGTGGGGTACCTCGGTAATCTGTATGGATACAATGTGAACCCCTGCAACCTAATATAGGTGAACTTCGGAAATTGGATAAGCCAATATCCGTATTCTTCGATCAGCTCCTAAGCCTCTTTTGATATTCTTTGTTGAGTCTTTCCCTGAAGAGTCCTCGCTATGTGCATGGTGAAGGCATCGTTCACTCGTTTGTAGTTGGCGGTGCTGCTCAAGTGCAACTGTGGGCAAGCCTCATAGATTTTAAATTGTTCAAGACCACACCCAATTGGCTCTTTGTAAGTTATCCCTTTGTACTTAGTCATCTAAGCCAGCATATATATAACATATGAGCTCATGTAGAACGTTTTCGTTCTTCTCAGGTTCCTGAACTCCTCATCCAGATTGTCACTTATCATCCTTGCCCAGTCAACACATTATTTCCCCTCCATTACAATCCCGATGTAATAAAACATCCATGGCTCGAAGATGAATGATTGAGAACTTATGTTCACCCGACTGAGCATCATTATCAAATCATAGTACTCTTGCTTCATATCATCTGAGATAATCTGCTTGGGAAGCTTGGTGCGAGGAGGCTTGGATTTCTACATCCAAACTGAATTTATCATCTCGGCACATCTTTCAAAAGTGGAGGCGTACATCCTTTCAGCTCTTTCCTTTGTTTTGTACACCATCCTATCATAAGTGGGAATTCCAAACGCCTCTCCAATGGCATCAAGCATGAGGTTGGCAAACAATTTTCCATCAGGAGAAACAATCGTCCTTCGCTCCGGCCTATAACAGTTGGCGCACTCCATGATCAATTCTGGACACCAAATTGATGGTGGAAAACCAGGAGCCACATAAATTCCACTTTTCATAATCTGGTGCGCTGTGACTGATGGAGGATGGCCTCCTAGCCCATACATTCGTCCCCTGAGTGCTCCCAGGTTGAATGAACTGAGGTTGGTATCACTCAACCCTCCCAGCTTTGAAGTAAACTTTGATTCAGGAAGAAATGGCTTGCTAAGTTTCTTTATTATTGTCTGCCTGGACGCATTAGCCTTGCTTGTTTCGACATTTGCAGCCTTGTTCACCCCTGCAACATCTCCTCTTCCCGCTTCAGCCATCCTGCAAAATAAAATATAGACATTAAAATTCAGACTTAAAAAAAAATCTCCTCCCCATGGCCAAAATATGGAGTTAACTTCGAAAATAAGAGCCTTCAGCATTAAAACTTCTAACTCCAAACCTCAAAATTTCTAACTCCAAACCTCGACACTTTCAGCAATATAACTTCCGGCACTTAGAAAAATTTCGCCCAAGCTTGCTAACTTCAGCAACTTCTCAAGACTTTTCTTCTCACTTTCAGAATGACAATTTCGCATGTGCAAATGGTGAGAAGAAATGAAAACTTCGTTGTTTAAATAATTGTGCCAAAGAATCTTGCTAATTCATGAGGGAGTCTATTTTGGCAACTTCATTAAATCTCCACTCCCACTACTTAGCAATTTTCTAATTTTGGCAAAGTGATGGGCAAGTTGTCATAGAATTTTCCTTCCCTGAAGATTCTTTCCCATGCAAAATTCGAATTTTTCCCCTTTAACTGCCCATTGACACTTTGTTATTTAAACGTTCAAAAGGGAATACTTGATTTATTTAAAATTTCCCTTTTAACTCCTTGTAACATCTAGTTAACTCAAATATTTATGGGGAAATTATCCAACCCATTTAAAACCTCCAATCATTTAAAACTTTACCCCTTCTAACCTTGGGCGCATTTTACCTTAGAATATTTCATGCAACACACTACATTTGACAGGGTCTTCTTTTATTTTCCTTACCTTAGAAATGTTTTTAGCATCTTGTTCACCTTTACCTTGTCACGTGCCTTAGACAATTTTCAAACACCTATCCATCCCTTGAGCACATTTGACCTCCTTGCATCCTGCTTCAATGCCTTAGAAAATATTCCACACCCCTTCTTCACCTTGGGCGCATTTGAAGGGTGAAGCTTCAAACTTGAATGCCTTAGAAAATTCTTGGACTCCATTTTATCCCTTGGGCACACTAGAGGGGGTCTTCTTCGATTTTGCAACGCCTTAGCCATTTTTACCTATCTCATTCCACTTCCTTTTGGCTTAGGCGCCTTTGAGGGGTCTAGCATTGAATTTCAATGCCTTGGAGACTTTTACCATTACCTCTTCATCTTTGGCGCATTTCCCCTAGTGTCATTTCATTTTATGCCTTAGAAACTTTTCTCCATCATTTCCTTCATGGGCGCATTTGAGGGGGTGTGTTCTCATTTTCATGCCTTAGGCATTTTTGACATCATCTCCTCCATCACTCTTCCTTGGGCGCATGTTCTACCTGGTGTTGAGAGGTTTCCAACACTTGGAGAAATTTCATGTCATCCTTGTGCCATGGGCGCATCTTACCCCTTGTTCTTCAAATTTCTAGCCTTAGAAAATTCTCATGCCTCCTCATTTCTCCTTAGGGCGCATTTGGAGGGTTCTACTTTCATTTTATAACTTAGAAATTTTTCATGCCTTCATATTCTCCCCAAGGTGCATTTTGAGGGGCCTGCTTTCATTTTCTCTATGCCTTAGTTGTTTTTTCAACCCTCTACCTCCTTGGGCGCATTTGGGAGGGTGGACTTCAATTTTGACTTAGAAAATTTTCATGCCTCTGCCATCTCAACTTTGGACGCATTTAAGAGGGGGTCCTTTCAAGTTTGCTGACTTAGAATTTTCTTATCTATCTTATCCTTCCATGGGCGCCTTTGAGGGGGAGGTGTTCTCATTTTCATGCCTTAGAATTCTTTTGACCTCCCTTCTCTTCATCCTTGGGCGCCTTTGATGGGGTCTCCTTGGAGTTCAATGCCCTAGCCACTTTTGTGAAGATCCTCACTCCAAATATAGTCAAAATGTATTCCCGTGTATAGGAGGGGGTTTTGAACACTTAGCCAATTTTTGTCCTACCTACCCTTTCTTTCTATTTATAGTAACTTTTGAAGCTCTGGAGATTTTCAAACATCTGCAACTCCTCAAGACTTGAAATTCGCTCACCAGGGTCCTCATCACTTGGCAGACCTGTTCACACCTGCCTTGTGTGTCCAGCTGCTATTTTTAGCCCTGTTCTGGAAGTTGCTTACTAAAAATAGTAAGTATGCGGAATGCGCTCAAATTTTACCAGTAGATTCCTTGAAGGATACTGATCCTAGTGGGATACATCGATTTTCAGTTTTTCTCGCACTTTGCACTTCATTTTAGGCATGGAAGTAGGAAACCCTAATTTCATTGCATGCGCTTTTGTAGACCTCCGTTTGATGCCGTTCTCGTTGCATGTTGCTCTATTCCAGAAACTGAAGTTTTGGAGCTGCTCGGGTGACACCATACTTGCCAAAAGTGGACCTGCTAAAAATAGAACTGCTAAAACTAGAAAGTTGTCAGAATTCGCTCAAATTTTGCATGCAAGCCCTCTGAAAGGGTTTAAACTCAGTGATATGATTGAAATTTTAAAAACCCTAGAAAAAGGTCCCAAATAGGGGCACCTGCTAAAAATAGTAAGTTCTCAAAATTCAATGAAACTTTAATGGGAACCTGCCTGAAGCCTCTTGATTGCAAAGCCGAGCTCAAATTTCAATCTGCTTACTCATTTTGACCTCAAACAAGCCTGAAGAATGAAACCCTAATCTGTCAAAACACACTTCAAACTTAGCCAACATGTCGAATTAGGCCCAAAAGATAGGTACATCCCCGGAAAGACCACAAGGAACAAAGAGAGATAGCCGCAAAACAACCCAAAACCAAAGCCAAAAGACCAGAATGGAGCAAAAATTAGGGGGGGTACCCATTTTGAATGGGGTGATGTGTGAAAAGGTCACAACAAGTTGTCTAAGGTTTTTGTCCAAAATGGGCCGATCCTGCCCTCCTCTAAGGATCAAAAATATGCAGATTTTGTGTGCAATGCTTTGCCCCATGGGCAAAGGTCGATGGTGGGCAAACCCTCATTTTCAAAGGCAGTTATGTCTTGTTCCTCCCCCCCTTTGGATGCATCGTAGAAACATTAGAACTGCACAAGTAACAAATGGTTGGTACAATGCTCTGGCAAAACTCTACCAGTGGATTTTGATGCCTCAGTGTCAAAGGAGTTGCATGAAAAAGAAAAATTATTTACCGACAATGGTCTAATAGGAGGCAGATTTATCCATCTCTGGCCAACTCTTCCAGATTTGCATGACTAGATTTTGAAATCCTAGCTCCCCCATATGGAAAGCAATTTAGAAATCTACCCCAATGCAAGAGGTTTTTTCATTGTGGTTTTTGATATCAGGAAAGACAAAAACACCATTTTAAATTATGTATGGTCATGGGAAGAAAATTTGCTGCAGTTGAAATACCGACATCCAAAATTCAATCCGTCCTCTAAACCATTCACAGTTTTGCCAACTTGGGTTCACCTTCCAAATCTCCCCCTACACTATTGGTTTGAATCATGTTTCTCTGATATTGGGAATTCTTTGGGTAAATTCATGCATGCGGATGACAATTCAAGAAATTTTATCCATACAACCTATGCTAGGATATTGGTGGTATTGGACACTTCCAAGGATCTTCCGGAAAAAATTGCTTTGAGGGCCAATGGACAATGCTGGAAACAATCTGTGGACTACGAAGGGCTAATTTTTAGATGCAGGAGATGTTATCAAACAGGACACATTGCAGCAAAGTGCCCAACGATTAAGACCCAGCCAAATCGGGTGGCCTCTTGGTGGAAAGACTCTTCTCCCAAGCATTATTCTGTGGTAAACTCTCCCAAGCAGAATATTTCTTCCTGCAAGTTGGTGAGGAAGAACTCCAGTCTCCCTTCAAAGCTAGTTGTGTTGTGACCTTTTCACACATCACCCCATCCAAGATGGGGACCCCCTAATTTTTGCTCCATTTTGGTCTTTTGGCTTTGGTTCTCTCTGTCTCTGATCTTTTGTCTTTCCGGGGATGTCCCGTCATTTGACCTAGATCGAAATGATTGCCAAGTCTACGAAATTAGGGTTTCTATCCTTTAGGCTTGCTTGAGGTCAAGTTGAGTTATCAAAGTAAAATCTAAGTGCAGCAGTGCAATCGGAAAGCCCAAGGTAGGATCCCACTGAAATCTTATTGAAATCTGACAACTTACTATTTTTAGTAAGTACCTAATTTGAGGTCTTTTCCTCAGGATTTCGGGATTCTAATTACTTCAGCACATTCAGGCAGCTTCAAAGCACCCACACATGAAATTTGAACGGATTCAAACAACTGGCTATTTTTAGCAGTTCAGCCTTCAGAGGCCATTTTCAGGATTTAAACGTACGATTCTCCAAGGAATGACTGGAGAGTGGATCTGGGTTTTTCAAGACTTTCGCAACGGTATAACATGCAAACCGAGATGATGACTTTCAGAGTTCAGCCTTCAGAGGCTATTTTTAGGGTTTGCATGCAGTGATTTTCAGTGCATGTCCGGATATTCCATGTGGGTTTTGCGAGAGCTTCGCAGTGGTATGACATGCAAACGGAATGAGTCAGTTTTAAGGAACTTACTATTTTTAGCCAGTGCCAGAATGTTGACCAGTTTTTTGGGTTTTTCTGGGTTTTTTGAGATCCCACGGGCACTGTGACATGCAAACTCATCCGACATTTGATAGACCACTTTCCGGACACTTACTATAAATAGCAGCTTCAGCCCAGCGGTTACCCAGCACTTCAATCCATCAAGCAGAGCGACAGACTGTAGAAATCAAGACGATCAGGAGCAGTCCGGAGCACATGCAAATCAGATTAGGGTTTCCCATGCTATGTCTAAAAATAGATGGAACAAAATACAAAGATGTCAAAACGAAGCACGCCACCGGGATCAGCATCCTTCAGGGTACCTACTGGCAAAATTTGAGCACGATCTGAATACTTACTATTTTTAGTAAGTCATCTCATGGCTATAAATAGCACGTCATTACCAGAGGCAAATGTGAACAGATCACTCTCAGCATCAAGAACAAGCGGAATGAATTTCAGAGCAAACGGAGATATAGAAATTGATCGATTTCAGGGTTTGCTAAAAATAGTAAACGGCTAAAAATAGTATGTACTGTGCCAGATGAAGATATAAACAAGGTGGCAAGGCCAAGTGGAGGCACAGCCATGCCAGCTCCAGCTCAGGACGGGATGAAATGCAAGAAAACCCTAATTGCTCTGAGTTTGCTAAAAATAGAAAGCCAAGGCATGGCTAGGGCGTTGAAAAATGTATAAGTGATAACTGGCATGGAGACACATCAAATGCGCCTGAGGTAGGGAGAAATATTCTAAGTGTAGAATTTCCTTCACACACCCTAAAATGCGCCTTCAAAGATAAAATGGAAGTAGAGTATGCTAAATGCGCCCAAGATTTCCTTGAGCAGGGGTCAAATGCGCCCATGTGAGGCAAAGGCATGATAAAATCTTCTAAGGCATGGAAATTCCTTGAGGACCCCTCAAATGCGCCCTCATCTAGAAGTTGCATAGGCTAAATGAGCCTAAGGTAAGGAAGTTTCCCTCTCACCATGTCAAATGCGCTCAAGGAAGGTGAAGAGCCACTAGATATGGGCGGAATTCCTTCTAACACCCTCAAATGCGCCCAAGAATGAAGTCTACATGCTCAAATGCGCCTAAGGAAGGTGAAGAGTCACCATGGGCGTGGAATTTCTTTCACTCCACCTCATTTGCGCCTTCATGCTCCTCCTCCCCATAGCAAATGCGCCCAAGGTGGCAAGGTAAAAGGTAAAACGTGAAAGGTGTTGAGGAAATGCGCTCGACTTGAGTAAGTTCCCTCACACGGTGAAATGCGCTCCAAGTTTCCCTCATGACATGCTAAATGCGCCAAGGGTAAAGGTAATACTAGGGATGGCATGATTTTTTTAAAAGGCTAAGGGTTGAGTAATTTTCCTCCTCACCATGTGAAATGCGCCCAAGTGAGTTGGGACTTGGAAATGAAAATTTCTAAGTGTATGAGCAAGGAAGTCTAGGCGTGAATTGCCTAAGGAATGGAATGGAATGGAAGCTCACATGTTCAAATGCGCCCTTCAAGGGTAAGGTGATAAAATTTAAATTTAAAATAATTTCCTAAGGCATTTTCTAAGGAGAAAAAAAAAAATACGCCTAGAGGATGATGCTAGAAATTCTTCAGAGGGAAAATTCTTCAGGAAGAAATCAAGAAAATTTGCTGAGGCAGAGAAGCTAGAGATTGCAGGTGTGAAAGACGTCCGGAGTGGAGAAAAATAAACCTTAGCCATTTTATCATTTTTAAATAATAAAAATTACAAGTACCCCTTCATCCGGATACACATGAAAATGATGGATTCTGGAAAGTTTTTTCTTCTGGGTATTGAACGTTTGCAATCTAGAGATGATTCAAACTTGCTCCGCACCTCGCTCATATCATTTTGACAGGAAATTTTGCCCAATGCCTATTTTGATAAATTTCCTAAGGTAAGTTCAAGAATTTCTCTAAGGCAAATAAGGGAAATATAACTTCACGAAGTGTTTTCGCTGGAAGATTGAACTAAATGATTTTGCCAAGGCAAAGATGAGATTAAATGACTTAGCCAAATGAATTTGAAATTGCCCAACAGAGTGAGTGATTTAATATTTTAAAAGATCAAATGTGATGAAGCAGGCCTGTGCAGAAATGATGAAATCCATACTTCTAGAAGCTTGAGATTTTGATGCTTCAGATGACAAGTGTTACGACTGGAAAGAGAGGGAAAGTGGAATTCAAAAAAATGCTAAGTATAGCCTCTGTTAGAATTCGACCTGGCTATAATATTCTGAATCCTCTTCATTCTCCTCACAAGTTGCTGAATGCAGAGCATTTGCTGAAGCTGAAGTACGAGTTTGCAGAGAAATAAAATATTCTCAAGCTGCTGGAAGAGTTCGAATTTGTGAAGTGTGAGGCTGCTGAAGTATGTTTTTGCTGAGAGGTGCGAACTTCTTAGTTTCCAGTGGCTGAAAGTGAAAGGCACGTTTTGACTTGTTGAAGCTGCAGTTGCCAAGAGTTCGAATTTGTGAGAAGAGACCCCAAGTTGTTGAGAAATCTAAAGTTGAGAAGTCTTGAGGTTGCTGAGGAAGTACGATTTGAAGTGCTGCAGTTCAAGTTCACAGGCTTGCTGAAAAATGCATTTAGGAGAAGCAAGCAAGTTGCTGAAAGTACGCTTTCTAAAAGAGAAGTACGAATTTGAAAAGAAGTTTCATAACTGCTGCAAGTACAAAAATTTCGCAGTTGAAGTGAGAACATTGAAACGAACAAGACAGTTGAGGTTTGCAACTAGAAATGGCAAAAGTGTTGCAGCCTTTTTATTTGAAAATCTGCTAACACCCTCGACAGTAATTATTTTATTATTTTAAAATCTTGTTTTCTAACTCTCTTACCCCCCTTTTGCAAAATGGTTGAATCAAGCAGAAGAGTTGCAGGCAGAAACCACACTGAATCCAGACAAGCAGTGATCAAGAAATTAAGCAAGTCCTTCCTGCCGGAGTCAAAATTTTCATCAAAGTTGGGCAAGCTGACTAACACAAACTTAGGCTCGTTCAACCTGGAGGCATTCAGAAGAAGGATAATGGGGACTGGAGGCCATCACCCATCAGTGACGTCACACAACATTGTTAGGAGCGGATTGTATGCAGCTCCCAGTTTTCCGCCAGCTATCCGATGTCCAGAACTCATCATGGAATGCGCCCACCATTACAACACAAAGCAGAGAACAATCACTTCGCCAGATGGCAAGATTTTGGCCAACCTGACACCTGAAGCGATCGAGGAGGCATTAGGGATTCTAGTGCATGAGAAGATGATCTATAAGACGAAAGAAAGGGCTGAAAGAATGTATTCATCCACAACGGACCGATGTGCTGATTTGATAAACACCAGGTGGATGATCAAGCCCAAACCAACTCGTACAAAACTACCCAAACAGATAATCTCAGAGGACTTGAGACAGGAGTTTGGTGATCTGATTATGATGCTGAGTAGAGTTGGAGGATGCCCCCAAGCGTTCATCTTTGAACCTTGGATGTTCTACTATATCAACTTGGTACTAGAGGGCAAGGATCACATGGATTGGGCACTGCTGATCAGTGATAGCATTCACGAGCAGCTCCGTGGCGTAAGAAGAACAAAAACATTTTATATGGGCTCTTATATAGTCTATATGCTGGCTCGCATGACAAAGTATAGGGGGATCTCTTACAAGGAACCAATTGAGTGTGGTTCCCATCAATTTAAAATACATGAGGCTTGTCCACCGGTGCATTTGACAAGCACAACTAACTACAAAAGGGTCAATGGGGCCTTCACAATGCATATCGCGAGGACCTTGCAGCAAAGAACCCACCACAGAATATCCAGGGAAGCACAAGAGATGATTGAGAAATTCGGATGCTGGTTTATCCAATTTCCAAAGTTCACCTACATAAGGCTGCAAGGATTCTCTTCCTATCCTTATAGATTGCCCCGATATCCCACCAACAGGATAGTGAGGCTGGAAGTATCTAGGCAACTTATTGCCTATGATAAGATTCAAAAGAAGAAGAAGAAAGGTGGACTCGGATTCCCAATTACCCTGGGGAATTCAGATGAAATCTGCCCATCGCTGCAAGCAGCTAGGGAGGCAGAAAATGAGCTTCAATTCTTCCATCTTTCCTACCATACCAACAGGCATCATTACAATCCCCACAGGAACATCAGATGGATACTGTCAGAAGAGTTCAGGCACAAAGCACAGATCGAAGACTTTTGGGCCAGTGCAGTGGATGAGATCGAGATCAAGAAAAGAATGTTCTCTCGGATACCGTTGGTAATGGTCAGAGAGTGCGAGATTGTCCCAGTACCGGATCAGATTGAAGAAGACATAAACGTAGTACAGGCTGACTACGAAATAGTGAGAGATACGCCTCTACCACTCCCAGATTGGTCGGAGCCAGAGATCACCGACTCGGATACACTCTGTATCCCTGTCTTAACATTCACACGGAGTTGGGTAGAGAGGCATGTCAACCGACTTAAGGGACGATCAATTCCCCTTACCTATAATTTGATGGGAGATCATAGATCGCCAGTAGTTAGACAGAGAAGGCAGGTGGATCAAACTCCAGAGCCAAGACGAAAAGAGCCAGTTCGACCTGAGCCTTTGGCAGTTGAGGAGTCCTTGCATACACCATCTCGGACACACTCTCCAAGCTTACAGGAGGTATCATTGTTTGTTGATCAGAGGGGGAGATTGGATGTAGAGCAGACAGTGCAAGTGGCAAGTCAGCCACCTCATAGAGAATCAGTGGGCCAGAGCATCAACATGCCCCGAGAAGATAATCAGCAAGAGACAGATGAGGGGACGGCCACGGATACTCAGTTTCAGCAGGAGATTGAGGCAGCTCTCGAAGATGATGCTACTTCCGATCAGGGTGCCCAGAGCTCAGGAGACACTGAGCCTATTGATAATGATGAGCCTCGTCCAAGTGAAGGCAGAAATGAAGTTCACGAGGTAGAGGCCGAGGTGGAGCAGCCTTTTGTTATATCAGACATGCGGCAGGAGGTGCCAGAATGGCTAAGGGACAGGATGAGGCGTGATCCTGTAGATGAGACTGATCCCACAACTGAGATAGAGGAATTGTTACAGAGGATCAACGCACCTCCAACAAAGAAAAAGGCTAGGAAGTTCTCCAAAATATCCACAGATGAGGATGGATCTCGAACTTTACATGTGGCGGTGCCTCGAGTAGAGTGTGATCGGGATGAGGCCGTTCCTGAAAATTATGTTGTGACAACTATGGAACTTGGCCGCCCTACTGGAGCACAAGTAGTAGAGTGCGATAGTTCCTATCGAGCACTCAAGGATAGATTGTCCTATGTTGAGGGCAAGTACAAGAAATTGAAGGTAGAGCACAAGACACTGATTGGCTACATGCAGCACTTGTCCCGTCCTTGTGGGCAAGAGAATCCAACAATTGAGCTTCCAGCTGAATTTTCCAGGGAGTCAATTAGTGGGTTAGAAGATTTGAAAAGAATGGCACAACAGGCAGACAAATGGGTTGTCGGCGTTCGTGCAGAAACGAGAAAGTTTATGGAGGATCTTGCACATGCCTATCGGCAAGCCTCCAATATTATGACGAGGATGGATGCAGTTAACCATGCTTGGGGTGAGGCGCGTATCTATCAGACGAGAGTTGTTCTCCGTTTAGGGGCTTTGATGAGCATACCTCAACAGACTTTGGTTGAAGGAGGTGTAATTCAGCAAGGGGATAGATACGACTTCGCCGGATGGTACTCTTCAGTAGTCACAGGCCGGGGATTCTACAATGCATCACAGACAGACTCTGTCAGGGTCAGAAAGGCCATGACGAACATCTTAGATGGAATTTTTAACACATTAGAGGCAATCTTCGCCAGGGGGTTGACTTCTGAAGAGGTAACTGCAGACGGATTGAAGAACAGATTGACGCCATTCTTTTCTAAGGTGAAGACCTTCACACAGGATGATTTTGAGAACACTGCTACGTTCTCCAGTATCATACAGAACACCCAGGACGCCCTTGTTGCCTGGAAGAAATCTTGTGCCCGGCATGGGCAAACAGTTACAGTTTTAGAGTTTCAGTTGGATCACATTCCTCCCATTTCGGATCAGGAAGTTGAGGCAGTATTGTCCAGATTCATCAGATTTGCAGCCAGCGAGAAGGAGAAAGGAAACGCCCTTTTGGACGATGACCTTCTAGAGGGAGACGACATGCATTGATGACGGATTGTGGTTCATTGATGAGGAGTGGAGGGCGCATTCATTGCCCCACTCCTCTCAGTGGCGGTTTTTAGGGCTAAAACCCTAATCAGGGCTTAGGTGGCTCAATCTGAGCCTTCCATTGTATTTCGATCTAAGTCGTCCACTGGACTGAGCTAGATATAAAAGGGGTATCCCCCCTCATTTGTAAATAGTTAGAAGATATCAGAGTTAGACAAAATCAGAGATAGAGTTGAGCTAGATAGAAGTTAAAGTAGAGCTAGGAGTTAACTTAGTTGGAAAGGAAAGAAAGACTTTCCCTTTGAAAATTTTTGTAAAAGATTGTTGTATAAGACTCTCATAATATAAGGATTTCATTGATTGGTGACTTCATTTTGCATTGTGGGCAATTGACGAGATCTTTTCGTCTTTCCAATTCGAATAGAGTAGAGTAAAGTAGATTTTGTTTTCATGCAAGTAGTGTTAATTGTGGAATGTGACGTTGGTTTGAGCATATCTTCCTGTATCCATACCACTAGCGGGCTTGCTGACGGTAAATCCGCCCCTGCGTGGTCAACTGGAATCTCAGCACCTAACTTCGATTGTGATTTGTGTGCCCACTTGCTTCGTTGTGAAGGGGTGCGCATGGTGAATCTCAATTTGAATATCCTATCCATCCTTTGAAGATTGCACCAGCTTTGTCAGAGTTGTCCGAAGGGGAGACGAAACAAAGTGCAGTTTGAAGATTGTTAAAGCTAGTCCTTGCATTCCACCCTTAGAGATAGATTGTAGAATTCCTATCCCTACCTCCTTTAAATTCAATATTTCCCGGTCCGTTCAAATACCAGAGCATCATAGCCAAAACCTTTCATTTGCTTGAGTAAAGAAATCGAACAATTACATAAGTCCCCTTGGAATACCCAGCATATTCACATCAACCAACTAAGTATATTCGCAATAAAAGGAACCTTGGAGTCGAACGCATGAACTTTCACGCAATCTTAGCATGCGAAACACTTTGATCAAGAGAGAATAGAGTGACCGTTGGACATTTTATTCTGTGCTGGCATTGTCATAAAACACATGTCAACAAGTTGCAGATCAGAAATTGCCCCATGTTGGTGACAACGATGCCACCTCGCAAGGTTCTAGAGCTGCAGACGAGGGTTCTAACACCACAACAAGTGAATGCTCCCTTTCTTAGGCCTCACCGCATGTTCTAAATGATTCAAATGGTGGGGATGGGGGTAATGAATGGCAAACAATAAGGAAAAAGAAAAAGAATACCAGTCAAAATGGGTATGTCTGCAACAAAATACTGCTTCAGTCTCACACCAATTCAGTTTATGGGGAACCAAAGATTGGGGGGAATAGGAAAACATAGTGCACAAAAAATGGAAATTGCTATCCACAAAATAGAGGAAATCAAAAGCAAGCTGCGTCCTCATGCTAAAACTGGTGTCAACATCCAGTAGGCAATGGTTTCCAGGTTTTGTCTCATAAAATGGTTTGTTTTGGTAGGCAGCTCAATTTTGTGTGTTTGGCACTTGTGTAGTTGGGATGGCAAAGTAGCATGTTTTTTCTCTTTTAGACTTTTAGTTTAGGTAGAGTTAGTTCCTGGATGTGGCGTAAGGAACAAGTAGACAAAAAACTTGTTTGGTACAGCATGAATATGGCTGAATAAAATAGTTGTAATTCCATATCTGTGGGGATGAGATCCCTCTTCTGTGATCTCACCTGGTGTTGATTAGGCCAAATTCCAACATCTTTATTAAACTCACCTCTTACCTATCAAAACAAAAAAATAATGTTCAAATTTTAATTTTCATTTATTAATATATAAATAATAAATATATTATAATTTAAATATTAAATATTAACTTCAAGAGAACCAATTAGCCCTGTAGCAGATCAAGATCCAAAGCATGTTCAAGTTCGTGAGCAAGACCACCAAAGTGGTGGGATCGTGGTGAAGAGCTTCGTGATCGAAGTGAAGATTATGTTGTTTGTAGTCAAGAGAAGGTGCCCAAACCCAGGGCCACTATTAAAAAGGATGGGGCAACCCATTTGTCTTTTATTCCCTATGCGTGGAATGATAATTGTGAATTTTCTGCTTTTGGTGTGCTTGTGGAGGAAAGAGTATCTCAATATGTAAAGGGGCGTCGTATTAACAAGAGTAAGCAACAGACAATTTTTTTTAAGAAAGCAAGCGGCCTTCCATCTTCATTCACAATTTTAGTTTGCACGACCTAAGACTTCGGTTGCCAATAATGGAGAGGACTGAGGAGGACGACGGAGGTCGAGGCCCTCATCAATTGGGAGAGCACTCTTTCCATCATTAGCGTAGGTTTCTTCATTTCCTCCTGCGATTCTCACCTCTTCCTCCAAAACGCGTATCAGACAATCGAATATTTTTTAATTAAAAAAGCCCTAGCCTTGTTCCGTACGAACCTTAGGGCAAATTAGAACGAATTTTTTAGATTTTATCAGAGTTCGCCATATTTTGAACTTCATACATAAAGTTTGGCAAACCCTATGACATAGGTTCTGAGTAAGTAAAGTGTTGTTGTTAGTGAGCTAATTGTTTGTGGTGTAAGGATTTAAAAAAGATTTAGCTGAATAAGATTTTCTTTAAAACCCTAGGATCATTACATGAAATATCTAATCTTTTTAATAATGTAAAGAAATTTTAAAATAATATTTAATAGGCATTCTCCAGAAACTTGCAATTATAAGCAACCAAACCAAACAGTACAAGCATTTTATATCAAATGCTATAGTAACTGATTGTGATTATCTCATTCACTGTCATCACACTCTAAAAACCATGCGCTTGTACAGTATCAATCTTTTGTTGTGTTTGTATATGCTACCCACAAATAAATATTGTATGAAACAAAGGAAATTCTTATGTTGAGAGATTAGTCGAATTTGTATTTCCCCCCAAAACTATGTCTTCCCATCAACATTGATCCCTTTAACTTAACCTCCTACTCGAGCACAAAAACTGCTAGTATTCAAAAGATAGGAAGATTTAAAATCAAATTTCCACAATGGCACACTTTATGAGAATCAAATGCTAATTTATAGCATCAACATTGGATGATTGTTTAACCATTCTTGTAAAGAAAACACATCTTTGGGGAGCTCCTCTAGCTAAGCATTTGTTACCATACTACTTGTATTAGAGAAAATACAGCTTCACTTGGCTTCAGAAACATTATTGCAAACAAAATGATACTAGATAAGCATCGCCTCGGCATAGAAATTCAGGTTTCCTAATAAATATATACAAAACATGTCATCGCATTCACCCATTGGTAGTATTAGTTTGTCTAACCAAACAACTTTAGTCTACCATAACAGGCATTGCCCTCAATCTTCTTATGCATATCTATCGGATCTTGTGTACGTACTCAAACCCGGAACATATGCTCAAACTTGAAGGTATGCAAGTATACTATGCGACTAATGGTTTACAATTATAAAATGAATCTTAAGATCTCTATTAGGGTATGCCATTGAGAATGGTACAGAATCTATTTGATCAATTGATTTCATTATTAAGTGTATGTTTGGTCAAAGTAGTTTTGCTGTTAAAATAATGAGGAATAGGATATCATTAATCACTAATTTCCTTTGACATAAAATATATGCATATATCTCTTTGATGAAATATAAGTACATATTCCATGCATCTATCTACATGTATTATTATACTTGATAAATTGATTGAACCATATCAAGCGTAAGGATACAGTGAAATTGGAAACAATTAGAAACAATAGTTATTTTATGACTGTATAGATAAAACCAACTCAAGCATAAGGACATACCAAAAGATTGGAAAAGATAGTTATTCTTATACTTGCATTATTGATACAAATAGAACTAACTCACAGTAAGGGGTACTCTGTAAAGAACCGGACCAATTTTATTTTATTTTTTTATAACGGTTTACAAGGCAACACGCACCCGTTAAGGTTAGCTCCAAAACCAAAACGATGCAAAAAGTAACTCTAACCAAGAATGCGTCCTAAGACCCGATGTGGGAGGAGGGGCGAGCATATGGTCAAAGGATCCCTACGCACTGCTGAACTGAAAGTAACTCTAACCAAGAATGTGCCCTAAGACCCGATGTGGGAGGAAGGGTGAGCATATGGTCAAAGGATCCCAATGAATTGTGTGACAGCTCAGCCGACCAGCAATATGATGTTACAATGCATTATAGAAAGTAACTAGACGGTTTGCCGACCTCTTCCACTTTTCAATGGGCAATACAGGAAGGTAAATGCAAAAATGAAAGACTGGAGCAAGACCAATCTCTTCCACAATCGTGGGAATTACAAAGTATAAATTGCAGAAGTATAAAAGCTGATCAGTACTACTGATTCAGTGTTACAATATGAAGTGTGATCTGCAAATACAATGAGTTATAGACATTCTATGATCACCAAAATGTTAAGAGCATAATCTCCTAACAAGTACATGATATCCAGCATAATAAATATGTCCAAAAAGACTGAAATATCAGGTCTGATATAAAATTGCAGCAAGCTAAATCACCAAACCAGCAAGTATAGATTTCACCTTTATGCTCGTAACTTCGCCAATACTCCTTCGAATGACGTCAAACCAAGTGCAAATGAAACATATGAGAAAGGCGACCAAGATAGAACTGAGAGACTGCAAAAAACTAGAGTTATTTATTTTTCTAAAACTTTTCGGCACTTCCCAGGCAAAAGTATGACTTGGGAGAAGTCGACCAGCAAGATAAAATCCAAGAGCCCACCAAAAATTCTGAAACTTTGCAAGAAGGGGCAGAAGGGGCGCTCAAGGTAGACTAAAGCATAGGGTCAATACCCAGAATCAACAAAAAATCAAGTGAGGAGCAACAGGTAAAAATGTGTTTCAACCAAGCATTGAACCAGCAACTCCAAAATATGAAATATCATTCAAAAACCAACTTGAAGCTCAATCTGCAACCTCTAGATTGAAGAAGCGGTCTCAACAGCTAGGTACTATCTCTCAAGTACGAAACTGATAAACTAGGAGGTATGCATTCCTCGAAGCAATATGTCTGAAATCATTTCAGCAACATTTCGTTAAGATAAACAATAGATAACTACAAATGAAGGCCAAGTC
The DNA here is from genome assembly GCA_007115665.2 of Sequoiadendron giganteum. Classification (NCBI taxonomy): domain Eukaryota; kingdom Viridiplantae; phylum Streptophyta; class Pinopsida; order Cupressales; family Cupressaceae; genus Sequoiadendron; species Sequoiadendron giganteum. The sequence continues at coordinate 341,406,218 of CM021101.1, read as the reverse complement.
TCATATTTATAACTTCTTCCCAAATTCGAATTCTTTTTCCCTCCAATTAGGGCGCCTAAGATGAAAACCACATTTACTTTCAATAAACAGTAATTTGTATTTCATTACCTCCTTCACTTAGGCGTCCAAAAGCACATGAGGAAAATACTTTATATTTATCCAAATATCTTCTCCAAAGCGTCATTTTTTCATGAAGACAATATACTTTATAAAATGCAAATAAAGTATAATATTGGCATCCCATAAGTTAAGTGAAAATAGACATTATAAATCACTTAAATAATTTCCTTTATCAAGTCATCCATTATTGCAAAGGAATTATTTTCACTTAAAACATTATCTCCTCAATATTTAACTTACCAAATTAAATACCTCAAAAGTTGGAGACCAAACAAAATATACTACCCTGCTAGATATAGCCATAGTATCAAACTACTCAACACCTACCAAAAATAGCCTTCCCACTAAACTGGTGAACTGTTGCTAAAAGTAGCACTGCCAAAAATAGCCTTCGCACTGAACTGGTGAACTGTTGCTAAAAGTAGCACTGCCAAAAATAGCACCAAGGGTGTTGGAGACCAAATTGCTCAAACCGACCTGCCAGATATAGCCACATAACTGAATTGCAGAAACCCTGTTAAAAATAGCACTACTAAAAATAGAACTTACTAAAAATAGCATACTGCTAAAAATAGTAAGTTGTTCCAAACTCATTTTAACCACAATCCGAGTAGCCGTCATACTTACTAAAAATAGTAAGTCCAAAAAAGTTCTTTGATTCAGTTGCATGTCACACCACTGCGAAGCTCTTTGAAAACCCAGAAGGAATCCAGAATCAAAACTGTAAAACTCTAACATGCAAACCTCCAAAACAGCCAAGGAACAAACAAAATTGCAAGTCAACATCTCGTCATGCATGTTACCACATCTCGAAGCTCTCCAAAAACCCAAAAAGCTCCACCAAACATGCATCAGAAAATCTCGCATGCAAACCTTCAAAACCTCCTCTAAAATGGAAACCCTAATTTTGCCACTGATTAGCCTACGAGCATCCGAGAATAGGCTATCAATCACTGGAAAGTGTAGTGCTAAAAATGGGGACATTACATACTCAAAGATTAGAGAACAATGATTAATCTATACACTTGTATTAATAATCATATTGTAATGTCCCTTGTTGAGGGACTACCTGAGTTTTGCCCAAAATTAACAAATCCAATAATACAATTTATTTACAAGAGTACTCTTTCACTAAATTACACAATAGCAATTTAAATTAGGAAAATAACCAGCAAACAAAGTGATAATGTAACATGCACACTATAGCCAACCATATTAGGAACTCGAGGGGAAAAGCACAATGGGGATCGGGGAGACTATCCTCCACAACTAAGCCCAAGAGCGCCAAACAACCAACCAAGTCAATCTGATGACTTGGCCCACAAGCAATCCAACTCAATGGGTGGTCCACTTAATTGAGGGAGCCTGTACTCCTGCACCTCCCTATTATGTTTCCTTGCCAATTCCTAATATGATTGCTTTATGAAAATCAAATGAATAATTACTAATCCTAAGATTCTTGATGAATTAGCAAGTTAATTAAATAAATAAATATGTTCTTTACTAAATTCACAAACTAATAAATATTGGATTCAAATATGTGGTATACCAACTACTGCAGAAATATAAAGTTTGCTGTGTCTTACTGCCTTATAATTCAAATTATCACTGCTTTATAATTCTAATTTCTTACTGCCTTCTTATCCAGATCAGATTTCCATGCCTTTCACAAATGAAGTGTTCTCCTTTTTATATCTTAATGAGGGAGGTTGAATAGTCACATCTTTTCATTAGCATCCTTGCCTTGATAAGGGATACATCCCTTCATAATCAACCGCTGCCTTAACTCCCTTAAATATTAATTATTTATTTTTTGATTTTGTGATCGCTGTATTTAATAAAGATGGTCGCCCTTTACAAAACAGCGCCTCCATATTACATATCGCCTTTGACCATAATTTCAAAGGGGCTTGCGCTCTGGTACTTGTGGCAGGGCTTGACAGTCACTGTTTATTTTTTTGTCTTTTAGTGCTTTGTCTTATTCAGCAGCTCTATTTCCTTTGACGGCAATTTTAGAAAAGTAGTCCTCCTTTGTCTTGTAGCGGTTGCTCATAATTGGTTCCCCTTTTTAACTGCTTTATTAAGATTTCTAAAGAATTTAATTTTTAAATTGAGGGTGCATGACACATATTTTGTATTGAAGGCACATGAGACCATCTCAAGGTAGGGTATACCAAGAGATTGGAACTTGACAGTTTATATATGTTGATCAACACTTAAGATCATCTGTTTAAATTAACAGAATCTAGTAGGACCAACTCGAGGGCAGGGTTTGCCAAGAATTTGATAACCGAAAGATGATTTATATTTTGGCCTATATTTTGCATTTCACCAATTATTTACTTGTCAGAAAGAGTCAAGCAAGAGATAGTAGTGTTGTGAACAGATAAACCACATTTATGCGACTGATAATTGAATGTTTTGGCCAAAGTTTTGCTATAATTGTATGCATCATCAATTCACTGTACCCATAAGTTTCATTCTAGTCGGAAGTCATGTTAGCTAGAGGATATCTAGGGATTGCATGATTGACTACATGTGACGAATGTGTATATATTCATATTTGCACTTGGTTCTTGAATTTGGTTCTACTGCAGACATCCCCATCAAACTCATTGAAGAGTTGGGCCACTTCTAATGGGAAGATGAGCAGGGGACCATCTGGTCTGTGGTTGGAGGTAAAGCACTCAGACAATGCTCTCCCTGCTACAGCTGGACAACCATATTGCTTGCACTTGGACAAGATGACTATGATTGATGCTTCGTGACTGATGGATAACCCACTTGTAATAAAAAGCTAGCATTTGTATATTGATGTATCTTGGCGGATTGGTAGGACAGTAGTCCTAGCCTGGATTGTATCTTATTTGCAAACTTAAATCATGGTAATCTATGAAATGATGTAATGTTGGCATCTTTAATATGAAATGAGAATCTATATGTTTATTGATTTATGTTTTAAAACAAAAAATCACAAAAGAAAAAAAAGTTATGGCATTTCAGTTTTATTAGATCACAGGTTATTCATTAAATTATTGTTATTTTTGGGTGGCTCATTACACATTTAAATTTCTGCTAATTCTGACGGGCAGCTACATGAATTTCCGTTTCCTGTTAGGAATTGCTGTCTCCACTCACATAGCATTAATCATGGGATTTAAGGATAGCAGCGGTTACTTTTTTTTGAGCGCCTTATAAAAGGTGCAGAAACTTGTGTATGAGAGGTGGTGGGAGTAATTGGGATTCATAGTAATTACAAAGGCTGAAAAACATTTTTTTTGAAGCCTGTAACAGCAGGCAGTGACTGGCAAATTCTATTTTATTTTGTGTATTGATGTAACAGGAACTGGCTACAAGCCTGTAAACTGGTATTTAGAGTAATAAAATTCCAAACTTATTGTAAGGATATCATTTACTTTACAAAGTGATGTTAATTCATGATATATTTGCTGCTGTTGTGGATTAACTGGATGTGTATGACTGCTGGGATTGGCTACCCCTCACAGGATTCCTGATTCTCAACTGCATCATTTAATGTATAAGCAGTGCCTAAATGGTCAGATATTATGTCTGATGCAACAAGAGAACATAGTTAGTTTCCAACCTGTGCAATTGAGGCAGGTAATTATTCATTAAATGCGTGATAATAATGCTCTAGTCAGAAGCTAGAATATACAATATAGAGTCTTGTAAGATTCTACAATGCACACACAGATAGAAATCTATTTATACAAATCTTTGTCGATGAGGAGAATGCACAGAAGGGCGGGAGGGAGGCATATAATTATGTCCACCATCCCAGTTATGATTGAATACAATATAGTAAAGCATGTAATCCATTCCCAATCTAGATCTGTCATTGAAAGATCAGAACAAAAAAATCTAACCTCAAGATAAGTACATAACCTAAACAGTAAGAAACCTTATGTAGAGTGGGGTATGGTGGCTTTAAAGTTGGAACAATCAGATAGGCAATGAAAAGCATTTGGTCATACATCAAGAACAAGTCAAGCCACCAACACAATTTGAAACCAAACATTCCACCATTTTGTGATTGAGTAAAGCATCATAACCGGCTCTTACCTTCTTCAATAAGAAGTTGGAAGTCGTCATTTAGTTGTTTGAAACCTACTTTCTTTTGGTAGTACCAACTTTGTCCTCTGCCACCTTTTTCAGGATTTCATGAGCCGTATTGAAGACACCAGATGTTGGTTTGTTGCAAACATAACAATTTTTGTTCCTGGCATGATGCTGCTTCATACAAAATAAATTTATGGTCAGCTCTCAGATAAAGACAAAAAGTAGGTAAACAAAATTCTATAATAGCAACTGATAATAAAATGGCATAGCCAACAAGAGACATGGGATAGTGATAGAATAAAAGGGATATCATTTTGATAATAGGTTATGAAACAATATGAATGAGAGCACGGCAAGGTTACATTTAAGTATTGTCAATAGAAAACATGAGTATGGGGCAGGGTCATCATATGTAAACCCAAATTTCCTCGTGATTGTGTATTCTATAGTACCACTTGATTAGATTTGGCATTTCCAACAATATAGACAAAATCTCTAAGTCAATCATAGAGGCCAAATTCATCAAGCTAAGGATTTGTTCAAACCAAGGTTACCCCAAGTTTCCGGGACGGGGATGGCAGGGGACGGCGGGACGAGTCCCCAAGTTTCCGATTTTTGAGGCCAAATTTAGGGACGGCAGGGGACGGCTATGTAAAATATAGGGAAAATTTAAAATATATAGGGAAATTTTAAATATTCATATGAAAACATGGACAAAGCATACATAATATACATTATAGAACCTTAGCATATAACATTTGTGTTCAACATTCTTTGTCAATACTCAATACACATTGAAAATTCAGAATTAACATACATGAATCATAATACAACCTCCAAGTTAATATTTATAAACTTATATCAAATTACATAAGGTTATTTCCAGCTCACAAATTGGGAGAACAATTGTGATTACAATGAAGATTGTTTCACCTAGGTTATTGATTACTTGGCATAGAACAATAACGAATAGCTGAGGTGTCTGAAGGCAGAATTATTGTAGTTTGCTGGGAGTGTGGACTACTGGAAGTAAATTCAATGCTGATGTATTGTCTGATATAGATTTGAGCAGTTAAATGTGGGGACAATTGCTGCACTCAAGGAGTTTTGGGCATCAAATTGCCTTAACATTCAGCCTATTTCCAATTGTGAAGAAGTAAGAACTGTTTAAAAATGTCAAAATCCTAAGTTTTTGTCTCTAAAACCTGTTAGTGAACAGCACGCAAATAAATTCAAGTTTACACACTTTTGGAATATTTTTTTGTTATTTTTATATATCTCTAATAGAGCATCAAATATTTATCTTGTGAGTGTTCCAAACATTGTGAAAGATATATGAGAATAATTTAAACGAACAACTCATAAACCAAAAAATTGAAAACTGTTATATATATATTTTATTTTTAAAACATGCTTTGACGTGGGGGACTCTTGGGGGACGGTTGGGGGACGGCTCAGGCGTCCCCTGGCCGTCCCCGACATTGGTCAGCCATCCCTATTTGGTCAACGGCATCCCCCCGTCCTAAGGACGTTTCCTGTGTTTTTTGAAAAAAGAGGGACGGTCCCCTGCCATCCCCCCGTACCCGGGACGAGGCATTTTAGGGGGGGGGATGCGTCCCCGGGTTTCCCTAGTTCAAACTTATAAGAAGATTTCTTAATCAATCATATAGCCAAAATCTTCAAGTAGTCCTTTGTCAAAGAAAGTTTGTTGAGCTAGGGGTTTGCTCCGCCTCCAACCTTGAGAAGCTGTCATTAAAATGGAATGGTAAGTAAAAGCCTCTTTTTGTGAAGGTTCAGCCTATTAATGTCAACTTCCTTTGGCCCTCCAAATTGTGTTTTAGGGGAAAAATTAGTGTAAAACCCTTTTTATGGGCACATTAAGTTATCCATATTGTGGTATACCTTTTTGCAACACGTATCGAGAAGTAGGCCCTTTATGAGTCAGCTTATTCTCGTATATCCCAAGGCTAAGCCTATAAATAAGAGGCTATGACTCACACCTAATATCTTGTAAAGATCTTAACATAAATTTTTAAATCGATAACAAGAACATAGAACCACAATCAAAGAAACCTGAAAGCGATCATTTGCATTTCCAATGTGAAACCAAACAGATAGAATGAAAGCACGCCGAGCAAAAATTTAATCAGAAAATTTCATTGAATTGATTATGCCGATTCCACCAAGCAGTTTACACATCCAACTATCAGAGTCTTGTATGCCAGGATGATGGATTGATACACCTGATCAAGATCGCAATATTCAGAGCCCTACTAGGCTCCGCCCAAGGTGGCATCGCCACTTCCTTCTTATCTATGCTGACCTGGTGGAAAGGTAATTCCCTTGTCGAAATGCTAGAGACTCTTGTCAACTCTATCGGCCTATGTGAGTAAACGCCCAACAATATTTGGTTTATGTTGATCACCTTGCCAGAGGTGTATGCCTACAAAGTGACTCGATCTGTGGAATATTCATGCTCTCAACACAATTTTTTGAATTCTGATCTAAGCAAAGCTTGGTCAATGCAATGATGCTCCAGCATTGATTCCCAACTTCTCTGAATGCAACAACTTATCATCGATGGCGGCCAGAGCCAGAGGCTTGGCCTGAACGCCTTGTGTTCGCTCCTTCAAAAGTTGGTTCTTGTTACATCAAATACCTGAGATGAATGCGCCATGGATAGAAATGGGCTAGTAGCAAAACGAATCTGCCCAAGGAGAGACTACGCACCCCTAAGGACTCCGACTGAGCAGCTACGCCCTCTAGTCAGCCAAGTAGAGAAACTCCCAGATTCGTGATGGCTTCACAAAGAAATCAATCTCCTATTTAAACTTACCGAACCCGCCAACAAGAAGATATGTCGGCCAGAAGACAAATAAAATTCAAATTAGAATTAGGCGCCTCAAGTGAGGTCGGCCCACAGAGAACATTATTATTTATTATTTTATTATTAATAGTGTTTAAAAACACTTTTCCCACATTAAGTCGGCCAGAAATCTCATATCAAGTTTGGGACATTACAGTCCCCTCCCTCAAACTGTTGTTGGTCCTCCAGCAACCTCGGATTGGGATGCTCAAAAATCTCCACCCTCTCTCAAGTGGCATCTTCAATGGGCAGATTTTTCCACTTCACCAAATATTCAGGAATAGTCTTATTCCGTAGCCACTTCTCCCTCACATCTAACATTGTCTTAGGTTCCAAAATAAGTTTTCCCTCATCATCGAGCGGTGGTAGCTCCATGGAAGGTGAGACCTGTTGTCCCAAGGCCTTTTTGAGGCAAGAAACATGGAAAATGTTTTGAATTCTGCTCCCTTGAGGCAACTCTAACTCATATGCAACCTCCCCAATCCTTCATGCGATCTTGAATGGTCCATAAAATCTTGGCTTCAACTTTTCTACTCCATTTCCTTTGAGGGATGATTGTTGGTAGGGCTGCAATCTCAAATACACCATGTCATTAACCTCAAAAACCCTCTCAGTCCTTCGCTGGTTTGCATATAACTTTTGCTGATTTTGGGCACGCTGCAAATTTTCTTTCAAAGAGTTTATGATGTCCACACTCTGTTGTACCATGTCTCTAGCACTAGGAACTCTATTATCTGCAAGAATCAGATTCATGAAGGAGGTAGCCTCGTAACCATAGAGTGCTTTGAAAGGAGACATTCTAATGGACATGTGATGGGTGGTGTTGTAGCAAAACTCTCCAAGATGTAGCCATTTTACCCAAGCTGATTGCTGCCCCATCACATAGTTTCTCAAATATCCTTCAATCCACTTATTCACGATCTCCATTTGTCCATTCGTTTGTGGGTGATAGCTGGTGTTGGGAGTTAACTTCGTGTGAGCTAAACAAAAGAGTTCTTGCCAAAACAAACTTATAAACCTGTTGTCCCTATCACTCACAATGTTTCTTGGCAACCCATGGAGTCTAAAAACTTCTCTAAAAAACAAATCTGCAACTTGTGGAGCCTTAAATTCTAAAGTAATGGCATAGAAATGAGCATATTTAGTGAGCCTATCCACCACAACATAAATACAACCTTTACCTTGCACCTTAGGGAGTCCAGTGATGAAATCCATCCAAATGCTTTCCCACTTCTAATTTGGGATAGGCAAGGGCTGCAACAAACCAGCTGGTAACACATGTTTTGTTTTATTTTGTTGGCACACCAAACATTCTCTCACGTGCTGCAAAATATCATTTTTCAGCCCCTTCCATGCAAAACGTTCTCTCACTTGCTTGTATGTCTTGTAGAATCCCAGATGTCCAACAAGAGGAGTATCATGGCAAGCTTTTATAATCCTATTCTTGAACTTGGATTTAGGCACAAGATAGACCCGATCTTTGTAGAGAATGAGCTCTTCCACCACCTTGTATCTATCATCAATTATCTTTCCTTCCAAGATGTCATTAGCAAATAAATCTTTAGCATACTCAACTATAATGCCCATCTTCCAATCAGCAGATACATCAGTCATAGCACAAATGTAAGGCTTCCTAGAGAGAGGCATCGGCTACCACATTGTTCTTGCTTTTCACATATTCAATATCAAAATCATAAGCCTGGAGTTTGCTTACCCATTTTTGTTGTCTATCATTCAAATCTCGCTGATTGAGGAAGTACTTCAAGCTGTTATGATCAGTCTTCACCACAAATTTCCCAAAAACCAGATATTGTCTAAACTTAGCAAGGGCATGCATGATCGCCAACATCTCCTTATCATAGATGGAGAAAACCTTCTCTGCATTTGTGAGTTTCTTGCTCTCATATGCTATGAGGTGCTTATTTTGCATCAACACCGCTCCAATACCTTCCCCTGAAGCATCACACTCAAGTACAAAAGGGAATGAGAAATTTGGAATAGCCAAAACAGGACATGAACTCATTACCTCCTTGAGTTTCTCAAATGCCTATTGTTCTGTGGGACTCCAAGAGAAAGCTCCTTTCTTAGTCAGATTAGTCAACGATGCTGCAAACTGGGAGAAACCCTTCACAAATCTTTTGTAGTAGCTGCAAAGGCCCACAAATCCTCTCAATTGTGTCAAGTTCTTGGGTCTAGCCCAATCTTGAATAGCCTTGATCTTCTCCTCATCAACACTAACCCCTTGAGCGTTGATCTTATGGCCCAAGTACAAAATCTCAATCATCCCCTCACATTTTGTCATTTTAGCATAAAACGAATTCTTCTCAAGAATGTCAAGCACCTCCTCTATATGCCTCATATGGTCTTCCCATGTCTTACTATAGATCAAGATGTCATCAAAGAAGACCAACACAAATTTCCTCAACTAAAGAATGAATACCTAATTCATACACGACTGGAATGTAGCAGGGGCGTTGGTTAACCCAAATGGCATCACCAAGAACTCATAATGCCCATAATGACACCTAAAAGTTGTCTTATGCACATCCTCACTCCTAACTCTAATCTGATGATATCTCGAACGCAGATCAATCTTGGAGAAATATACTGCTCCATGTAGCTCATCTATCAATTCATCAATCCTGGGAATAGGGTAGCGGTTCTTGATTGTCTTCTTGTTGAGTGCCCTATAATCGATGCACATCCTGAGTATTATGTCCTTCTTTTTGACCAATACCATTGAAGATGCAAAAGGGCTCGAGTTTGGACGAATATGTCCCATATCCAACAACTCCTTAATTGCCTTCTCAATCTCTTCCTTGTATACTCTGGGATGCCGATATGGAGTAGTGATAACAGGTTTAGCACCTTCTTTGAGTTCTATCACATGCTGAAATCCCCTATCCGGTGGCAAACCAGCCGGAATCTCTCGAAACACCTTGCATTTTTTATTCAGAATCGCCTAGATGTCAATGGGAAAGGTTCTCGCTTCTTTTGATGGAGACTAGTATCTATAATTAAGCACTCTGCTGCCCATGCTACCTCATCTCTCTGAAAAGATCGCTCCATCCTTTTTGCTGACACCATCATAGGACCATTCCTGGAGAGGCCCTTGAGGACAACCTCTTTGCCTTTATGCTTGAATTTCAGCTCCATGGTTTGGTAATTGGTGGTGTACTCTCCTAATGAATGAAGCCATTGTACCCCTAACACCATGTTCGTGTCACCGATGTCCACAACATAGAAATCATCCCTCATCTTGTGTCCTCCTAAGATTAGCTCCATTTGCTAAATCCGTTTAGTGCAAGAAAGGATGTTTCCTCCAACAGCTACCACATCAAACCCCTCAAAGTCTTATGCTCCCAAGCGCAACTTGGCCACTGTCTTCTTCTCAATAAAATTATGAGTAGCTCCGCTATCTATCAGCACTATCACTTTTTGTCCTCGAAGAACTCCTCAAACGCGGAGAGAATGGTATCGTGGTGCTCCTGAAAGTGTTGCAAGAGTATCTCCCGTGGGACCACCTTCTATAATGACCTCTTGTTCTTCCTCAATATCTTCCTCATTGCCTCCTTCGGTTTTTGCCTCATCATCAGAGACTATCTCAACGTAGTAGACTTGTCCTTTCCCACGGCATCTGTGATGCTCATTCCATTTTTCCTTGCAATGGTAGCACAACCCCTTCCGACAAAGTTCATTCCTTGACATGTCATTTGGACCTGGAGGCAAACTCTTAGGTGGGGAATTTGCCTTGGGGAAAGGCTTCCTTGGCTGCCTTGTTGAATCGGTTTGCTTTTCTTGGTGGAGTCTTCAAGGCTCAAGGCTCTTTGAATCGCTTCTTCTGGAGTTGTTGGCTCCAAAGCCCTCACCAAACCACGAAAAGAGTCTGATAGACCTTCAATGAAAAAGAATGTGAGCCTCTTATCTAAAACATCCAGTACCATCACAACAAGCCTTTGAAATTCTGAAACATATTCATCCATGGTGCTTGTTTGCTTCAATCTTGTCAACTCCTGGAAGTATGCTTCAGGATCTTTCCTATCAAACTTCTCCATCAGTTTCTGCATGAAGTCCTCATATGTAGTCACCAGTCCAAATCCTTGAGTTATGATGCCATGGTGCCACCATTCGTGAACTAACCCCTCCAAGTGTAGGATGGCGAATTTGATAGCTTCATCCTCGGTCATGGGGCTAAGAGAGAAGTATGTATCTAATTTCTGCACCCATGCATGTGCAATCACCGTTCCCGAACCATTGAAAGTAAGGAGTGAAAGCTTGCTGACTTTGTGTTGAAGATCTTTATTTCCTTGGTATTGTCTCCCCTCACTTCTTCTGGCTCTGCAAAACTGGTCAAAGGGAATTGTTGCTTGAGCTTCAACGTCCAACTTCATATAATCTTGTACAATGCTACCATAGCTCAGCTGATCTTCTTCTTCGTGCGGTGCCTCTGTCCTAGGCAAGAATCTAGGTTGAGAAGTTCTGTAAATGGATCCCTTTGAGGTTTTGTTGTGTTCTCCTCCTCTCGAGCGTTCTGGATGGCCCTCTTTAGCATTGTTGGACCCGATTTTGTTATTGTTCACTACAGCAGTAAGGGACTATAATAATTGCAGCAAAGTCTGGTTTGTTTGATCTTGTTTCTCCATGAAGGCTTCGAGCTTATTATTCTGATCCTCCATTCTTTCCTTACCCCTGCCTCCTATTCCCTTGTTGTTGTTCTGAGTCGCAACCTCTAGCTTCTTCTTCTCTCACTCGATTGCCCTTATATCTCTTTGACTTAATTGCATCAAAAGAAATCACCCACAAGCTGGTAGGTCTTGTGGCTTTGATACCACTATAAAGATCTCAGCATAAATTTTTAAATCGATAACAAGAACATAGAACCACAATCAAAGAAACCTGAAAGCGATCATTTGCATTTCCAATGTGAAACCGAACAAATAGAATGAAAGCATGCCGAACAAAAATTTAATCAAAAAATTTCATTGAGTTGATTATGCTGATTCCACCAAGCAGTTTACACATATCCAACTATCAGAGTTCTGTATGCTAGGACAATGGATCGATACACCTGATCAAGATCGCAATATTCAAAGCACTACTAGGCTCTGCCCAAGGTGGCGTCGCCACTTCCTTCTTGTCTACGCTGACCTAGTGGAAAGGTAATTCCCTTGTCGAAATGTCAGAGACTCTCGTCACCTCTTATCGGCCTGTGTGAGTAAACGCCCAACAATATCTGGTTTATGTCGATCACCTTGCCGGAGGGGTATGCCTACGAAGTACGAAGTGACTCAATCTATGGAATATTCGTGCTCGCAACACAAGTCTTTGAATTCCGATCTAAGCAAAGCTTGGTCAATACGATGATGCTCCAACGTCGATTCCCTGCTTCTCGGAATGCAACAACTTATCATCGATGGCGGCCAGAGGCAGAGGCTTGGCCTGAACGCCTTGTGTTCGCTCCTTCAAAAGTCGATTCCTGTAACATCAAATACTTGAGATGAGTGCGCCATGGATAGAAATGGTATGGTAGCAAAATGAATCTGCCCAGGGAGAGACTACACACCCCTAAGGACTCCGACTGAGCAGCTACGCCCTCTGGTCAGCCAAGTAGAGAAACTCCCGGATTCATGATGGCTTCACAAAGAAATCAATCTCCTATTTAAACTTATCAAACCCGCCAACAAGAAGATATGTTGGCCAGAAGACAAATAAAATTCAAATTAGAATTAGGCGCCTCAAGTGACGTCGGCCCACAGAGAACATTATTATTTATTATTTTATTATTAATAGTGTTTAAAAACACTTTTCCCACATTAAGTCAGCCAGAAATCTCATATCGAGTTTGGGACATTACATATCTCATTACTATTCACATTTTATTCTATTTGAGAATCCATTTATTATATTTATTTTGGTGTTTCTTAGTACTGCCACATATATGTGTTGTTTCTTTGCTTATTGAATAATCTCACAAGATGGATCAGTCAAGGATTAACCCTTTCTTTTTTGAGACATTTCTGGGTAAGGAAAGAAACCAAACTAGCTTTCTTGAAAGCAACTTTTTATTTTAGTTTGAGATTAGCTTATCTTTTATTCATGCAGTAATAGCTATTTGATTTGATTTTAAAGTTAGCAGTTTTTCTTTTAGTGATTCTTTTCTGACTTTGCTAATCTGAGCTCTTTGGGTGCATGAGCAAAAAAAAACCAATACAATACTGTTCATTACTAAGCATAACCCTATAGTTTCGATGAGAAGGTATTTACTGAATCTAAGATGGTTCCTCTTTCACTCCTTGCAGGTGAGACCAACATGGTTCGAACTAACTCCTTGATGTTGAGTACTATAAATGAGGTTAAAAACAGACAATAGGGATATTTTTTCCAAAAACACAATCATGAAAATCGTTGCTACAAATCATAAAAACATAAAGATACCTCCAAAATTATGGTCAACGGAAAATATCAGTATTACTCCCTAAAAACAAATGCGTGTTATGTTTCAATGTGAATGTACATACCTTCAAGGCACAATGCTCACAAAAGTAATGCTTGCACCTAGTAACAACAGGGTCCTGAAATGGCTCCCTGCATATAAAGCAAGCAAACGGCAAAGAATCCTCGTCTTCATCATTGCTTTCCGCATCCTCGTCCTCCCCCTCAGCCACTCTCTGCGCCAATTTTGCCTTCCGCCTCTTCTCAGCCTCATCCCATTCTCTCTCCATCTGCCAACCAGACTTATAATCCCCTCTATCATGCATAAACTTACAAGAATCCCCATATCCACAGTAGCCCGTCTCCTTGTAATCTTTACAAATGTCAGGTTGATAATCAAATCTGACAGAAGATCTAATATTAGCAGAAGCCCTGAGAGGCCCGTGTGCACCCCCAGCCTTCTCCCCTGCAATAGTCTGTTCCCTTCTAAATCCTGCTTTAAAATCAGTGTAGCCATGGATACCCTTGTAAAGTTTTTCGTCTCCGGCAGCCTTGCCCTTGAGAGACTCTTCTGCTTGCTTCAGAACTCTTTCTCTGATGGCTCTAGCGTCTTTGGTGAATTCGGTCTCTGTATCCAGTGTTGCGGTCGCCCTGCTGTCGTTTTGAACCTGAATTTCCTTTGAGGATTCGTAAAAAAATGTGGCAGGCGTTTCAGAATCATCGTTATCTTCGTTACCAAATTTTTTAGACGAATTAGCAGACGAAAATTTCAACTTATTGTCGCTTTTCCTTAACTGTTTCGCCTTTGGAAGAACAGTGGGACCTTCGTCATCTTCTTCCTCATCTGCTTCGCGTTTTCTTATATTTTTGTTGCGTGAGGGTTTTTTGAAGAAAGTACATGCTGAGAATAGACAACACAGTTTCGTTGATCACAAAGAAGATGCGAAAACAATTATAATTTAAAAGACGAAGTATCAGTAAAACTTACTTGCAGATTTTTTTTCTTCGTCATTGTCCGCCATTGCCAATCAATTCAACACCGCCACCGACTTTCAACTGCTTTGAGCAACACCCAACACGTATATCGAAAATTTCAGAGCTACCGAACAAAAAACATTATACCAATGGCCGCATACATATATAATTTCACAGACGGCCTAAAATGCAGATTATAGAGCTAGTTTAACATTATATCCTTCATGCTCGGATTTGCAGCGACCGCATTCTGTTGCTGAGGTGCGCTGGATATTTGATTGACCATGGTGAGGTAAGTAAAAAATATTAACTAGCAATGTAAATGTAAATGTAAATGAAATGAAAAATTTTAATGACGTCCACGAGGTCAAAGAAGCCTATGGGATTCAAGAACAGTACAAGAGTCCCCAACAGAAAGGCCCTAGTCAATTTGTAAGCTCCAGTCGAGATGAGTCCTTCTGTAGTGTATTTTGATGATGAAGTTTGCAATTTTGTCTAGTCTTGGCTCTTCAAACAAGGTACACAAATTATCAATCTGCACAATGTCTCCATAGTTGTCACGAATGTCTTTATAAGTTGAGCACTCCACGATGAAGTGCCACTCCATCTCCACTGTACCCTTGTTACAGTAGGGTAATTTTGAGCGAGAGGTCCACGTCATCAGCGTTT
The DNA here is from genome assembly GCA_007115665.2 of Sequoiadendron giganteum. NCBI lineage: Eukaryota > Viridiplantae > Streptophyta > Pinopsida > Cupressales > Cupressaceae > Sequoiadendron > Sequoiadendron giganteum. Next base: position 341,391,076 of record CM021101.1, on the reverse strand, counting down.
CAATCAGCATAATTTTTTTCGCCACGTCTCTTGATCGTCGAGTTGGCAGTATGTGATTTTTTTTTGAGAAATTTGAGCACGCTTTCCGATGTTTTGGGAGCGCTTTTCAAAAATCCCCAAAAATGTCTAAAAATTTGGCATATACCGATCAGGGACATCTATATGGCCAATGGTTGTGTGGCGCCACGCCAGTACTAGCTCATTACACTCTTAATAAATGCGCATTAACTGCCACCCATTCCTTCGTCGTCGGTCTTACCGCCTACCACCTCAGCATGCACACTATTCGCTTGGTCTTGCTTTGGGTTCACGAGACATCCATTCATGAAAACTTTATTTTTTTTTAGCAATTGCATTCAGAACCAGCTCTGGTTAAGATGGACGTTGACGGTGGTGAGGCCATAGGCGAATGGTGGTGATGTATTTTTTGAGCTTTTTGTGTTTATCAACACCACATTCAATATAAGGAAACTATTTAACTTCTTGCTACACAGGTGAGGTTACAAGCAGTAACTATGCATTGCAGGATTTTTCTAGTTTTTTCTTGTAAAGTTTTTTTGTTTAAATAGCTTCTATCAAGTTGTAATGATTTCCTTGTCTAATGAAGGTTTGTTGCAGCTTATTCATGGTCGTTTTTGTGTATATATATCTCTATACTAATATATATATATATATATATATATATATATATATATATATACATATCTGTATATAAATATATACACACAAGAACGATGAGCAAATTTAATTTTCCAACAATAATGCACCTATATAATGATCGATTGTGTGTATATGTGAGTATATAGATATATGTATGCATATATATGATCTACTGTGTGTAAATGTGTGTATACACAGATATATATATGCATGTATATGTATATATATATATATATATATATATATATATATATATATATCTGTGTATACACACATATACACACAGGAACAATGAGCAAATGTAATTTTGCAACAATAATACAATTATATTATGGTTGATTGTGTGTATATGTGAGTATATAGATATATTTATGCATATATATGGTCGATTGTGTGTATATGTGTGTATACATAAATATATATGCATTTATATATGTGTATACACACAGTCTGTCATAATATAGATTTTTGTTTTCGTTTTATACCTCTGTAATTTGTATATGTATAGTAGCAGTATTGGAAGTTAATATATTATTCATTATGAATAGATTATTGCAGGTAAAATATGGCCGATTGTGTATATATTCAAATAAATACACACACATATATATACACACATGTGTGTGTGTGTGTGTTTGTGTATATATATACACAGTCAGCCATTTATAGTAGGTTAAGGGTTTCATGCACCTATATTTTTTGTCAATTGTGTGTATACATAGACATATCATTCATGGATTTGTACAGCTCAACTGTTAAGGGTTTCATGCACCTAATTTTTTGCCGACTGTTTCCACCATTGTCATGAACCCCTCACTCAGGAATTTCTGACCCCCATCGTCCACTCTTCCCTATCCATCATTTATGCCTAAATTGTGGAGTTTTTGGAAATATTTCATATCCATTTATAAGATTTTCATAGTCAATTTACTAATCACTTTAGTTTTTTAATTGACTAATCATTTATAAGATTTTCCTAGTCAAATTAATAATCATTTTAGTTTTATAATTGACTAAACATTTTAATATTATTAATAACATATATTTATATAGTATTGATCAACTTAATATTATAATAAACATTAAATACATACATACATACACATACATACTTACATATTATGTCATATGTATGTATGTATAGTAGACACACATACATACATACTACCACAATATGTATGTATGTTTGTAAAATATACATACATACATGCATGGAAATATGTCAATTAATATACACATACATATTTTATACACACATAAATGTATGTATGTGTGTATAGTATAATATACACACATGCATACATGTATGTGTGTATAGTATAGTATACACACACATACAATAATACATATGGTAGTTCATATCTATGTATGTATGAAGGTCATACAGTTAGCCATACTTAAGGCATTTATATGTAACATATATACATTACTTTACTATGATGAATGTATGTATTTGTTGAAACCAATCATACATACATACATACTTTGGCCAAAAGATAGGTGCATGGCATCCTCGACTATGGAGTGTATGATAATGTTCTAATACTGCCATTATATATATGCAAGTTGCAAGTTTACAATTACATATGACAGATATATAGAAATTGATGTTTCATATAGCCTTATTCATTTACATTTATATGAATTTGATGCATAATTTAATTTATATTCAATTACATTCATAAGTGTGACAAAGTTTCATTTATAATTTATATTGTTTGATTTCTATCAATTAGGATAGAGGATGTGATAGTATAACATGCATTTCTTATTTCATTGCACAAATACTCTAGTTCATTTGCAATCAACTCAATTAGATTCATGATTAGTTTGTTCATCTATTACACTCAATTCTTCCTAAATAATTGTTGAATAGAGATACAATTAACAATAGTCATATATGTATATATGTATCACTTTGTAACACATGTGAACCTAGGTAAGTGTGATTAGTTGTCTTATGTCATATGATTAAGACACATGTCATAATCCTATGATATCTTGTATCTCACCTTGGCTATATAACCAAGGGGTCTCTCTCATTGTACATCATAATCATATCATTGAATCATATTGATAAGAATATAGTTTATTCTTGTCACATTCTATTATCTCTCTTTGTGCTTTCCATTTGGTTTCAAGATCTTGGCAACCATAGTCAATTCTAACATGATATCAGAGCAGGTTGGGTGTCATTAGAGAGTCTTTTTCTGAAAAGAGAGATGGTAAATCAAAGCTTGCTGGTGTAAATCTAAACTCACCATTGCATCCAGAAGGTTTGAGAAAGTCGATTTTGCTTTTTGTTTCGCCCAAATTGGACATACGAGGCCAAATCTATAAGAGTTTGAACCTGAAGAGTGGTTGTCAAATCCTGAAGGTAGCTGCAATTTTGGAGTATTTTAGATCAAATTTGACCCTTCCATCACATCCAAAAGGGCCAAAAACCCTAAGATTGACTGCCAAATCATCCAAATCAGAGCAATTGTCTGGTGAAGCAAAAAAAATTGTCCAAGGAATCTAACAACCCCTAGGTCGTCATAATTGTGCCATTGTTTGTGTACCGTAGATTGGTACGCTACTACAAACATACCAGGTACTGGGCATACCCACCCTCTGCACACAAACCAACGTGACATGATTGGTGTGGATATACCCGCAGGCCCCCACACTACGCCTCCCAGCAGTAACTAAAAAGTCGATGAAATTTCCATCGATCGGTCATCAAAAAATTTGAAAAGTATATACCGGCAGGCAAAGAATATTCACAACATTTATAAAGGCTGCAACCTCCATTAAGAGGGCTACATACAACCTTACAAAGGGAGTGGGGTGTGCCCACGTGGGCCTCCTACTATATTTTTTTATAAAAAAAAAAAAGTAAAATTGTAATTTGCCATTCCCCTATATTTAGTAAAATATGGAATTGCTACTAAATTTGGCAACATATCTGATAAATTTTCCGAAGGAAAGAATTTTGGAAATTTTTGCCCCTTCACAGATGGAGTTTTGATTTTTGCACTTGATCTTCAAACAACAATAACTCAGGCTCAAGATCTCTTTTTGGTGAGCAATTTTTTTTATTTGGGGTAGATTTTCGCGCTCTTCATGGTGATGCAGTCATTTTTTGTTTTTGGTGCCTGTTTTTTCTAGAATTTTCAGATTCTCATAGGTGTTGCTGCTTCATCCTCATTTTGGGAACTTCGAGAGCTCATATCTTGCTCCTATGGTAACATTTTTGGGTGCAATTTTTTTTGAAAGTGCATAATTTTTTGTGTACTTCTCAGTGGTATGACTAGATTGATCTCATTTTCTACCAAAAATTGTACTTGATTGTGTGGCCTATTTTTGGAATCTGTAAGCACTCAAATCAAGTCTAGCTTGCTGGATTTGGCATCTAGCAACTATAAATGCACTAAATATAAAGTGCCAAAAATCATATATTGCTTGGGGGGTTTATTGATTGAGTGATTTGGGGGGTCTCTTGGTGCATTGCTTTGATCTGGTTGCTTGTGCTCTCTTGTTTTCATGGATCATTCTAAGGTTACTTTGCTCACATCATATAATTATTCAACATGGCATAAAAATGCATGGAGTATTCTAATGACAGAAGGTCACACTCTATATGTTGAAGATAAGGTACTTGAACCTACAGATGCAGATAAAAAGATAAAATGGACGATTAAACATACCAAAGCTCTTGGGTGTCTTCGTAGACTAGTTTCTCAAGATTTGTTGTTTCAAATTGAATCATTTAAAAATTCTCATGAAGCTTGCGAAAAATTGAAAACATTATATGGTACTACAAATGAAGTAAGAGGCTATCAAATTGATAATGAACTGATGAACCTTGATCCTAAGAACTTTGACAACATCCAAGACTACATCACTAAGGTTAATGATCTAAAAGAGAAATGTAAAGCATGTGGAATTGATAAGGACATTCAGTTGGTCTACAATACAATGAACAAACTTGGTCCTGATTATGCTTCTTTTGTTTCTAGCTTTCATACTCACAAATTGACTATGGGGTTTGCATATACTACACCTTCATTTGCATCATTTTCTAAGATGTTGATACATGAGCAACAAAAGCTTATCTCAATGGGTTTCATCAAGACTTCTAAATCTCAGGCATTGTTGGTTAGTCAGGTGAAAGAATCAAAATCATATAAGAAACAAAAGAAAGCAAAGAATAATCCACATTTAGATCAAGCAAAGAAAAAATCATCTTCCAAAGGGGAATCATCTAAGAAGGAGAGGCCTACCTGTACATATTGCAAGAAGGATGGACATGAATAACACTATTTTTATAAGAAGGATATTGACGTTGAAAAATATTCTCAAAAATAATCAGATTGATTTGCCTTCTAGAATGTTTGAATCACCTTCTTCTCCTTCTTCAAAATAGTCTAAAAAGGACAAAGGTCAAGCTTCTACATCAAGATATAAAGGACAAGCTCTTTGTGCTTTTTTGGGTCCAGGATCAGGGAGATGGCTTCTAGATTCAGGAGCATCTCATCATATGGCATCTTTGCAGTCTATATTCTCTTCATTTCAACCTTGTACTATGTCTCCTATCTTGATGGGAAACAATACATACTTGAATGCAATTGGGAAGGGATTTATTAGTTTTGGGGAAAACACTTTCCAGGATGTTTTGTGTGTTCCTCATTTGATGAACAATCTTCTTTCCATATATCAGATTACACATGGTGGAGATGGGAGAACTGTGGAGTTCACACCTGATTCAGTCATCATTCGAGACTTGGAAACCAAAGAGATCATTGCTACTGGGGTGGTTCATCATTCATCTCGATTGTATACCTTTGTAGATTTTTCTTCTAAAGTGACATTGTTCCTAAGGTTGTTGACCATATTTCTAGCATGAACCATGATTCAGAGGAGACATTTGGCTACTTGAACTTGGGAGTCCTCACATCAAATCCAATTCTTGAGTCATGCATTTTATCTCCTCCATCTACTGTTGCAGTTGATGATACTTGTGATTCAACAATTTTGGTTCCTTGTGATTCAATGCAACAAGACATACATAGTCTTTCAGATTTGGCTACTTTGGATGACTTCTTGACATGTATTTCAAACTTGTTTGTGGAGTCTCATCTTGCAAATTTGGGAGACATCATCGATAGCATTCATCTTCTCTTTAATGAAGAAGATCCTTCTTCAGATGTTGTGAGGGAACACTTTGACCCTCTTGTTCATTATCTACATGATCATTCTTTGCAGTTTGATGTGACTGTGGATACTTTTGGACAACATTTGGAGGAGGCTTCTTTGTCTTCAAAGGAGCTATCATTGTCTTTGGATCATGTTATACATTCATCTCTAGTAGATTCTGGATTTTCCTCTTCATTAGTGTGGCCTAGAACGCCTGTTTGGAGTGTGTCAGCTTTTGGCATTGACATGGAGACACTTGAGCATCCTTCAGAGACATCGCATATCATTCATCTTCCTGATATCCTACATACATCCATGGTTTTTTTTTCCTAAGGGGAGGAATGTTGTTCGACGCTTTTGGATCATCTTCAACATACAATGTCAAGCTTCTACCATCATTGCAAGAGACTCAACATTGAGGGGGGTTGCATTGTCTCTCTTCTACTTCTCTCTTATGGGGGGTCTTTTTCCTCACATGGGGTTTTGGCCTTCTCATACATCATTGAGAGCATTTATTTATTGTATTTCATCTCTCTTTTGGGGAGGAGTTTTGTCGCATTGGGTTTTCTCCTTTTCTTCATTTGTGAGAGATTGCATTGCATATGTACATGGGTACCTAACATGGCTTAGTAGCTGGGACCCATCCTTACATCTTTGTGTCATTTGCATAATAATCTTCTACTCCCTAAGTTGCACTTAAGGGGGGGTGTTGGTGTAAATAAAGTCTTGTACCTAGTTAATTCATTACTAGGGGACTTATTTACATGTTAGTTAAGTTTACTTAGGTCCTAGGAAGGAATCTTTCTAGAAGGTGTTAGTTGTCATTAGTTGTTATCTTATCTTTTGACTTGTAACACATGTGAACCTAGGTAAGTGTGATTAGTTGTCTCAAGTCATATGATTAAGACACTTGTCATAATCCTATGACATCTTGTATCTCACCTTGGCTATATAACCAAGGGGTCTCTCTCATTGTACACCATAATCACATCATTGAATTATATTGATAAGAATACAGTTTATTCTTGTCACATTCTATTCTCTCTCTTTGTGCTTTCCATTTGGTCTCAAGATCTTGGCAGCCATAGCCAATTCTAACAATTTGCAATCAACTCAAATAAATGCATGCTTAGTTTGTTCATCAATTATACTCAATCTTACATGTATGAATTTGTTGTTACACTTTGTATCATTGTTTGATTTGTGTCAATTATAATTGGGGATGTGATAGTATAACATACATTTTTTGTTTCCTTGCGCAAAGACCCTTACTCATTTGCAATCAATTCAAAGAGATGCATGCTTAGTTTGTTCATCAATTACACTCAATCTTACATGTCTGAATTTGTTGTTACACTTTGTATCATTGTTTGATATGTATATGCATATATGTATCAGAAAGTGTTATGTTGTATGAAGTTATATTTCAGTATGTTGTTTGAGAAATGGTATTAACATAAGTAGGAGTCAACATATACATGTGCATATGCACATGCATAAATGTATATGCATATGCATATATGCAGCATATGCATATGTATATGTATATGTTGACTCTTACTTATGTTAATACCATTTCTCAAACAACATACTAAAATTTCTAAATTTATATATAACTTCAAACAACACTATGGTATAAATATTTCCAACCCTTTCTGATACAACATACTGAAATTTCTAAATAACTTCAAACAATAGTATGATACTATAAATATTTCCAACCCTTTCTGATACAACATATTGAAATTTTTAAGTAACATCAAACAATAGTATGATACATATATGTGCATAGTTAGATAGATACATATGTTTCCTATAGCCTTGTTCATTTTCATTCAACTTAATTACATGTATAGATACATATGTTTCCTATAGCTGTGTATATATGTAAATGTATATATATATATATACAACTAACTATTGCAGAGATAGATAGATACATATGTTTTCTATAGGCTTGTTCATTTACATTCAACATAATTAGATGTATGCCTTGTTGGCTAATCAATTACAATAATTCAAACAGTCGGTTACAGTAACATGATGAAATATGTTATTTGTATTCAATTCATATTGTTGTTCCAAGTTACAAACATTCAAAACAAAAAAGTTCAAACATCGTTTCAAATCCATCAAAACCTTCAAAACAAAATAGTTGCAACCAAACATTCAGATCAATCAAAAAAGGTAGGAAAACTAAAATTTGATGCCATGCTATCTTGTGAGTTGGATGTGGCCTATGATGGAGAAGGACTCCAAGATTGAATTGGTTGGATTATGCTTGGGGTAGGTGAGGGTTTATATGACTCTGAATGAAGACTCCAACTCTAAAATGCTTGGGAAATGCTTGGGCTAGGTGAGAGTGTATAGGACTACGAAAGTGAAGGACTCCAACTTTGAAATTTTTGGCTACTAGCTTGGGTAGGTGATGGACAATATTGGGGCATTGAATAGAAATGAAATCTATGAAGATCCTATGGCGGAGAGGCAAGGGATTTAGAGGGTTGTTGAGTCGCCTCTCTTTTGCAGCATTTGCTCGTGCCTTCTCCAAATCTTTTTCTCATTTTGAAGCTTCCTTTTCTCTCCTTTGCTCCTCCCTTTTTTATCTTTCTCCTTCTTTTGCAGCTCTCGTTCAACCTCTGCTACTAGTCATTGCTTTTCCTTTTCAATTCTCATAAGAGCCTTCACATCCAATTTTGTAATCCTTTCTATCTTGTGCTCTGCAAGCTGTTGCTTCTTCCTCAATTTCAATTCTTCTAGTTCCTTCTTCTTTTCCTCTTGCTTACTTAGAAAGGCCATGTAGTCATCAACAGTTAGGAGTTGGGATCCTCTTTGCAATTTGATCCCACAATCAGCTATCTTATTAGTCTTGTCTTTCACTACATGAACTGGTAGCTTCAAAAATTGTGAGATGCGTGAAGTTGGTTGGCCTCCCAAAGGCTCAATCAAATTGCATTATTTATTTTTGGCACCTCACTATCTGTAGCATCCAATCCATCTCCTAACTACTCACCGTCATTGTCTCCCTAATCAACATAGAAATGTACTAATGTATTTGGACCCATGTTATGTAGTGGAGATGGCATTGTAAGACTTTAGTCTTCCTCCACATGCATATCCATACCAAGATTAGCAGCACCATCTAATAGCCAGGAAGGTTACTTGGGTGGAGTTGGTAGGGAAAGAAATATGTCTCCCTAAGTATTTTGGTCTCCCAATACTGCTGCTTCAAGTGGTTCATTGGAATCTAAAACAATAAATTCAAACATGTAAGTTTCAGAGTAATTGAAGAACAAACTAACCATGCATATAATTGAGTTGATTGGAAATGAAGATGGGTAATTGAAGAACATACTAACCATGCATCTCATTTTGTTGATCTCCAACTTCTGTAGTTCCATCATTACACTCACCCTCATTCAATGCCAAACCATTGTTGGATAGGCTTAGAATGTTTGCAGCAGCTAATGCTTCCTCGAGGGCAGCAAATTGGAAAGTCTCGCTAACCCTCATGTCCTTCTCCAAATAATTTTGATCAAAGGGACAAATACCTATCCTCTTAAAGCCAACTATTATGTTTAAAACAATCAATGACTTTTGAAGTGTGGCCAATTCCGCCCTTCTTATCTCTAGATTTGGATGTCTAATACTCCAATCTGTTCTTTTCTTTTTGAAGTTAGACTTGAAAGATGAGAAAACACTCACATAAAGCGGCTACAACTTGTGTGATGTGTGGGTTGGTAGGGTGATCAAGTCAATACCAAGCTCCCTTACTTCGGTAATGGTAGAGAAGCCTACATGGTTTCCATGGCCATCAAATATCAAGAGGTGTATATGGTTGGGTGAGCAAACCCCAAGTAGTTGCATAGCAAAGAACTTGAGCCATTTGATAAAAATCTCTTTGGCCATCCATGTGTGAGGTTGAACAACCATCAATGCTCCTGCCTCACAGTTGGCTATGTAGTTTTGCACATTATTTTTGCTTTTGAATAAATCAAAAACCTGGAAGTTTATGACTTGCAGTGTTTACACATGCTAGAATAGTGATCCACTCCCGACTCTATGGGATAATGTAAGCAACACTTATGTTGCCTTTGTTGGCAAGCACCTTCATATTTTTGTTCCAGCTAGCTTGCAACCCTGTCTCGTTGCAGTTCCAAATCCTCTGTGCTCCATAATTCCCTCTTGCATATGCCTTCTCCAAAGTGTCGTAGAAAACACTTACAATTGTAAGCCTAAGATTTATAGCATGGTCTCTATCTTGTCCTTGAGCTATTCTCAAGCATAGATCAAGATGCCTTCTTTTGAATCCTGTCCACCAAGACTTGCCAGGAAGCCCATTCTTGAAGGGATTATTCCTTGTTTCGTATATTTGGGCCATTTTCATTTTGAGATTGACAATCTCCAAACCATGGCCAATAGCAGCCATCTCCTTGCACCATTCAATGATCAATGACTCTTCATCCTCAGTTAGGATTGTTGGGGTCCCTTTCCTTCTAATAGTGGTCACACCACCCAGTCAATTTGACAATGTTGTGGTTGGAATACCCCACTTTTTAGCTGCACCTCTAGTTGACCACCCGTGGTCTTCGACATCTTCAAGGGCACGATCCATGTCAACCATGGTCCATTTCCACCTCGATGCAAACTTTTTGGTTGATACAGCTGGGTTAGCTTGGAGTACAAATTCGATTGGCTACTCCACAACAATTTCTACCTCCTCCTCACTACTTGGGTCTTTAGTTGGCTGGTGAACAGGAATTAGAACGTCCTCCTCATCGCTATGTGGCAGATGCACACCTCTCTTGTGTGCAGGCATAGTTGTTCGCCTCCGCTTTGTGCAAGTCTCTTTGTTAAAGGTCGCCTGGTATTTTTTGTCACTTTTTTCTTCCTCTGCATTGAACCAATATAGTGATTAGTAAACAACATACACTTATAACTGTTACAATGAAAATAATGATACCAATTGAAACAACAAATTCATACATGTAATATTGAGTGTAATTGGAGAACAAACTAACCATGCATATAATTGAGTTGATTTCAAATGATGAAGGGTATGTGTGCAATGAAACAAGCAATGCATGGTATACTATCATATCACCAACTCTACCTCTTATAAACATTTGGGTGATCATGTTAAACTCTTCCTCATATAGAATTATGATACCAATATATATAAACTTGAAAAAATAGTATGATACAAATGATACATCATTATGATACAAATATATATCAACTTGAAACAGTAGTATGATACAAATATATATCAACTTGAAACAATAGTATGATACAAATATGTATATCTTCAAAGACCATTACGATATAGGAAAGGATTTGAAATATTTCTATCATATTGTTGTTTCAAGTTGTGTAAATGTTTCATAATGTTGTTTGAGTGATGGTTACCATACAGTCATTTTAATTGAAAAAAAACAAAGCATACATCTAATTAAGTTGAATGTAAATGAAGAAGGGTATATGAAACTTATGTATTTATCTATCTTTGCAATATATATGTATATATATATATATCTTACTGTTGTTTCAAGTTATTTATATTGTTTAAGAAATGGTTATAACATAAGTAGGAGTCAACCACTATCACATTTGGTTGTAAGGGAGAGGGGTTGACATTTACAGTTAGTTAAATTGAAGAACAAACAAAACATACACATAAGGGAGAGGAGCTATGTGTGGGCATAGGAGCTGATTGTGGGTATAGTTTTGGACATATGACATATGGTGGGTATGGTATGTGACAACCTAATATAGGAAACATGTATACGCTGTATGAAAAATGTTTATAATTCTAGACATCGAAATTATCCTGATTGATATCATGCACCTGATCCTGATCTTACTCACATCATTTCTTCCTAAATCATCTCCTCGGCTAGTCAATTTAATTGAATAATATTTATTTGATTAAATTCATCATACTTCCTCTCTTAATTAAATAAATCAAATTTATCTGATTAAGTCACCCGCTTCTATTAATTAAATAAATTGTTTTATTTAATTGATCTGATAGTCCCTCTTTTAATTAAATGATTCACTTTATTTAATTAATCTCGAAAGTCATCTCCTTTAAATTAAATAAATTAATTTTTATTTGATTTAATCTAACACCACTTTCCTTAGTTAAATAAAACAATATTTATTTAATTAAATCTAAATCTATTATTCATCTCATTTTGATTTATTTAAATTATCCTAAAATCTAAATCAAATTGTCAAATCAACTAATCCCCTTCTAAATTAATCAAATCCAGATTAATCCTAATCCTAATCCATCAAATCCTCTAGATTTTGCAACTTGCACAATAAATCATTTTAATTGATTTATTAAATCTCTTATTTTCTCTCAACATGGCATCAAAGAGAGAATATTCTTCAAATTCAAAAATCCCTCCAAAAGGGTGTGTACATCCAACAAGGCATTAAAGGCCTCTTACATGTCCTTTATATCGAGCCAAGTGGCATTAACTCCATTTCCTTCTCTCTCCAACATGCCATCTCAACAATTTCAAATTCTAACTAACTTCATTTATTTGCACATTCATCAAAATGTGTTCATTCCTCCAATCACATGTGGACAAGTGGCCTTCTCTCATTGGTCGGTCTTTTGTCCCACTTTCATCCATTTTGCCTCTTCCTCCATCATTCTTTTCTATTTATAGGAGACTCTCATTTGAATCTAGGATCCATCAACTAGGAGCACAATCACTATAGGCATTTAGCATTTGAGTTCATAGAATTTTCATATTTTGCAATGAATTTAGTTAGGTTATTGGCAAATTTCATCAAGGAAGCAACAATCATCACCAAAGATCATCACTTTACATCAAGGAATTGGGAAAGGGCCATTTTTCACATCAAAATGGCACCAATTCCCCCATGGGATTGAGAGTTTTCTCATTAGAATAGGATTTGATAGCTTTTATTGTTGTGTTCTTCATTTTATTTCCTATTTTCATGTTTCAAACTAGTTTCATGGGGAATGTTGATCTAACTTGCATAATGAGTTAATTATATGTTTGTTCTTTTGTGTTTGTGCGGGTATAGATTCACCATTCACATTTTGGTGCTAGAAGGAGGGCACAAAACCCCAATTTTAACATTTTCCAGAAAGTTTTCGTGAACAGGTTTGGTCATGAATCTCGATGTAGCACACCTATGGCTTCTTTTAACGCATAGGTGGTGACTTTTGGCACATTCAGGCTCTGTTTTAACGCATACATGGCATATTTTGGCACATCCAGACTCTGTTTTAGTGCATACATGGGATTTTTGGCGCATCTAGGCTCTGTTTTAGTGCATACATGGCATCTTTTAGTGCATCTAGGCTTTGTTTTAGTGCATATGCTCTCTATTTTAGCACTTTTATAGTCAATCTTAAAATGGCCATATCTTGGTCATATAAAAGTATTTTTTGAAGCTTTTTTTTGTTGAAATGGGGTAGAATTCCATAAGCTATGCAATGGGTTAGGTGTTTCTTAGCTTTGATAGAGTTAAAATTTTCAAATTTACACTTAAAGTTAAATCACATTGTAACTTGATCTAAGATTTAGGGTTTTTATGCTTAATCATTCATCTAACCCTCGTATCTTCTTGTTTCTTGATCTCATCGAACATTGATTGCAGGTTTTTGGTGATAAAGAAGGAGAAGAAACAAGGAGGAATCTCTATGGAGCCCTTTCTTTCAAGATTGTAATAAGTGTTTTTAAACACTTTGGGAGCAATTATAATCCCATTTTAAGGATACTGTTATCTTCAAGTTTTTAGGACTCAAATAATTTTTGTTTGGGTTATACAAAGAACCATAGGAAAACTTACTAGATTTTGTTTTGGACTTAATAAATGAACAAACAAATCTCACACTTCAAAGTTGGTGCTTAAAAAGAATTCATATTTTCTTTGTGGTTTAAAATGAGCATGTGTACTCTTTGTTTTGTAATCCCTTATCCAAATTAATATAATTTAAAAATACGTATGAACTTCTCTCGTGCCTCATGACGATCTTGAGAACCAAAAGTCTTTTTATGATATTAGGTTGCATAAGTGATTACCTCCACACTTCAATTTGGATTTTTAAAATTGAACAAACCTTGCGAGTGTGAAGAAAAGGTATTGTATGTGCTCCCACCTAAATGCGTTAGGTGGTCGAACTACAAATCAACTTCTTCGCTACTGTTCGCCTTTAGAAAGCCTGCCTTGGTGGGAAAAAGTACTCACCCCAAGGGAACGACTCAAACCAGTAACGAGCTAAACGCCAAGCTACTCCCAATCGGTATATAAATTCGAATGTTGAGAAAATATCATCATTACAGGAGCTCCTACAGACAAGCAGGCGATACTCTTTGTATGAGTTGATCTTGTCTCTCGTGTGGCCTACTGAACAAGAACTTTGATTAAGAGCCAAAATTGTGTAAAAGCCAAAATCCCTATCTATTTGTTGATGCAAGAACGATTGTTCTAAAGTCATCCCACATTTTTACGGCTCTTAGTAGAGATGAGAAGTATGCCATGGGAGTTTCATGGATACGGATGCTTGGATGACTCGAGAAGCAAGTGCACTGTAAGGGGGAGCCTATGTGGTCAAGCATCTAAGCATCCGTTAAGAGTAGGCGTAGCTAGATTTATCCATGTGGGAACTCAACAAATATTGCCTCATTTTATCCTAGGATTGTGCACCACTTTGGAATTGAAATACTTTGCTTGGATCTAAAACGCTTGAAAAACAAACATTCACAAAGTCTTCAAAATTTCAAACCCTTTAGGGGGAACAAATATCTTTGACAAATCCAAGTGCTCTTGCTTGTCCTGGGGATTTCATCCTTAGAGGCTTCTAAGTATTTGGATTTATATCATAATTTGTTCTCACTAAAGTCAAAGTTAGGAAACTTTTACCTTGATTTCCTTGATTCTCACGTAATGGACTTTGTGGGATGAGAAGAAGTTAGGAAATTAGACATCTAGTTTGGAAAAGATAATCAAGAATTGTTTGTAGTAAAATGAAGTCATTAAGTAAGGTGAAGAAACAATTGAACCCCACACATGTGCTCTTCCAAATGATTTCCCGAAAGATCAAAATCTGAAAACAAAAGTCTAAAGGTCTTAGTCAAAAGGCTCACAAGAAAATTTTGTCTATGCTTTATGAATTTAGAGAAAGATTGACTTTCAACTTTTACAAATGTGCATCAAAGAACAATCCTAATTTGTATGAATTTTATTGTCAACAAAATCCAAGTCTCTTTCAAAATTTCTCACATAGGGAGTACCAAGCATGTTCTTCAATATCGAGGTCTTGTAGAAAGGAGTTCTATCTAGGTCTAATCTAGGATCAAAGTCAAAAATTCTTGTCCATCCCTCAAACATCAATCAAATCTCATCCCATCAACAAATCTTGGGAATCTTGGAAAAATCATTCATGCTAGACTTTTGGAAGATCCAAATCATCTTGTTTGATTAGATGTGTGTAGATGAATGCTTCTCCACACATTTAGTCAAATTATCAATCCTTGTGAATAAGTATACCTCTTGATAAAATCCAACATCTTGAGGTTTATAAGTTCATTATCCAAAATCCAAAAAGAAAATCAAAACCAAAATAATCTTGTTTGGCTAGGAGTGTATAGATGAATCCTTCTTTACACACAGTCAAATTATCATCTTGTGTACAAGTCTACTCTAGGAAAACATCCAACCTCTTAGAGTTTATGAGTTCACTATCCAAACCAAATCCAATCAACCCAAAGTCAAGATAAAATCAAGCCAATCCAAACCAAATCAAATCTAAATCTAAAAAGTTCCAAAGTCCAATATCTCCTTCAAGATTTCTCAAGAGTTCAATCATTCACATCATCCATTTTCCATTTATCTTATCATCACACTTTGATCCTTAACCATCCTGTATTTTCTCTTTTGTACCTAAAGTTAGATCAGTCTAAATAATTAGAGGTTCACCTCACACATTCTTGAAAATTGATCCCTATTTTATGGTGTAAACTAGATCGCAACACAAGAAGAACATGGAAACCAACAAAGAAACATGAGATTCGAGTGACTTAAGCCAAACCGCTCCCAAAATGAATCCCATTGGATCAAGCAATCCCTTAACCAATCTTCCTCTATCATCACAAAATCCTCAAGAGGAAGGTCAAGTGGAAGACATCACCAATAATGTCTTAGGGATGACATAATATGAAATCCTTGAAATGATTCAAAATCCTAAAACTCATAGAATTGGAAATACCATAATGAGGCTAAATCCCTCCCAATACATGCTTGAATTGGCAAAAGAAGGGACTAAACTCCCGATTTTGATGTAAGCACTATTATGGAGAAGCCTCTTGGGATCATGCTCCCAACCTCATCCACGCATCCATTTCAAGGCATCACTCAAAGCATCCCACAAATCACATCATCCATTGCTCCAACTCAACAAATTATCAACAAGGGAAGCTCATTGCTTCATGCACTTGAAAACATCCCCTTATGAACAACCAAGATTTGGATGCGAACACCATACTGGGTCAATCTGTCCCGTTGAATCCATTACACCCATACATTCTGCTCGCATTTCATGATCCCCCCAATCCATCCTCTTTTCACACAACACCAGCCTGTTCTCTCAACACACAAACCTCTCTCCCCATGACCTCAAAAGGATAAGGTGAATTATTTGGATCAGGGGGAATCTTCAATCCCTCATCATCATCATCATCATTTCTCCAAGGAAATACACCACCCATTTTCCCACCATTTCCACCATTTCCACCTTTTCCATTAACATCCACACCACCCCTTGGGATGGACCTTCCCCCTTTACCAACTATCAATCAACAAAATTCAGGCAACCCTCCAATCATAAATCAAAACATCATTCTGAATCCTCCCATCTTGCCATCAATATCGTAACAACAGGTGGCAAACTTTCAAGCAACCCCAACAATCAACACATCATCTACCATCCCCCAAGTATCTCAAAACATGGTCTCCCAAGGACCAAGCATATCAATCACACCATCCACCACACAAACCCCAAATATCAATACAATAGTTCCTCTCATCACAATAACCAACACTATTCCTAATCCACCACCACCATTGCCAAAACCCAACATGGAAAACTCATTTAACATCGTGTTGCAAGCACCTCAACAAGCCTCATATCAAAAGGCATTTCAATAAATTCAAAATCAACAAGTTGCACAGCTAGTTTCCCAACAAGTGCGAGCACAATTAGAGGCACAACAATTGCAAAATTCTACTCAAGATCAAGCTTTACTGCAACAACAACAAGCCATCCAGTCTGTGTAAGTAGCTCAAGCCACACAAGTTTCCCAGGCTGCACAAGTAGCCCAACAAGCACAAGTTCAAGCCCAATCCCAATATCATGCTCAACAAGCGCAAGAACAAGCTCAATACCAGGCACAATTGCAAGCAACTCAACAACAAGCATATCAACAAGCCCTATAATAGTATCAAACGCAACAAGAATCAACCCAATTACTAGCCCAACAACAATCTTTGTTGGCACAACAAAAATAAGACCAACAAAATGTGTTGTTGACACAACAACAACAAGACCAACAACAAGCGTTGTTGGCACAACAAAAAATGCAAGCATATCAAAAAGCCTTAATCGCACAACAGAGCTTGCAACAGACTCCCACCAACACACCTAACACTCCACCCATCACTCAAACACCTCAACCACTTCATAACACATTCACTCCACCTCCTAATCCACAAGATGATGTGACAACACAAATCAAATTTCTCTCACAACAAGTGCTCGATCTCCAATTAGGGAAAACAATAAAGACACCAAGCAATTTGTGCCCTTATCCTTTCGACAGGAGCTTGGCAATGGTATCATTCCCCAAGGGATTCAAAATCCCTAAATTTGACAAATATCGTGGGATAGGAAACCCCGAGGATCACATCACAAAATTCCAAGTACATTGTATGGAATTCACATATGATGATACATATTTGATGTGGCTATTTCCTCAAAGCTTGGTTGGCCCTACCATGGAGTGGTTCTCTCACTTTCCTATTGGCATCAAAAGGTTCCAAGAGATCGTAGACGCATTCATAAAGAACTATGCATTCAACATTGGCATGGATCTTAGTCTAGAGGAACTATCTATGCTCAAACAAGGTAAGGGGGAATCATTCGCTTCCTTCCTACAATAATGGCAATCCAAGGCCAATAGGAGTAAGTGGGCCATGCTGAAAGAGCAACAAATTTGCACCATCATTTCCAATATGGAGAAAACCTTGGCATTCCATCTAAAAATGCACTGCATTACGACTTACGACCAATTGATCCCCAATACGCTTTAACATCGAATGAGCCCTTATTGCACAAGGGGGACACCCGCATATCCAAAGCATCAAGACAACTACCCTTCCACAATATATAACAAAAAACCTCACACATGGGCAAAAAATAGGAACATCACTAATGATGGTGTAGTTGATGCCAAGGTCATAATCAGTGCTCCAAAGCATAACACCCAAACATATCAGTAACCACAAAACAACAATCACAATAACATGCAAACCAATGCGGTATCACAACAACCACCCAATAATCAAATCAATAATCTGAATAATCAAGGGGGACCACCTCCATGAAACAAATATCCCCCAAGAGAAAGTTTACAGCCATTGGGGAATTAGTCGAATCTGTCATGAAGAAACTGGTAAATGAGAATCACATCAAAATCCCCACTTATGAGAATTATCAAGAGCCCCAAGTAAAACCACCATGGTACAATGAAAACTATCTTTGTGATTTTTATAAAATCAAGAGGCACACAACAACCAATTGCGTGAAGCTAAAAAATCTAATAGACATCATCGATGACAAGATCATAAATGTGGAACAACCAAATAGAAATCAAGACCTTAAGATATATACGAATCCGATGCCGGATCATAACAAAGGAAAATAAAATTATGCCAATGTGAACCATGTGTACTATCATGTTATCGTATCTCTAGACGAATGGGTCACTGTTGTTAACATCAAGGGAGCTAAATCTGATTGTGGAGTCACCACGCGCAGTGGAAAATTCACTATTGTTGGGTCATCACAACCACCTTGGGCATCCACCTCAAATCCAAATTCTACTCCTAATGGCTACAATGTCTTGGACCAATTGAAAAGGACTCTCGCTAAGATCTCCATCATGGAGTTCCTAAAGATTTCATCATCCCATAGAGAAATCCTTGAGGAAGCATTGGATTTGTCGACATTTCAATTAGAAAATTTGGAGTGCTTATTGGAAACAGACAACTATTTCAAGTGTTATAGTACTACTCTTCAAATTATAGAGAGGAAGATCTCTCTTTGTTAATATTCTACGTGAAAAAGGGTACTAAGGTTCCTATATTTTTTACTCAACGGTAGGACACAAGGGTGCATAAACACAATGCACCGTAGCTAAGCTTTTCTCTGGTTTCCACAGATCTTAACTACAACTAAACTAGCTTCTAAACTATCCTACCTCCTCAAGATAAATAGAGCATGAGGGCATAGGAGCAAAATGGATGGGTTGGATCACTCGAATCCTCCATCTCCGTAGAATATGGTCGAGGCTCTGAACTCTCGGATATATGATTGGGATAAGGTTTTATGCAAGTGAATACTCTTTACAGTAGGTTGGATCAGAGACTTGCCAAGGAGGAGGAACCCCTATCCGAGGTATAGGCTTGGAAATAACTTACTGGAAAGAACAAGGTATGAAGATATGGATATCATGCTTTCTAAGGAGGAGGAACCCCTATCTGAAGTGTAGGCTAAAATGTGGATCTTTAAACAACATCAAATGATAGTAATCAATGACAAAATATCCAAGGAGGAGGAACCCCTATCCAAGGAGGAGATTGAAACAATAAACTATTAAGAACAAAAGGAGTTGGATCAACTCAAAACTTAGATCAAATATGCATACGCCATCTGACTTTCTTCTTCAATATTTTCCAAAGAATTTACAAAGATTGGGACAACAAAGGCACAAAATCATGCACAATTACGATCAACCAACAAACTCTCATCCAATAGTGAACAAATACAAACAAGCAAACTGTGACAATAATGGCGCAACAATTTTGCATAGTAAATAAAGGTTAAACAAATAATGAGCCCAAGGCTCTTATTTATAGAAACTCGAAGGAGTAGGCAACCCTAAAGTCTCCTTGAGTTAACAATCAGTTGTTTCCAATCAACAAAATTTATTCCTATGTCTAAAAGTAGGTGAGCAAGCAGTTAACTGGAAATCTATTTCAGTTAACTGAAACTAAACAAAAGTCAAACTGGAAGTCTACCTCAGTTGACTAACAGCTAACTAAAAGTGAACTTACATTACAAATGTGTCTCCAAAATAGACATCCACCTTTAAATGAGATCTGAGATCCACAAATCGTGGGAGTCAATTAGACATCCTTGATTAGTGGGATCTGACATGCATGATCTGTGGAGATCTGGAGTCAACTTGGAAAGGGGCATCAAGTTGACTTCAGTTGCTACATTGGAGGGTAGGACATCCTTCTTGAGGGTTTGACACTTTATCACTCCTAGTCAACAATTCTTCTATTCATTTATTGACTTCTTCTGCCTTACACAATCTGCTTTTGATATTCAACCTTCTTTACAGCTGCATCATCTGGACTTGTTGACATGAAGTGTGGAAGGTAGTGTGATAGTGACCTGATGGCAGCTCTGTATTTGAACTGACTACCTTCCGCATTTGGCTATCCATTGAATGGTGATGTTGTTCATGCCTTCCAAGGCGTCCAACTTGAATACATGCTTTACTTGATGCATGTTTGTGTCAAGTGTTTTCATGAAATGGTGAAGTAAGACCATTTTGGTCTTGATTTCAACTTGGGAGTACTGCATTCTGAAAAACTTGATCATTGCCTATAAACACAGATATGTTCAAACAAATTTTGGAAACCCTTTAAAATAGCCATCCGTCGAGAAGTATTTTTCTGGGAAAAATCTAGCACATGGGTTTTGTTCGCGCTTCGATGCTCAACAAACCCAGTTCGTTAGATTTTGATTTTGAGACTTTTCCAGAAAAATCCCTAAAAATAGGGGCAACAAGTTTGTTGTTTTTGGAAAATCTGGAAAGATGGGTTTCACTGGAAAACTATGTTGATCATACCCAGTTGGTCAGATCTGTGGTAGTTTATTATATTTTGTGACATGCAAGAATTTTGAGATAGAAGAGAGGAAGTAGACAAGAGGTGGATTGTAATTTATTGGCTGCCTCTTTGTAAAAATCTTCCTCTGAATTCAACCTCTGAGAAAAATCCCCTTCTGCCATTGATCTTCAAAAAATATTGAAGAACGGTCCAAAACCCTTGCCAGATTTGGGAAAGATGTTCTTGAGAGCAATTTGTTGTTTTGATCTTCTACCTACAAAAGAAATAATGAAGAATGGATGCCTTGATGCTTTGATATGTCAAATTGGAATTACAAGCATCAATTGGGCATCCAACTCATGATTGAGCCTAATTTGGAGTTCTAAAAGCTAATTTCCACTAATCGTGGAGTGTTTGGCTTCTTTTTGCCTCCAAAATTTGTTAACTCAAGTCAACAAATTACCTTTGACATTTTTGGCACCACTTCTTGGATGTTGAGCATTTTTTCATCATTTTTAAGCTGAACTGCCTCTATTTGATCTTCGCTCTTGGTTGTTCAATTGATCTTCAACAATTGCTGACAGATCTGTTGTTGAAATGTGATCAGCTTGAAGAGATATGCCTAGGAGTTATCAGCTCAGAAAACTGAGTTTGAGCCTCTAGATTAAAGGGTGCCTTTCTCCAAGAGGGGTGCTTTTAGCTTTGCCTTAGTAATTTTTTATGACTATTCTTCGTTTTGGCCCTTTTAGACCCTCTGTGCTTTGATCTAATGTTAATGCTGATTGATGAGTCGGATAACCCTACTTGATCACGCGTCAGGTAACTGGCTCTGTCCTAGAAAGGATGACTGAATTCTCAGCTTCTGAAGGTAAGTTTGTTTCCTTCAAATCTAAGGGTGCCCCTGACTAGTAGGGGCACCTTTGACCTTTTGACCGATTTTATCCATGTTGAAAATTATCTGCTTTGATCTCTATCATCAGATGATTCAATTTTTAGATTCCTTTGCTAACAATCTCATTGTTGAGATTGGTCAAAGCTGAGAAGGTTGTCTTGGAGGTTAGTGAGCAATCAAGCTGCATCTACATGTTCCAAAGAAAGGGCACCTTTCTTCAAGAGGGGCACTTTTCTTCTATACTTAGCCAATTGCTTGGCATGTTCTTTTAGTCTTCTCCTTTGGCGTTATCTGCTTGATCTCAACTTCTGACTATTTGACATGTCCTATGAATGTGTTGTCAGATTGATCACGTAGCTCGGAGAGAGCTGAAAAAATGTTATGTATAGAGCAGCTGCTGGTAGATTCATTAGATTATTTGAAATTAGGGGAGCCCCTGGCTAGTAGGGGCATGTTTGCCATGAAGTTCTCTGATTTTCCTTGTTCATTGCTTGTAGACTCTCCATACTTCGTTGATGTTTTGCTAGTGATCCCTGAATCAGATGATCTCACTCTATGGTGTGTTGATTAGCCAACACGAACGCAAAGAAGATGACTTCTTTGAAGGTGTCAGGTGACTGCATTTTCCCTTTGAGATGAAAGGGCACCTTTCTTCAAGAGGGGCGCCTTTTCGACTACTGATTGCATTTTGCCTTGGTAGCAAAGCGTCCACCTTCCAGAGTTAGCCAAATTTTGGCCTTTTTCATTTTGAGAATCTCCTTCATCGAATAACATCTTTTTCAACCTTTTTCGCCATGTCTTCTTTGTTGGATATTTTGAAGTTTAGCTTTCAACACCTGACACTCGCCAATCTACCATTAATGGTTGTGGAGCTCCTAACTTTGTTCTTGAAAAACGAGAATAGATCCACCAGAATAAAACATGTCTTTTGATGATTCTAACTTGATCAATGTGATCGTGAACTCGATTAACCCTATCAAAATCATTCTCAATCATTTTCGGAAAGGTCCTATTTTCAGGGGTTTCCCTAAAAATAGGGGCACAAAACCCTAATTTTCATATTTTTTAGAATTTTAACCATAGGTTCCTTGACAAAAACCCACAAAAACCTTATGTTTGGTCTGACCTATAACAAAATTTTGACGACATTTTTACATGATTTAGCTCAATTTAAGCAGAATGCCAAAAAATTATTTTGGGTATAACATAAGGCTCTACCTGGTGACCATCTTAGATACCTACACCATAGGAGAACCGAGAATCTCAAGTTTCGCATACCAGTAATTCTATTAGTTGGGCAATGGAGTCGGGACTTATTTCCTAATTCACATAAGAATTAAAGTTCACCTTCTTTATTGGGGCTCACCTATTTATTCACCTAAAAACAAGACTACCTATGAAATCACCTAAAACATGATAATACTTTATGGAACGGGGAAAAACATAACAACATAACAATAAAGCGAAAGAAAATTTATTTACAAAATACTCACCCATCCACGAAGGGATGAAATGCTTCAAGTATTGCTCATTGTAGGGTAATGGAAAGAGCCTCCCATCTGAATGTGAGAGAATGTAGGAATTCTCTCTTTCAACATCATGGATCAGGAATGGGCCCAACCAAAGGGAGTCAAATTTTTCGTGCATTCCCTTTGGTTCGTGTCACTTGTCCCACAAAAGGACTTTGTATCCAATCTGAAAGTATCGTTGCCAAGCCTTCTTGTTGAAGATCTTCTTCACTCTTTATGGATGCTGAGTGATCTTATCAACAACCTCCACCCTCTCCTCTTGTAGTTGTGTCAGACACAAGATGCGCTTTTGGATTGGATCCTTGAACTCTTCATCTTCTACTACGGATGTCAACTGCAAAGCTAACAACTGCAAAGTGATGGGTAGCGTCGCTTCAATGCCATACATGATAACGAAGGGGGAAGTGTTGATAGCTCTCTTAGGCGTGATCCTGTCAGCCCAAAGAGCGTTGTATAGCTTAGTGTGCCAAGCCCGTTGATTGGATTCAACCATCTTGCACACGATCGTGACTATGTTCTTATTAGATAACTCAGCCTATCCATTGCCTTGTGGATAGTAATATGAAGAATGGGATAGTGTGATGCCATAGGAAGCTCGTAGCATTGTTGGTCATGATCTTTCTTGGTACTCTAAAACGTGTGATTATATTTTCTTTGAGGAAATTGTACACGACTTCAGAAGTAGCATTCTTCATAGGAATTGCTTCAATCCATTTGGTAAAATAGTTCGTTGCTATAAGGACATAGACATGTCCCTTACGAGAATGTGGGTTTATTGGACCTATGAAGTCGATACCCCATTTTTGGAATGGAGCATCTATGATCACCGACCTTAATGGAATGGATGCTAGCTTAAGTTTGCCAATAAAATGTTGGCACTGCTAACACTTGCACACCCATTCATATGCGTCGTGGAACAAAGTTGGCCAGAAGAACTGTGCCCACAAAATTTTGAACACTTTGATCCTTGATGAAAAGTGGCCACCACATGCCTCATTGTGAAATGCTTCCAACAACCACCATTGTTGGTCTCTATTGACGCAAATCAAGAACGTCCCATCAAGCCCACACTTGTCTATAACATTGCCTCGCAAAACATAGTTTTGTGCTCTTAAGCTCAGGGTTATTTTTGTTCTTTGTCCAAGTGGGTTGGATATTCTCCATAGGTTGCATAGTACCATAGCTTTGAGTACCACTCCTCCACAGAATCAACTAGTAAGACCATTGGAAGGTCTTCTTCAATTTTCGTTCCTACCTCACCATTAGTCGCTTGATACTTTAGATCACCGTCTTCTGCCATGAGCTAACATAGACCTCTCCCACATACGAGTTTGGTCCTCTTGATATCCAAGTCATATTCCTAGACCTTGGTGATCTAGTTGTCTCTTTTATTTCCCATCTCCTACTGTGTTGGAATACTCTTGACTGCAGGGTCAGTAACATAAACTGTTGTGCGAGAATTTAAAATATAGAATCTAAAAAATTTCATAGATCTCACAATGACATAGGTGTTCTTTTTAATTTGAGTGTACTAGACTTCACTGATCTTGAAACTACTGCTCATGAAGGCAATCGACGATTTCGTTTCTTCGTTCAACTTCTGTGTTAGTATGGAAAAGAGGGTGTATTCTGACGCGTAACAGTAAAGAATGATTTCCTTACTAAAATCAGGTTGAATAAACATTGGTGCCTTACTGATGGCTTCTTTTATCTTGGCGAATGCATCCTTTCCTTTTTTGTTCCATTTGAAGGCGGCCTCCTTCTTCATCATTACTGATATATCTTTAGTTAGCTTCGAGAAATTAGGTACAAATCTTTGTATGAAATTTACCTTTCTGAAGAAGGAATGCACCTAAGTGGTATTGGTTGGGAGAGATAGGTTCTTGATTGAATCTACTTGATGTGGATCAATCCGAGTTCCTTCTTTAGAGATGATATGGCCCAGTAGTTTTCCTTTCGTCACCACAAAGATAGATTTCTTTGGATTCAATGATATGTGATGATACCTACATCTCTCAAACACTTTCACTAAGTGTTGAAAATGATCTTGCCACTTCCATGAGAAAGCGGTAAGGTTGTCAAGGTAGATGACTATCACTTTGTTCTTTAGATCTCCAAACGCTAAGTCCATGGCTCGTTGAAAGGTGGCACTAATGTTGATGAGGCCAAAGGTATCCTCTCATAGGTGAACATTCCCCATGGGGTGGTGAACATTGTCTTGATCTGATCCTCATTGGCTATTGCAATTTGATTGTATTTCAAAAAGCTATCAAGTAATGACAACATCTCTGATCTGGTAACTGTCTACGAGTATGCTCCATGATAGGTAAAGGATAATTATCCTTTAATGACGATTGGTTGAGGTTCCTGAAGTTGACACAAATCCGGATCTCTATGTTCTTCTTGCACATAGGAACTATATTGGACACCTAGGTAGAATGATGGATTGGAAATATGATCTTGGTGTCCACCATCTTTTGTACCTTCATGTAGATTGTGTCTTGGACATGCGGGTTGTAATGCCTCTGCTTCTGCCTAAAAGGCTTGATATCTGACTTGAGTGGAATTGTATGGGACAATTCCCTTGGTGTGAAGACTTTAAGATCTTGATAGGTCCATGCAAAGACATCTCTGTACTGCGTGAAAAAGGAGATAAACTTGTCGCTTTCCTTTGTAGTGCAACACTTTCCCAAGTTGACAAATCAAGGATTATCTTCGGTGCCGATGTTGACTTGACTATAATTAGCAGATGTTTTGTTGCCTAAATTTATTTGATCTTGCATGTGTCTATCATGTTTTTCAAATGTCCTCCAAGGATACTAGACCCTTGGGGATGTTGTTACCTCTTAGCTAGATGATGTTGGATATAGTTGCTTCAAAATCTTCCGCTATAGAATCTCTGAAAGGAGAAGTACTTCCTTCAAAGAATAGTTCTTTATAATTGTCTCCAATGCAGAGGAATTCCTTGATATCATCATCATTATCAAGGACCTACCAATTTTCACAATTGTTGGGGACAAATGGTCTGTACACGAGCTCAATAGCGAAGGCATTCTAACGAAAGTCAGAATGGGGCATGAAGAGTGCAACCAACATCGTGAGGGCATCTTCTTTGCTATTCTGCTCACGTGGAATATACTTTATGTTGAATGCTTTAAACCAATCAATAACATTCCACACCCTTTGTCGATAAGCCTGAAGGTGACCTTTTCTTACTTGATAGCGTTCTCTGACCTATTGGATGATCAACTCTGCATCACCTTCGACTTGAATGTATTTTACACCCATATCCCTTGCATTCTTGAGGCCTAGTATGAGCGCCTCATATTCTATAGTGTTGTTCGTGTTATCGAACTGCAAGTGATAAGAAAATGGATATAAAACTCCTTCGGGAGAGGTAATGACAACTCCTACTCCTGAGCCTGCTATCAAGCAACTCCCATTGAATTGCATTGTCCACATATTTGATCCTTCATTTGATGTAATTTTGGAAAATACAACCTTCTTTTCCTCTTCAATTACTTCGGATAGCATAGCATACGTACTAGGACCCGTACTTTGATGTAGCACTTGTGCTTTGGGGTCCTAAGATTTCACCACTGTGAATTTTGACTTAGCCTCCGATTCTAACTTGAAGCTACCTTTCCTTAATGGAATAATTATGTACGACCAATCCAATTGAATCTCACCTTTGAGATCCTTGCAAAAGCTTTGACTTAGTAACTTCCCATAACTGATTGGATTTTCAACGATGAGGATCGTCATCATGATCTTCTTTTCTGGGTAGGATGCCAATCTTACTTATGCGTCCTTCAATTGGCCGACCAATGGCATCGGTTTTGATTCAAGTGAGTAACACTTGTCATGGGTTTCAGTCCATGATAGTCCCAATGCATTCATGATCTGCAATGGCATGACGTTGTTCAATGCTCCTGAGTCAATGATGTAGTTGCTGAGTTTATAACCTCCCATATATAGAGATATGTAGAAGGTCTTGGGATTTTCTCCCACTGGTAGGAAAGATTCTAGCAATGAAGGTTGAATGACAACCTGCCTCTATACTACTTTGAGAATCTGATCCATATGATCGGGATGATCCTAGAGATACTCTAGCTGTGAGATGTGTACCTTCTTCTTCATCATAGACGTCACAATGACAAAGTTCATCGAGGATGGATCTTGAGCACTTGATGTGGCATTCTCCTGTGTAGACTTGGGATTAGAAGTGGAAGCTTCTTTTCCCTTTTCATTTGACTTCCATCTTCCTCTTTTTGTACTTTGAAATTTTGAGCATGTGTGAACATAGGCATCGACATATTCTCATGGTTGACAACAAGAGAGTACTGATGGTAGTCTTCTTCTTCTTGATTTTCTAGTTCGCTATGAAAGTATCCCGTTGCAGAGTCACCATCAAAATTCTCTATTTGTGGTGAGACAACATTCACATTTGAAGGTACAAAACTTGGGCTTGGTGCTTGATCTCCGATGTATCCCATGATCTGGTTCATCCTTTGATTCTCAAGGCATGTGGATCTGGTGTGTTCATCTGTCTCATGGAAACAACAAAACACATTAGATCTTTCGACCTCTACTTCTCTTTGTGGAGGTCCTTGATTTCTAGGCTTGTAGTTGTTGAAAGGCTGGAAATTATTCTTCTTTGGCTGGTACTACTGTTGAGGCTGGTATTGTTGTTGTTGTTGATATATTGGTGGTGTGGGTAGTGCTTGCTGCCCTTGATTGGGTGACTGTCTCTTCAAGAGAGTCACTTCATTTGCTACCTTTTGTAGTAGTGGATCTGCTGATGCTTGGACCAACGATGTGATAGCATTTCCCTTCATCTTTCCCGTGGTCATCATGTGATCCTTGATCTCGGTAGCCTTCTCTTGTGCAACTTGTAAGTCCTCTTCGTGGCTTCCTTTGATGAAAAAAATCTATTTCTGAGGGAAGGACGTTGATGAAGTTTCTCATCAAAATCTTGTTTGATGGATTGAGTGTGTGAGAGAGACGTTTAGATAGGCGATTAAACCTTGCTATGAACTCCCTCATCAATTTTGTAGGCTCCATCTTAGAGTTTGATAATCGAGCAAATAACTGATGGCTGTCTTCGGTGGGCTTGAATCTTGCCAAGAACTTCTCGCCCATGTCCTCCTAGTTTCTGATGACTCCTAGTGGTAAGTGATGGAACCAATCGAAAGCATTTTCCTCAAGAGTTTCGACAAAGATTCGAATGACGATATCTTCATGTGGTACAAACAGAACGAAGTAAGCCACTGTGAACGCTGATATATGCTCATTGGGGTGTTTAGCCCCATCATCGAAGAATCTTGGGAAGTGCTTTCACGATCCCTTGGGAATTTCATGATTGCCTTGTAAGGCCAATGGGCCTATGTTGTTACCCCATGAAAAAGGTTTTGGATGTCTCACGGCTCTTTTGGAACATATTGTGTCCATTTTTGTTATTGTCATTGCCATTTCAACCATTGCCATTGTCATCATTTTTTCCATTGTTGTTGTTACCATTATTATGGCTATTGTCATTATTATTGCCAATGTCGTTGTTATTGGCATTGTCATTATAGAGGCGGTTGTATTCCATCACTTGAGTTGGAGGTTCTTGCTGTTGTTCTTCTAGAAAATGTTCAGGAACCTCTTCAAAGATTTTCTCTATATGGGATGCTTCTCTGATGTCTTCTTGAAACAGAGGATTTTTTTTCCTTTGTATGTAAACTCGATGAGCCAGGATGCTTACTGCCACGCAGGTGGTAGTAACACTGGTCTCTCGGCTGCAAGATCAACCTTTCTTTCTTCCTCGTACAGAGTAACAGTTGTGGCTCTCCTCTGAGCTAGTGATGTATTCTCTTCGAAGATAAAAGTACGCAAGCTATTGATGATGTCCATCTGCTCTCCTTCAATGAATGTAAGATTTGGTTGGAGAGTTGCTAGAGCAAGATCAGGCTATTCAACTGGAGCCCAAGGACGCTAGATGCCCATTTCATGTCATAAAAGCGTTAGCTTTTTCTTGAAGTTTTATGCCTCGTTGCCCCATGGTGGGCCCCAGAAAAATGTTGGCATTTCAATTAGCACCTCTGGAGTGCATATTGGAAATAGACAACTATTGCAAGTGTTATAGTACTACTCTTCAAATTATAGACAGGAAGATCTCTCTTTGCTGATCTTCTACGTAAAAAAGGGTACTCGGTTCCTATCTTTTTTACTCAGTGGTAGGACATAAGGGTGCATAAACATAATGCGTCATAGCTAAGCTTTTCTTTGGTTTCCATAGATCTTAAATATGACTAAACTAGCTTCTAAAATATCCTACCTCCTCAAGATAAATAGAGCATGAGGGCATAGGAGTGAAATGGATGGGTTGGATCACTTGAATCCTCTGTCTTCGTAGAATATGGCCAAGGCTCTGAACTCTCAGATACATGCTTGAGATAACATTTTATGCAAGTGAACACTCTTTACGGTAGGTTGGATCAAAGACTTTCCAAGGAGGAGGAACCCCTATCCGAGGTATAGGCTTGGAAACAACTTACTGGAAACAACAAGGTATGAAGATATGGATATCAAGATTTCTGAGGAGGAACCTTGTCCGAAGTGTAGGCTGAAATCCAAATCTTTAAACAACATCAAACGATAGTAATCAATGACAAAATATCCAAGGAGGAGGAACCCCTATCCGAGGAGGAGATTGAAACAATAAACTATTAAGAACAAAAGACATTGGATCAACTCAAAACTTAGATCAAATATGCATACGCCCTCTGACTTTCTTCTTCAAGATTTTCCAAAGAATTTACAAAGATTGGGACAACAAAGGCAAAAAATCATGCACAATTACGATCAACCAACAAATTCTCATCCAAGAGTGAACAAATACAAACAAGCAAACTCTGAAAATAATGGCGCAACAATTTTGCATAGTAAATAAAGGTTAAACAAATAATGAGCCCAAGGCTCTTATTTATAGAAACTCGAAGGAGTAGGCAACCCTAAAGTCTCCTTGCGTTAACAATCAGTTCTTTCCAATCAACAAAATTTATTCCTATGTCTAAAAGTAGGTGAGCAAGCAGTTAACTGGAAATCTATTTCAGTTAACTAAAACTAAACAAAAGTCAAACTGGAAGTCTACCTCAGTTGA
Source organism: Sequoiadendron giganteum (assembly GCA_007115665.2). Lineage (NCBI taxonomy): Eukaryota > Viridiplantae > Streptophyta > Pinopsida > Cupressales > Cupressaceae > Sequoiadendron > Sequoiadendron giganteum. Next base: position 341,360,502 of record CM021101.1, on the reverse strand, counting down.
CTGACACCTAACTAAAAGTGAACTTAAATTACAAATATGTCTCCAAAATAGACATCCACCTTTAAATGAGATTTGAGATCCACAAATCATGGGAGTCAATTAGACATCCTTGATTAGTGGGATCTAACATGCATGATCTGTGGAGATCTGGAGTCAACTTGGAAAGGGGCATCAAGTTGACTTCCAAAAAGAAAAAATTATCCTCTAGTGAAAACCACTTCGGTGGCGCTTTGGGTAAGTACCTGGTGAAAACCTGGCAAACAAGCACCTTGTATAAATAAGCACTCTCCATCCACTATGATCTCTATGGCTTATTCTGCACCACCTACCACCGTCTTTCACTTTTCATCCATCTCATCCTTCCATCCATCCATCCGTGTTCGTATCATAGCTTGATCTTATGTTCGTATCATGTTCCACCCTAGTACTACTTGGCACATCCCTAAGGTCATTTTCTACTACCTATATCAAATTAGTCTATCGCATCATGTTGGGGGCATGTTATTTTACCTACATTGCATTGGATTCATGTACATCCTTGAAGTCTTCCTTAAAATAAAAAAAATCCAAAAACATTCATAAAATCCTTCAAACAATCCAAAAACATCAGAAAATCAAAAATCCTAAAACATGTAAAAAATTCCAAAAAATCAAAATAGTGGAGTCATCTTGTCGAACTACGTCATCTCTGAGCTTGAACGTAGGCAAGGTTGATCTTTGATCATCCCCCGAGACACCCTAGGTCAGTCCTTTAGGAGTCTGTCGCAATAAGCTGGCAATCCATTTGTTCATATCTCATCAATAAACTGAGTCTCTGTTAGTTGAACTACATGGTCTCTGCATACATAATGTAGGCAAGGCTAATCTGTTGATCAGCTCGCGAGACCCCTTGGATAGGTCTTTAGGTTAGTCTTTTGGTCAAAATCTTAGAAAAACCTAAATATCTAAACATTTGTAAAACATCTCAAAAAATCCCAAAACAACCTCAAAATATTTCAAAAACATCCAAATATTTGAAAAAATCCATCCATCTCCATTTCGCTTTCACTCAGAATAATCTCATTCATAATAAATCATCATCATCTTCATCCTTTGGTAAAACCAGTCAGAAGCAAGTCTAGCAGGTTCAAAAGTGAAAACCCAATCATCAAAGTCTCAAGTCTAGGTCAGTAAGTAAGCAAGTTAGTCAACTCTGAGTATCAATAGCTTATCATCCAATCAATCCCAAAATCATCTAATAACAACATGTCTTAGGATGCATCTTTCCTACAATAGACATCAACATCAGGCATCACCATAGTTTAGTCTTGGCTAGCGGTATGAAGAACATTATCTTGTTTGTTTACTTGATCTTTGTCTTTTGACTAATCTTATTGTGCTCATTCCGATGACCTCTCGATGATGTCCAAACAAAACGATTTAGAGAGAAAGGAATGGGGCAATGATCATTATCTTTTTTATCTGCTGTGCTCGTTGGATATTCCTTGTAAAATAACTTCGTCATGCATGGTTTGTTTGGTTTGTAGGGAGGGTGTTCTAGATGTCTTGTTGACCACATAGGAAGGATTTCTTTTCTATGTTTTGGCCTGAGATGTTTAGAATATCTAAAGTACATTTTGAATAAGGTTCCATATGTCAGGTGTGAACAAGAGTACTCCTATTTGATCATCAAGTCAAAGTCCATCACACTAGGTACAATGCCATCCTGGTTATTTATACCTTGATGCATCGTACCTATGTGTATTATCAAACATAAGGTAAATGCCCCTTTTTAAAATCCCAATCCCTGGTAAGCAACTCATCATCATCATTAATAGTGTAGGTGTTGGACCGTCTTTTCATTTTTCTTATTTCTTCTATCTTCTTTCCATACTAACATGGTACAATGACAATTAATCAAAAACATCACCAATGCATCCATCTTGAACCTCTTTGTCGCGCGATCGACCCTCAAATCAAAATTTTTGCTCGATTTCTTGAGGGGGCAATGTACCAGTGTACTTTCCACTAGGGCATCTAGAAAAATCAAAATTTTCTTGAATTTTGATCTTGGTAGTTTATTCTTTGAACCAACACAACAAGCACATTGCTTCAAAGAGGGGCAAAATGTAGACGTCAAAATTATCTTGATTGATATCATGCACTTGATCCTGATCTTACTAACATCATTTCTTTCTGAATCATCTCCCGACTAGTCAATTTAATTAAATAATCTTTATTTGATTAAATTCATCATACTTCCTCTTTTAATTAAATAAATCAAATTTATCTGATTAAATCACCCGCTTCTATTAATTAAATAAATTATTTTATTTAATTAATCTGATAGTCCCTCTTTTAATTAAATGATTCACTTTATTTAATTAATCTCTAAAGTCATCTCTTTTAAATTAAATAAATTAATTTTTATTTGATTTAATCTAACATCACTTTCCTTAGTTAAATAAAACAATATTTATTTAATTAAATCTAAATCTATTATTCATCTCATTTTGATTTATTTAAATCCTAAAATCTAAATCAAATGGTCAAATCAACTAATCCCCTTCTAAATTAATCAAATCCTGATTAATCCTAATCCTAATCCATCAAATCCTCTAGATTTTGCAACTTGCACAATAAATCATTTTAATTGATTTATTAAATCTCTTATTTTCTCTCAACATGGCATCAAAGAGGGGATATTCTTCAAATTCAAAAATCCTTCCAAAAGGATGTGTACATCCAACAAGGCATTAAAGGCCTCTTACATGTCCTTTGCATTGAGCCAAGTGGCATTAACTCGATTTCCTTCTCCTTCCAACATGTCATCTCAACAATTTCAAATTCCACCTAACTTCATTTATTTGCACATTCATCAAAATATACTCATTCCTCCTCCAATCACATGTGGACAAGTGGCCTTCTCTCATTGTTTGGTCTTTTGTCCCACATTCATCCATTTTGCCTCTTCCTCCATCATTCTTTTCTATTTATAGGAGAATCTCATTTGAATCTAGGATCCATCAACAAAGAGCACAATCACTATAGGCATTTAGCATTTGAGCTCATAACATTTTCATATTTTGCAATCAATTTAGCTAGGTTATTGGCAAATTTCATCAAAGAAGTAACAATCATCACCAAAGATCATCGCTTTACATCAAGGAATTGGGAAAGGGCCATTTTCCACATCAAAATGACACCAATTCCCCCATGGGATTGAGAGTTTTCTCATTAGAATAGGATTTGATAGCTTTTATTGTTGTGTTCTTCATTTTATTTCCTATTTTTATGTTTCAAACTAATTTCATGGGGAATGTTGATCTAACTTGCATAATAAGCTAATTATATGTTTGTTCTTTTGTGTTTGTGCAGGTATAGATTCACCATTCACAATAATATAAGGAGGAGTCAACCATTATCACATTTGGTTGTAAGGAAGAGGGGCCGATATTTACAGTCACTTTAATTGAAGAAAAAATAAAGAAACAAAAGAGATTTTTTTCCCTACAGAGAATGCAGTGAAGTGGTATAAAGTTCATGGAATTTGCCATGAAATTAAAATTCATGGAATTCGCTAAGAATTTATAAGTCATGGTATTTTCCATGGATTTTATACCACTTCTGACTGCATGCACTGCAAGGCAAGAGTGTTTTGATGCGATGCGTACATCGACGTGTGCATATACATATATGCATATGTACATTCAACCTAATTAGATGTATGCTTTGTTTGTTGTTCAATTAAAGTGACTATAAATATTGACCCCTCTCCCTTACAACTAACTATGATGATGGCTTACTCCTATGTTTGTCATAACCATTTCTCAAACAACATACTAAAATATAACTTCATACATCATATAAATTGGAAATATATAAAAATTGATATACATATATTTGTACATTTTGTTTATATATTTAATCATATATATGTGCGTGTGTGTGTGTCATGCCTTTTAATTTTTTTCTCTAACATAAGTAGGAGTTAGCCATTATCACAGTTGGCTGTAAGGGATAGGGGCCAATATTTACACTCACTTTAATTGAACAACAAACAAAGCATACATCTAATTAGGTTGAATGTAAATGAAGAAGGATATGGGTGACATACATATCCATCTATCCCTGCAATATTTATATATATTATAGAGATAGATAGATACATAAATTGAATGTAAATGAACAAGGCTATAAGTAATTTACGTATCTATGTATCTTTGTATATATATATATGTATCACAATCTTGTATCAAAAAGGGTTAGATAAAATTGAACCATATTGTTGATGAACTGTACACTATTATATAAATTTCAGTATGCAGTATACATATATATACATATATATACATATATACATATATATACATATATACATATATATACATATACATATATACATATATATACATATATATAAACCTATATATATTGCAGAGATAGATAAATGCACAAGTTTCATGAAAATGGATAGGGCTATAGGAAACATATATAGATATGTATCTATGCAATATATATATGTATGTATCGTGATGATGTATTGGAAAGGGTTGGAAATATTTAAACCATAACACTAAGCTTTAAGGGAGACTAGATGATGACAACATAAAGTATGGCTATGAAAATTAACAAGTCTCCGATTCATTTAAATGTAAATGGACAAGGCAATTTCACATAGCAGTTGTATATGGAATGCAGTTTATATTATTGCGAAGGTAGGTATTGAAACTTACTATAGAAGCTGAAGGAGGAGACTGCATCGATTTGTTGGAGGTCATCGTCACTTAGGAGTATCCAACAGAAAGTGATAAATTTGAAATTCTTCAGTTGTAACTTGCATCACACAACTAAGGATTGCTTGCATAAATAGGTTTATAGAATTTGAATTGGTAGCAAGTGGATTAATTTGAATTATGGGAGGGAATTTGATCTGCATTCAATGGATTAATGGTAGAAGTGATAGCTTCATGGGTACATAGGATTTCCGGTTGGTGATTTGAAATGATATTAATATTTTTTGAATTCTAACCAGTTTTAGTTTTTTTTTATGATTATTGTTTTTTATGTTGATTTGTAAATAATAGTCTAATAATTACGTGTTTTAATGAAAAATGGAAATGCATAGTGAGCCTGAGAGTTCATTTTTTTCAATTTTGCAGGCGAATTCAGAAAAAGATTGGTTAATATGGACACACGGGAACTAGTAGTTTGTAAAAAGAAGATGAGAAATGGAACATGTCAACTCACTTTGAGTGCATTTCAACTCACTTTTAATGCAATAAGACTTATATTTTTGATAATAAAATATTCCTTTACAACAACCTTTTATTAGGAAGATGTTCAAAATATTATTTATATTGTGGAAATAAGTTAATCATGATGCATTCACTTAATATTGTGAAGGTGGCAAATAAATGTCAAGTTGAATTCACTTACTATTGAGAAGGTGGCAATAAAAAAGTCTACCTATGATAGGACATATTTTGAATTTAATATGAATCTCTCATATCATATTTAAAAGCATATTTGAAATTTTATTGGCATATATATTGCCCAATGGTGGGCCCCAGGCTGTCCAAATCTATACCCACGATCGACTCCTCTCCCTTAATTACCCTTCTACTCTTAGGCATACATACCCATCGCAAATTGCTAGTTATGTCAATGACGTTCCCTCTATGAACGAGGCGAACTATAAAAGCATATCGACGACTATCTTGTGGTCATATCAATGCAAGATGATTAAACGAATCTCAACTGTTCATCATTTTTCACCATTTTTTTGACTTTTTTTGCCATTTTTTTCCCGCTTTCCTATCGCTATTGGTTTCCGCTCCTCCAAACTCTTCCTCACTTGTATTGACCTTTCACTTCTCTAGTTTGGCAAGCTACAACCTGAAAATAAGGTTTCAACGAGGGTTTTAGAGTATGTTTATTAATTATTAACGTGAAAATTACGGCCAAGATCCTAATAATGAGCACATTTAGGTTTTAACATTACGACATCCTTTACCTTAAAATATAATGTATATTTTATATAATAAAAAATAAATTATAAATAAAATAATTCTACTACATATTATTATTTTATATTATATTCTTTAACAAAACCATTAAATACATATAAAATTATTATAATTAATAATTATTATATTTTTATATAATATAAAATATAACTAGCAATCAAACCTTGTGCAATGGGTATGTCAAAGAGGTGTGGAAGGTCAATTAAAGAAAAATTGGTTTATTTTTTGCACGCATTTGTGTAGTAAATGAGATCAATTGATAGATCATTTAGAAAATGATTTTAATATTATTATTAATTTTATTTTATTTTTTTACTATAGAATAATGTATTAACTATTATATTATTATATGAATATTTATTATTTATGTCATTTTATGTATTTATTATTGTATTATTATATTATTATATTTATGTCATTATTATATTATTATGTTACATTTATTATTTATATATTAACTATTATATATAAATTGATGATTCCCCGATATGAGAATCTCCTAATGTGGAACCTGAGGGTGAGAAAAAGGTTCAGGAGGAGGAGGATGTTGAGTAGAAACAAGCGAAATCAGAGCCTCTATAGGTTAATCCCCTATCAGAGGACTTCTCCTATCTTAATGATGATTCCACCTCTATGTTTGAGCTACTTGACATGGCGAGGGCAAGGGCTACTGGCACTTTCAAATTGGAAAAATGGACTCTCTAGGAATTCAATAAGGTCAACATCAAAATAAAGGGATTGAAGGAGAATTTAAAGAATATTCTGAAAGGTTCAGTCTCGAATATTCTGATTGATAGAATTGTTGATCTTGAGTGTTCGTTCATTGATTTCAAGTCCCTTCAAGTGAGCAACGCTTGGATAGTTTAGAAGCCAAGGTATTGAACACCAATGTGGACATCGAGAAACTTCTCCATGCCTATCAAATTTCAGTGAAGAATAGTGTAGACTCTTTGGAGGTCCTATTTCAAAAAATCAATGAGCTTAAAGAGGACCAATTGTATTTTTCTAAGTTAATGAAGAAGGAACAATTGGTCAGAGGTAAAAGGAAAAAAGGTGCGAAGGATGATGGTCAAGGCCCTGCTGCTAGAGGGCTGGCTGATTGGAAGAAGTCCTTTGAAGCTGAGAAAAAATAATTGTTGGACATGATTGGGATGCATAGGAACTAGGAGCTTGAGGTGGCCAACACCTTAAGTAGTATGAAGTAGTGTCCTGTTGTTTGTTTTCTGTCTGTTTTTCTGCTGTTGGGTCTCGGTTTATTTCTTGTTATTTTATTGTTTTGTTGTTGTTGGCTACTACTGATAGTTTAGTGTTACATCTTTGGAGCAACATTTTGTAATTACTAGTGTTTTGGGTTGTGGTCTGCTGCTGATGTTTTAGTTTAGTATCTTTTGAGCAACATTTTGTACCTAAAGTTGTAAAGGGTTTAAGGTGCCTTCAAAACCTATTTTTCCAGTATAATCAAAACTATTATATTATTATATAATATAACATTATATATTATAAACCAAATTATTTATTATATATTTAAAACTAAACTATATATATAATAATTAAAACCTGAGGGAAAGGATGCCATAATGTTAAAACCTAAATGTGCTCATTATTAGGGTCATAATTTTCATTTTAATAAACATACTCTAAAACCCTTTTCAAAACCTTATTTTCAGGTTGCAACTCGCCAAAAATACTAGCAAGGAAGAGTTTGGAGGAGCGAAAACCAATAGTGGCAGGGAAAGCAAAAAAAAAAAACTACGAAAAATAATCGAGAAAATGGTGAAAATACATAAATGCATTACTGCAATTTTTAATTGATATTGCAAAGCAGAATTAAATGTTAAGCGACTAGGATTTATTGATGTGACATGACGTGAATGAATTCTTTTTACTATGCCTACCTACCTACCTCCCTTTGGGATCAACGGTTGCAGATAACTAAACCTTCTTGCTTGTCACCTCCGTGTTTTTCAACCGTTGTCAAACAAAAACAATTTTAGAAGCTCAAATAAGGATACCCCTTCAACGTAATTAATATATTATATAATTGAACCACCAAAAAAATAACACTACTAAGAGGGAAAGAGGATTCCCTTTACTAGGCCCCTAGGGTTTTTCACCTAGGAGCACTTGGTGTAGGAATGTCTCTCTTTCCACTTGGTGGTTATATGGTTTTTGGCAGTTGCATTCAAAAGGAGGATGGATTAGGTTATGATATTTGTGTGAGAGGTGTGGCTGAAAACTAAAATGAAATGATGCTAATCTAATCTATGAAATGTAAACAAAGCAAATGTAAACTAAATGCAAGCTAAACTATATGCCCTAAATGTATGCAAATAGAAAGTAAACTAGAATGTTCAAAAATTATGCCCATAGGAATAGAAAGTTATAGATGAGAGGCCTCGAAATGATTGGAAATTGCCTAAAATCAGCAGAGGGACACTTACGCCAAGTTGGGTGACCTAGTCCTCCTGTCGGGAAACTTTGTTAGACTGGGTTTTGGGGAAAACGGTACCCAAAAATACAAAAACCCTTTTTTAGGCTTAGCATAGGGACAAGGTCACCAATAGTGGCGACCTAGTCCTCCTGGTGCTTTTGGAAGATTTAGGGTCTGATTTTGTGGGTCCCAGTTGGTACCTTTCTTTTATGTAGCAGTCTGTGTCTGAATCTCCCGAAAATGACTTGTAACTTGTCCTTTTGCTCCTCCTAGGGTTTGATGTCTTGATGTGACTTGAATGGAATGTTTGTACTTTCTCCAACATTTTGAATCTTGTTAAATCTAAATACAACCTGTAAAACACATGTAAAGACAAAGAGAATGTTGGGGTTAGGAAATAGGGGTTTGACTTTGATGGTAACTAAACCCAAATGAGATAGAAATCAAAGGAGAGATGCTTGAATGATAAACAATGTAAATTATCACCAAATCCTTTGTTGTTGAAGTCTGCAACATGCAAGAACCAACTCCAATGGAGGTTGCTTGTGCTGCCTTGTTCTTGATTACTTGCTTTTGAAGCTTGAGTGCAAGAGTACTTGTAAAGAGATGTAAAAATGAGCTTGGGAGAGAGAAAGAGACAAAATTAAGGTGAAAACCCTTATTTATACAACATATGCCATAATTCCCCAAAAATGCAACATAATAGGCTGACACTAAGGTTTTGGAGGCAAATTCCCGTTAGGTTTTTGTCTTAAATTTGAAATTTATGCCAAAAGGGACTAGATCGCCCAAGGTGGTGACCTAGTCGACTTGGACACTTTCAAGTGGTGGTCCAGAATAAAATGGTGATTAATGATGTTTATTAGGTTTGCCTCCCGAAACACACTTAAGTCGAGCCTAAAAGTACATAAAGGGGATACATTATCATAAGAAAAGGGTTAATTAGTGGATGATAAGCCTAGGAAAGTGTGAAAATGCCTTAAAACACCTTGACACAAGGCTTAGAAAGGGGTAAAGGGGGGTTATTTAGGTGAATTGTTTTAAAAGGGTCTTAGAAAAGTGGGAAGATGTGTTACAACACTTCACAATACCTTAGTAAAACACTGTTAGAATATTGTTGAATTGCAAGCATTCAAGACTGAAATCAAGACAAAACAAGGCCAAAATCCAAGGGAAAAGGCCAAAATGAGTGAAAAGTGCCAAAGACTACACTTTTTGGTGACACATTTAGCCCCCACTTTAGTGAGAGTATGAAATTGCTTCAAACTCACACTAAAATAGCTGAATCATGCGTGTCGAGCAAGATCTAATGTAATCGTGCTAGTAGGATAAGATGACTATGATCAAGAGGGATGATCAAGCCCCCAGGATCAAGATCCCATGGAAAATCGAACAAAAGCATAAAAGATCAGACAAGGAGTGATGTGAAAGGGTGGAGAGAGAAAGTGAGATCAAGCTTTGACCGTTTGTTTAGCTAGTTGTGGATCAGATCTAGGCTATTTGTCTGAAAGAAAATGATGTACTCACTCTAGGTTGATGAGACTTTCGGTTGTTCACTGGGTGAGAATTCCAAGAATGAGGTGAGATAGATACACATGGTTGGTACACATTGACACTCACACAAAGGTGGCTATGGGGAAAGTCATGCCACTAGTTGGGCTTCCCACTCAACCATACCAAAGTTATACCTCTTGATAACCTTGATAAGGTGCCACAAAATATAAGGGTGTGGTTCATGAGACAATCAAAGCCTTGGATTCTTAGAACTCATGAACAAGTGCAAGATGGCACCACAGGCATGCAAGTTGTGTTATGCAAGGTGGCCATGTATGCACAATGCAAAGATGCAACATGTAAAAATGCAAAAAGAATAAAGTGCAAAAATTTAAAAAGAGTGTTCCAAGGAGTCTTGTTTAGTTCATATGAGGTCTTTGACTTAGGGAACATTGTGTCTAATTTCTCCCAAAAGAGCACCTATCGAAGGATAGAAGATTCACAACTTAGGGGATGTAGTGCATCACATCAAGCCACTAAGAGGAATGTAATATGCTAAGATAAGTCACACTTATGAAGGATATTACACCAAATGTTATCCACAAAGTGAGAAAACACATCATGTGAAGTGATAAGGTTGCACTAGGAATGAAGGACAAACAAATGCAAATGCAAAATAAAATAATGCCAATGTATGCCCCCACTTTAAAGGAATTGCTACATACCGTTTTGTGAGCAATTAATTTAAAGTAGAGAAAGGAAAAATGCAAAAAAGAAAGAAAAGGACATGAGAGCCTACTTGAAAATCCCTATGTCAAGTGATAGGCATCCAAGAGAGGACGCGTCATGCAAAGGAAGAAGATAAAAGAAAGGGAAAAGGGGTTGCCCCCAAAATGAAAAACCACAAACACATAAGGGATCTATGGATTTTGGGTCAATATGTTCATTGCTGCAATGTTTATTGAGAGAGCATGAAACTATCATCATTCCCCCAAATACATAAAATTGGAAAAAGACAAAAAGAGAGTGAAAGTGAATGAAAAGAAAGAGGTATTTTGGGTTATCATGGAAGAGACGTAGGATGTTTCGACGCTATCTCTCTCATCCACAAAAGGGCAAAAAAAGGAAAAGAAAAAGGAAAATGAAAAAGAGCCTTGGTTTTTGAGTCAACATGAAGGAGACATTGCGTTCTCAATGCCTTGCATCATCCTCAAATGGAAGGAAAAAAGAATAAAAGAAAAAGGAAAGGGGTCCATTTGGGTCAACATGAAAGAGACATTGTGGTCTCAATGCCTTGCATCATCCCCTAATGGAAGTCAAAAAGGAAATCAAAAGGGAAAAGGAATGCACGACATATAGAAAAATGGAGAGACATACAAAAGAATGTCACAAAGAGTAAACACGTCAATATGAGGAACACATGACACAAACAAACACATGACTAGTAAAGCAAGCACAAGTCAACCGTTAAGCAAGGTATCCACCTCCCAATATTGGTGGGTATAAGTGGGAGGTGGACAACAAAGCCAAGGGACAAGGGAAAATGCATTACTAGGACAAGGCTAGCAACCTCTTGCCCCCACTAATTGCGGGGATGAAGTGAGCCGAGATAGGTGATGGGAAAGAGAATGTAATAGTGAGAAGGGCATGTTCTACAAATATTACATGAAAGGTGCCTGAGAGTAGGTTAGGGGTCAATAGGGTAGCACTCAGTACCAACAAAGTGATACTTACTCAGTATCTCTCATAGATGGCAACATTCATTGCTTCTATGGCCAAGAACATGATGATAAGCACAATGTGGGACATTATAATCTTTAGGAAAAATTACCAACCTATTACGAAGAGGTAAGGCGATGAGTCCTTTGTTTAAGAGGATGTATAATTTTCTCACATTCAGGTGGTGGACGGACTTAAGTTTATGTAATTTATAGGACTCTTGCGTCGACTAGAGTCCCCAACTTCAAAAGAGGAGACTAGAGCTGGAGGGCCGAAAATGATCTTAGGGTTGGATGTTTTGTTATGCGGATATAATGGATGTTATTGAGGGAGGAGAACATTCAAATCAGGAGGGGAATCTAAGATCACTGTGCCATCATCATGAAGCCTTAAAGATTATCTAGGAGGCTAAGGCTGAGGGTGAGGAGGAGGATCTCGATAACCAATACCCACTGTATGTTCATTAGGTGACAACTGGTCACAAAACTTGTGTATTTCATGTTTGTTTGTGATATCACCACCTTGTTTTCTTAGAATGGTAAACCCTTTTCCATAAGTTTGTTGAAGATTAATGGGAGGGTGTGTGACTGAATTATGGTAAAAGGGTTGAGGAGAGACAGGGTGAGAGGAGCTAGGCTCACTTTGTGTAGGTAACTTAGTTCCATTGTGTTTTTCTGGATGAAGGTAAGCAAATGTTTCAAGGGATGATATGTTAGGCATCATAGGTTGGGTAATAGATGGGTAAAAGGAAGCATTTGCTTCAATATTTTCAAGGCAGTCATTAAGGAACCGAGACATTCTAGCATCATCATCTCCAATGATGTCTACTTCGGTAGGATGACATTCATTGGGAGTTGATTGAGCATGAATAGGTTCAAGGTCATTAGGATTAGTAGCAAAGGTGCAACTTGACATATCCATTAAGGATTTGAGGGATGTCCATAACGTTTTGAAAGACATGGCCATAATGAAAGCAAAGTAATGACAAGAAATGGAATAAAAGAGTAGATCTAGAAATGAAAATAGAAAGACAATTACAAAAAGAAAAAATTTAGACAATATGTTGAAAATGACAAAAAACGTTATGCAAAATGTGCAAGAGGACTAGGTCACCTAGTGTGGCGACTTTGTCCTAACAGAGAAGTTTTTGACAATTTTGGAAAGTTTTGAATGCTTTTTCTGATGTTTATGCTGGGTCAATGCAGGTATAGAATAAAAATGCAAAATTTTTGCTCTTTTTCCAATAAAAATGAAATGCAAAGTGCAATCTAGCATGAACTTTCATTAATGCACTTTTCTACAAACCCTAGGATGCAAGCAATGCAAGCTATTTCCTAAAATGAAATGCAAAATCAGAAAGTTAGAAAGTGGTCTATGGTTGGGTTCACCAAAATGAACCACCAAAAATATAACACTACTAAGAGGGAAAGAGGATTCCCTTTACTAGGCCCCTAGGGTTTTTCACCTAGGAGCACTTGGTGTAGGAATGGCTCTCTTTCTGCTTGGTGGTTATATGGTTTTTGGTGGTTGCATTCAAAGGGAGGATGGATTAGGTAGTGATATGTGTGTGAGAGGTGTGACTGAATATTGAAATTAAATGATTCTAATCTAATCTATGAAATGTAAACAAAGCAAATGTAAACTAAATTCAAGCTAAACTATATGCCCTAAATGTATGCAAACAAAAAGTAAACTCAAAGGTTCAGAACTTGTGCACCTAGGAATGGAAAGTTGCAGATGAGAGGCCCTAGAATGATCTGGAAATTTCTTGAAATCAATAGAGGGACACTTACGCCAAGTTGGGCGACCTAGTCCTCCTGTCGGGAAACTTTGTCGGACTGGGTTTTGGGGAAAAGGGTACCCAAAAATACAAAAACCCTTTTTAGGCTTAACACAGGGACAAGGTCACCAATAGTGGTGACCTAGTCCTCCTAGTGCTTTTGGAAGATTTAGGGTCTGATTCTATGGGTCCCAGTTGGTACTTTCCTTTTCTGTAGTAGTCTGTGTCTGAATCTCCCGAAAATGACTTGTAACTTGTCCTTTTACTCCTCCTAGGGTTTGATGTCTTGATGTGACTTGAATGGAATGTTTGTACTTTCTCCAACACTTTGAATCTTGATAAATCTAAATACAACCTTCAAAACGCATGCAAAGACAAAGAGAATGTTGGGGTTAGGAAATAGGGGTTTGCCTAAGTCAAACCCCTTTGATGGTAACTAAACCCAAATGAGATAGAAATCAAAGGAGAGATGCTTGAATGATAAAAAATGCAAATTCTCATCAAATCCTTTGGTGTTGAAGTTTGCAACATGCAAGAACCAACTCCAATGGAGGTTGCTTGTGCTGCCTTATGCTTGATTGCTTGCTTTTGAAGCTTGAGTGCAAGAGTACTTGTAAAGAGGTGTAAAAATGAGCTTGGGAGAGAGTAAGAGAGACAAAATGAAGGTGAAAACCCTTATTTATACAACATATGCCCTAATTCCCCGAAAATGCAACATGATAGGCCTACACTAAGGTTTTGGAGGAAAATTTCCGTTAGGTTTTTGTCTCAAATTTGAAATCTATGCCAAAAGGAACTAGGTCACCGAAGGTGGCGACCTAGTCCACTTGGATAATTTCAAGTGGTTGTCGGGAATAAAATGGTGATTAATGATGTTTATTAGGTTTTCCTTCTGAAACACACTTGAGTCGGGCCTAAAAGTACATAAAGGGGATAAATTATCATAAAAAATGGGTTAATTAGTGGATGATAAGCTTAGGAAAGTGTGAAAATACCTTACAACACTTTACAACACCTTGACAGAAGGCTTGGAAAGGGGTAAAAGGGGGTTATTTAGGTGAATTGTGTTAAAAGGGTCTTAGAAAAGTGGGAAGATGTGTTACAACACTTCACAACACCTTAGTAAAACACCGTTAGAATATTGTTGAATTGCAAGCATTCAAGATTGAATCAAGACAAAACAAGGCCAAAATCCAAGGGAAAAGGCCAAAATGAGTGAAAAAGTACCAAAGACTACACTTTTTGGCGACACAATAATATAGATTAAATTATATAGAATATAATTATATTTATTATTATATATAATAATATATAGGTTATATTATTATTATATATAATAATATGTAGGTTATATTATTATTATATATTATATTCTATAATAAAAATTATTAAATATAATATAAAATTATTATAATTAATAATTAATATATTTTTATATAGAACAAATTAAATTAATATATAAAAAATCTATAGTTTAATTGATCTTTACAAAGATTAGGAAAAAGAAAGAGAGATAGAGAGGGAGACAATTCTATATAGAGAGAGGGGTATATATACTAACACTTGCATCTAAAGGAGGTTCAAGGATTACATTGATAAAAAACTATATGTATGTTAATATGTCAGAGTATGTGTTTGCGCATGGGTGTTCTGCAAATTCTAGTTGCATGTGGTTAGATTAAACAATTAATAATAAGTGCTAAATAATGGAATGAAATAAATTTAAACAATTCTAGATTTTTTCTTTAAAGAAATTAAGTATTATCTAATCACAAGATGTTTGCATACAAATTTAAAACATAAAGCAATGTAAATGAAAAAATAAGTTCCCATCAAATTGACAAAAAATACTACAAATTAAAATATAAAATGTTCTCATCCAGCTGTCACATCAATATTTATCTGGCTTTTATGTGATAAGTGAGATTTTGGAGGCCTTTACCTAATATCTTAGAGGATTTTACCATTAAATGATAACTAGTTTACCATTAAATGGTAGCTAAAATTTGTTTTCCAATGACTCAATAGTGGTTTGTAGGCGTGAGACTTGTTTCACACTCAAATCTCACACTATATGTAGCCTATCAGTTAATAAAGAGAGAGAAAATCAAAAGATAGAGAATGAGAGAAAGAGACAAATTTAGATAGATAGATATCGAGAGAGAGAGATAGATAGATGGAGACATAGATTGAACAAGAGAGGAATAAAAAAATAGAGATAGAGCATGAGAGAGAAATATAAGAGATAGAAAGGAAAGGAGAGAGAGAAAAGAGAAACTATCTTTTGATTGGTTGTTTCATGTCAAAAATCCAAGGATGGCATGTGTCCTTGGGGAGTTATGCTTAAGGTAGTATGCCATTTTATTAAGGATCTGATAATTCACCTTTAAGACCTCTTCAATGTACCCATTTCACACTTAAGGAGACAAACATATTGAGAGAGAGAAAGAGAAAGGAAGAGAAAATAGAGAGGGAGATAGAGAATATATAGATAGGTGGAGAGAGAAAAAAGAAAAAAAAGAGCAAGAGAGAGGAAGAAAAATGAGACAAAGGAGGAGAAAGAGAAAGAGATAGATAAAGAGAGGAACAAATATTGAAGTAAAAGGATAAAGAGAGGGGTAGGGACAAAAAAAGAGAGAAGAGAGAAACAAAGATAAAGATAGAGATGGAGAGAGAAAGATAAATAAATAGGAATAAAGAGATGGAGAGGGAGACAAAGAGATATAGAGAGATATAGATATAGAGAGATACACATATAGAGAGATAGGTAGAGATATGGAGGAATAAAGAGGGACAAAGAAAGAGGTAGAGATAGATAGGGAGATAGCTCGAAAAATAGATAAAGGAAAAGACAAAGAGAAGAGGAGAGAGACATAGAGATAAAGTCACATAAAGAGATAGGGAAATAAAGATAAATAGAGGGAAGAAAAGATATATATAGAGGGAGATAATGAAAAACATACAGATAGAGAGGGAGACAAATAGATAGAGAGAGGTAGAGAGATAAATATTTATAAAGATGAATAGATTGAGATATAGGGATGGTGATTGATATATCTCTCCCTATCACTCTCTATCTCTCTATATCTCTCACTATCTATGCCACTACCTCTCCTCCTCTCTATCTATTGAGATATCTCTCACTATCTATGTCACTCCATCTCCCCCTCTCTATCTATTGAGCTATCTCTCTCATTCAATCCATCTCTCCCTCCATCTCTTCTACTCTATATATCTATCTCTATTTCTCTCTTTATCTCCCTCTCACTCCCCTCTCTATCTCTTTCTATCCATATCTTTCTCTACCTCTATCATTATCTCTCTCTCTCTATATCACCCCATTTCTATGTCTCTCCCTCTCCCTATATATATATTGAGTTATCTCTCTCTCCCCCCATCTTATTCTCTCTCTCCCTCTCTATGTATCTCCCCATTTTCTTTCTCTCCATCTTCTACCTATCTCTCTCCCTCTTTCCCATTTTATCTCTCTTCCTCTTCAATATATATTTCTCCCTCTCTCCCCCTCTTCTCTATCTCCTCCCCTACCTATCTCTCTCCCTTTCTCTCCCTCCCTCACTCTTTATCACCCCCTCTCTCTATATCCCCCCCTCCCTCTATCTCTCCCAACCTCTCCCTTTATCTCTCCCTCTCTCCATCTCTATTTACCTATCTCTAATTCTCTATGTGTTTCTATCTCTTTGTATCTCTCTCTCTCCTCCTCTCTCTATATCTCCTTGTATCTATATCTCTCTATCACTCTATCTCACCATCTATATCTCTGTATCTCTCCCTCTCTCTCTTCCTCTATATCTCTCTACCTCATCCTCTATATCTCCCTATCTTTCTTTATATCTATATCTACCTCTACCTATATCTCTCTATCTATTTATCCCCCTTCCTCTCTCACTCTATCTTCATCTCTACCTCTATTTTCCTCACTCTTATTTTATCTCTTGACATGTCTCCCTCTCCATATATTTATCTCTTCCATTTCTATCTATCCATCTCTCCTCTCTCTCTTTATCTCTCCCTCTCCTTTTCTCCTCTCCATATCCATCTCCATCTCCATCTCTATCTCTATCTCTTTATCCTTCTCTCTTTCACTCTTCCCCTCTCTATCTCTCCCTCCCCCTCTCCCTCTCTCCTTATTGCAAAAATTCTCCATCTCCATCTCCATCTCTATTTCTATCTCTCTATCTCTCCCTCTTTCTATCACTATATCTCCCTCCCTCTCTCCCTCTCTCCTTATTTCAAACATAACATGAGCCTGTTGGTAATGGAGCCTAATTATCTTCTTGATTTAGAGGTTTTATTAGAGACATTAGATTTCCACAGTCCATGTTCATAAGAGCTATTTTTCAGAGGTTTTATTTCAATCATGTTTGGATCCTTGTAAGTGGATGCATAGTTGATTTGAAGCTATTACTTCTCCATTGAGACCTTTGTTGCATAAAAAACATCATTTGATAAATGGCCTACCAATTGACCTCATGTACTGCATATATGTATACAAAAAATAGACCAAAACTTATCCTAATTAACCTTCCACACTTCTTCGACGTACCCATTGCACACTAAGATTTTACATTCAGTCATGGAATATGTTAGATCAATTAGTAGGTTGTTAAGAAAATTAATTTGTGTGTGATTGACAGTTTGATGGGTAAGTGACAACTTTGAATTGAGTGTTCATCCATTCACACTAATTTTATCTCTCTTCATTTGTCTCTTTGTCTTTGTCTTTTTCTATCTATCTAGCTCTCTTTTCTCTCTTGCTCTCTTTTCTTTTTTTCTCTCTTCCCCTCTCTCTATCATTCTCCCTTTCTATTTTTCCTCTTCCATCACTCAATATCTCTTTCTATTTCTATACATATCTTTTCCTTTCATTCTCTATTTTCCCTCCCTCTCTATAGTGTTTTCACCTCTTTGTTTTTTCCTTCCTCTCTCTCTATATCTATCCCTCTCTTTATCCATCTCTCCATCTCTCTTCCACTTTTTCGATATGTAAACCTTAGTTAATAGAGATATATAAGGTAATCAAAGTCACAAGGGTTTCAATGGGAGTACTAAGAGTCATTTCTTAGGTGACATTTATGGTGGAGAAGTTGTTCAAGTGGTTGGTCACCTTAAAGTTCAAACATGAATTAAATCTACAAATTTCATTTGTAAAGTTTGCTAAAATGCATGAGCTTGGTGAAATATGTTGACACCCTTTGGTCTCTCTAGTGCTCTAATTCATACAAGACACAGTCTTTGTTAATACCTAGTAAAATTGTTACATAGTTTAATTTGTCTTATTATATTTATTTAAAAATCTATTTTCACAATACATAACTTTTTATTAATATTATTTTATTTTTATTTTTTTAAATAAATAAAATATTTTTTTTTCATTAAATCCTAAACCTAAACTCATATATATAAAATAAGATAGATAAGCTAGTATTATATATATATATATATATATATATAGAATACTAGCTTATCTATCTTATTCAATAATCTATATAAAAACACATTGAGATATATCATTTTACAAACTTTCATAATTTGTAGTTTTTTTTTGTTATATATAGATAAGCTAGTATTTTGTGTGTGTGTGTGTATAAACAATACTAGCTTATCTATCTTATTCAATGATCAATATAAAACATGTCGAGATATATCATTTTATAGGCTTTCATAATTTGTAGTTTTTTGTGATATTTTAACATTGTCTTATTAGATTATTTAATTAGATTTTATTATATCAATTGTAAAATAGAGCAACATATATATATATGTATACACATGCAAAAAAGGAGAGTGATTATTATTTATAGATATGGATATTGTATTGAAAGAAAAAGTATATAGGCTATATTCCAAGGCTTTGAGCCTATTTTTTTTGTTTTTCTATTTGTAATTTATTTTCCTTTTTAAAAATTTTCATATCTATTGTATGTGAATGGTGGAATAATTTGTTACAACCTATTTAAAGACTTGAATCAAGACATTTCCATGAATTCGAATCCTATTCTTTCTTTTGGTTTGATATCAATAGTGGATTTTCAAAGAGTTAGCCCTTGAGATTTATGTATTGTTAAAGCCCAAGCCAATCACAATGGTATTTGTATTGAGTTAATCCTTTCAATTTTTGTTATTGGAACATTGGAAGGATGTTGATTATTGAAAGGAATATCTAAGTAACTGCTGAATTTTACCAATGCATAGGTTGGTGGTTGGGGCGGTGTTGTTCTAGGTCTATATGCAATTTTTTGAATAGTTTTGAGAGCTCTATTGACAAGTCTTGCTTCTATCTATAGGTTTTATGCTAACATAAATTTTTCATTTTTTCGTAACAATAATTCAATATCAAGTTCATCATATGTACATCCTTCATTTGCACTAAAACTTCCAATCTTTGTTGTAATGCTTTGTGCAACTGGATTTTTCAAAAAGTATATAATTTTTTCCTATTGCACCTCTAAACATTGTCATTTATTGAAAAAAATAACATTATTGCAAAATTCTCCATTGGTTGGTGCATCTAACCTTGCATTAGTTATTGTTATTAGAAAACTCCAATCATCTATTGTCAGGTTTGCATCTTTAATGATTGTAAGAAGTTGAAAAAATCTTTGTTGTTCATTATTGGATCCATCTTGTTTGAAAATATTATTTAAAGTAATGACAATTTTGAATTCTTCCAATAAAATTTTAGCTCATCTTTTTCTTACATATGGTGGTCTGTCATTAACAAGAGGTAATTATTTGAGATCTCCAACCAATATCATTGATCTTCCTACAAGTAATATATAAATGTTATGTTGAATTTTAAAATTTATAAATAAGGATATGTAGTAGATTTCAATCAAATTTGTTAAAATTAATCCTATATGATGATTAATATTTGAATAAGGCACATACCTACAAAGATTTGATTTGTATTTTGAGGAAAAGCTTGGTGGAGTCGAGAATCAATAATTCAATCAATTTTCTTCAAGAAAACTCATTTCATCAATTAATGTATCTAATATGCGCTAATTTCTATTGAAAACTTGTTAATCTTGTCCCTTCCAACTCTTTGAATTATTTGATTGGAATTTTCAATTTTGAATGAATAGTTGATGCACCTATATTTAATTTTGTAACTGTAACGCCCCGCCAAGAAACCCCAGAGGACAACACGAAACATGACTTAATAACGAAACAATTTTTTTTAAAAATTAAACAACAGTGAAATGCATAACATAACATATCATATAATCTAATCCTAGTCCTCTAAGCTTCCCTAACTACGCCACTCACATAACTATCAACCAGGAAACTAAATCATTTCATTAATCATGATGTATCTGGCAATCAAGAGTTTATTCTAATACACCACATTAAATGATTCTACATTGTATAATTCCATAGAATGCCATCAGATAAATAACATTAAAGATCATGTATAAATAACTAACAAATATATATATATATTCTATTACATGAGAATACATCGTAATCTGTTACATCATTTACAATAATGCTTCCCCGAATACAATTGGGAAGAATACATCAAATTACAATAAATAGTACATCTGATTTACCATCCAATACAAAAGCATGAAGGACTATCTTCTCGAACTAGATCATGAACTGGAATCCGCTAGACAAGGTACAACCTCCACGCACATGAACACACAACAAGGAAAACCCAATGTAGGAAAAAGTAGCAACCTCCTGACCATGTGGAACCCTAAGGTCCACCCCCTATGCTAGGAGATAAAATAAGGTCCCACTATAAACAAATAGTCAAGAAGACCCTAAGCTAACATAAATAAGGCTATACATGGCTCCAACACAACACCACAACAACATTAATATCACAAAAACACAACATTGCTTCCGGAGGCACACACACAATAGAAGGGGAACACATAACTAGGGAATGCTAGACTGTAATAGGGAAGAGTGTCATCGCATGGTCCTAGCATGGGTTGTCCTGGTGATCTCACTAGACCCTGACCCCCATCTATGGTTGTTTGATATACCTCTCACTAGGTCCCGACCCCATAGGGTGACACATGCGGAACCAACATTTCTTTTGTGAGGACAAGAAAATTGATCTTGCCAACTAGGCCTTCTCAACCCATCCTCAGCCTAAATGAGCACTACAGGCATGGGTGAGGCATCCATTATCTTGTTTAATGTGAAATTTACCCATTCCCCCAATTCATTTTTAGGTTATCACTAGATTAAAAAACTCTCCAATGGGTTGTCCTGGTCACCACTTTGGGATTTGGCCCCCATTGAGAGCCACTCCCCCTACTTGCAACTAGTAGACCCTACACAACAAGCAAGGCATTGACCATCTTGCACACTTAACCTAATCACATGAATCCCACACACAAAGCAAGGCATAGACCATCTTGCCCACATATCACAATCAAAAGAATGTATACTCAGTGCAAGGCATTAACCTTATTGCACACTTATCAAAATCACAAAAATCTAACCACAGTGCAAGGCATTGACCATCTTGCACAAAACACAAAACATGAAACATTTCTAAACCATTTCAAAAGTAAAACCATCATAAGAAACATACATACAAAATACTCCCTCCCAAGCCTTTGGAAGCCAACCTTTACAGTTAACACAAAAGGCTCCCACTATTACACAATTATCAAATCCACCCCCAGTTTCCAATAAACAACACAATATTCAATTCAAGAAATCCATACATTACAAACATGAATACTCCATAAATACAACATTACTTCCACATTTCAATATACTCATTAACTCAGCCACCTAATTCACTTAACAACCATTTACCACAATAATCCGCAAATAACTGAAATAACAATTATTCTAAATAGCTAGTTATGTAGTGCAATTAAAAATCAACAATTAAATAATAAATGACATTCATTAATTAACAAAGGATAATCTAATCCATTTATTTAAACAAATCTTTCAATTATCTAGATACAAGCAAAATAATTTCCCTATTTAATTTCCAAATTCATTTAGTTAACATAACCAATTAATTCACATAGACAAAAATATATTCTTTCACTATAATCATAATATATATACATGTATACATATATATAAATGTATACATATAAATATATACATATTTCGAGATATATATAATTCACATAGACAAAAATATATTCTTTCACTATAATCATAATATATATACATGTATACATATATATAAATGTATACATATAAATATATACATATTTCGAGATATATGTATACATATATATAAATGTATACATATAAATATATACATATTTCGAGATATATATATATATATATATATATATATATATATATATATATTATAATCAGAAATGCTATATTCCAACTTATGTTATGGCAAGCATATACTTAGATACATTTAACTATACATACATACAAAAAAAAATAAAAAAAATATATATATATATAAAATCAAATGCCTTTTTAAATAATATATTCAAACGCAAATACAAGAATTGAATGTCAATTATAAAATATATATTCACCGAATTAAATTTAAATGAATACCAAGCACAATACATAATCATCGAAATCCATCACATCGTGTTAAATACAAAACATAACCATCATCTATCAACACGAAGTATAAGGAGCAATAAACAAGGTCGATTTCAGCCAAGGTATTATGTAGTTTATCAAACTATGATACAAATAACATGCAGACTATAATCAACTCCAGTCATAATTTATATTTATTGAAATGAACAAAGTAAAGGGCACATCAAATAGAAATCAAAATACCTAGAATGGTTCACAATTCACCATCGATATAAAAATGTAGTACACGCTATCGACAGCAAATCAAATACAATGTTTTTTCTAACTTCAAATGCATGTAGCAAAATGGCAGCGACAAGGCAGTAGTGAGGAGGGTGGATGACTAAATGGTTCATGTTCCAATCGACCTCCCTCATGAAATATCATTCTTATTCTAATCTTGCATGATTTTATCATTGCAGAAGGTGGGAATGACGTTGCAGATTTGACGATGGTCTATCATGTGAAATGCAAAAGCATAGACAAGGCACATTCTATAATCAACAAACGTAGTTTCATAGAATGGTGCTATGTTTGAGGAAAGAGAAAGATATGTTGAAAAGGGGCCATTTTATGCATAAATTTATTTGACGGGTAGGGGGAACTTCCAAAGGATCTGGCTCTATGTATTTCTAGCCTAAGCCACAAAGAGAGCCTTTTTAACAGAGCATGCATTTCTTGAAAGGTGACAACAAAGAGAGATGATTGGTTACATCACTTTTATTCATGAGGCTTAAAATTTATGAGTTACAATCAAGTCCTTTTGGTACCTTGATATACATATGCATTGCTTTGAGCATGGATTGAGGTGAAGGTTAAGTATGACATCGATCTTGCATTTGGGCTTGTGCGAGATGTTGTGCCGATGCTTAATCGGGTAAAGGGTATGGCTCATATGTAGATCATAAAGGATTTTATATGGTCTAAAGAAGTGGAATTGGTCTTATATAAGAAAACAAAACCACAAAATTTTTGTCATAGCCTTATCACCATAGGTGATGTATTTTCATTGGCTTAAACCATCAACAAGACTTTGAATGCATAAAAGTTAGCCTACTATAAGTCATGAGGTGGAAAACCCTGAGCATAGTAATATTATTCATAAATAAATCAACCTTCATAAGTATCGAGAGCTAAGGTAAGTGAGCTTACTTTGAGGGTTATGGATATCTCCAAAAAAGTCCAAGAGTACATGACTTTGAGTAGCCTCTTACGAATTTTTTCAATAGGCCATCAACTGTGGAGAGTGATATTGCTGAGGAGTGTGTGCTTCCGAAACCCTCCCTTCCCTCCTCCTTTTGTGACACTCGAGAAGCATAAAGATTCCAAATGAAAAATATGGGAAAATGGTATATCCAGTTTTCCTCCACAAACCTCTATATATGAAATTTTCTTGCAAAAACAAAATAACTTTCCTTCCCCAAAACAAAAAAATCCATAATCATCAAAATATCTCGAAAAGATCCTTATTTACAAAAGGAAGGTTGTTTTATTTTTGAAATCCAAAAATATGATAAAATCTCTAAAATCCCAATAAAACATCTAGTTTCTTTTTCGACAAACTGTTCGAAGTTATGCATGCACAACATAGAAAACATTTCTATCTTTTTAAATTATTTTTACTATTTATCAATTATCTCATTTCATTATAATTCAATTTTATTTTATTTTATTTTATTTAATATTACATTACACCTTTAAATTTTTTATAAATCATAATTATTATATTTATATTTAATTACCAAAATACTTGTTACTTAATAATTTAATTTAGTGAATCAATCAACCAAGAACAACATTTATCAAACAAATTTAAATTAAACAATCCAAATATCGACAACAATTACCTAACCATAATTAGGGTCGAAAAACAAGACCAACTGACTGTAGACAATAGACAACACTGATGAGGTAACAAACAGATACTCATCCTCTTCAAGGATGATGGATAGGGTAGGGAACCAAATGCTATCTATGAAACAACTGTTCCACTGGGTTTTAAGGCACACTCATATTTTCTAATTCAAGTGGATTCGATGCCTAGTACCTGCAACCTGCAACACACAAAATGGTCGAGCATATACATAATCATACATATAATCAGGCACACTATGAAAGAAAATCACAGTGTAGCAGGGTACTCACAAGTGAGTAATGTGACACTATCCCTTTCACTAAAACACATCAACAAGTAACCAAATCAACTTATAATAATCATTTGCATAACAAACAAGATAAGAAAAATCACCAAATAATCACATAATAACCATGATAAGATAATCATATAATGCTCATAATATACAACATCAATTGTTTATCATCATTAACACATACCTTTAATTATCCCTATTATTTTACCTTCATCTCCAAGTTCCAAGCCAATCTACCTACACATTCACGGTGAGAATGGAGGGGCACTACATCCTCCCCCCTTAAAACTTGACTTACTCCTAGAAGTCACAAACTAGGGTGGAAACATAACACATTAGTACCAATCATCAAGGCTGATTCATTACTTTAGAATGCCACACTTCCATAAAACACAACATAATTATGCACACAAAACACACATTTTTCATTAAATATCCATCATTGACAAACAAGATGTTCCACTTTATTCATTATACAACACTAAATCTCATAACATATTCAACACAAGATCATGATTTCACACCTTTTGAGAAGCATGGACACACAATTCATCATTTCATAAGTACTATACTCATGATTTAAAATACATTCTTCACATACACAAACAAATTCACATCACAAGGCTACACAAGGGTCCATAATGCATCACCGATGGAAAGAACATCGATGCATTGCACACTACATCGAGGGTCCTATCCTTTCCACCGGTTTTTTGCAACATTGGTCAAACACCACTAAAACGTGAATCTCAGGTTGCTAAGTGAGGATGACAAAAAAGGGAAAAATATAATCTCAAGAGTACTAGCAACTAGAACAACCTAATGGGCTCATATGAAATCAAATTTCCCAGTGTTAGAACCTGGGCTCTAATACCAGGTGTAACGCCCTGCCAAGAAACCCTAGAGGACAACACAAAACATGACTTAATAATGAAATATTTTGTTTTAAAAAAGTAAACAACAGTGAAATGCATAACATACCATATCATATAATCTAATCCTAGTCCTCTAAGCTTCCTCGACTATGATACTCGCATAACTATCAACCAAGAAATTGAATCATTTCATTAATCATGATGTATCTGACAACAAGGAGTTCATTTTAATCCACCACATTAAATGATTCTACATTGTATAATTCCATAGAATGCCATCAAATAAATAACATTAAAGATCACATATAAATAACTAATATATATATTCTATTACATGAGAATACATTGTAATCTGTTACATCGTTACATTGTTTACAATAATGCTTCCCTGAATACAATTGGGAAGAATACATCAAATTACAATAAATAGTACATCTGATTTACCATCCAATACAAAAGCATGAAGGACTATCTTCTCAAATTGGATCATGAACTGGAATCCGCTACACAAGGTACAAGCTCCACGCACATAAACAAGCAACAAGGAAAACCCAATGTAGGAAAAAGCACCAACCTCCCAACCATGTGGAACCCTAAGATCTACCCATTGTGCTAGGAGATACCATAAGGTCCCACTACAAACAAATAGTCAAGAAGACCACAAACTAACATAAACAAGGCTATAAATGGCTCCAAAACAACACTGCAACAACATTAACATCATATAAACACAACATTTCTTCTAGAGGCACACGCATAATAGAAGTGGAACACATAACTAGGGAATGCTAGACTGCAATAGGGAAGAGTGTCATCCATGGTCCTAGCATGGGTTGTCCTGGCGATCTCTCACTAGACCCCGTCCCCCATCTATGATTGTTCAATATACCTCTCACTAGGTCCCAACCCCATAGGGTGACACATGCGAAACCAACATTCCTTTCGTGAGGATAAGCATGTTGATATTTCCAACCAGGCCTTCTCAACCCATTCTCAGCCTAAATGAGCACTGCAGGCATGGGGAGGCATCCATTATCTTGTTTAATGTGAAATTTACCCATTCCCCCAATTCACTTTTAGGTTATCACTAGATTAAGAAACTCTCCAATGGGTTGTCCTAGTCACTACTTTGGGATTCAACCCCCATTGAGAGCCACCCCCCCTACTTGCAACTAGTAGACCCTACACAACAAGCAAGGCATTGACCATCTTGCACTTAACCTAATCACATGAATCCTAGACACAAAGTAGGGCATAGACCATCTTGCCCACATATCACAATCACAAGAATGTATACTCAGTGCAAGGCATTAACCTTCTTGCACACTTATCAAAATCACAAGAATCTAACCACGGTGCAAGTCATTGACCATCTTGCACAAAACACAAAACACGAAACACTGCAAAACCATTTACAAAGTAAAACAATCATAAGGAACATACATACAAAATAATCCCTCCCAAGCCTTTGGAAGCCAACCTTTACAGCTAGCACAAAGTCTCCCACTATTACACAATTATCAAATCCACCCCCAATTTCCAATAAACAACACAATATTCAATTCAAGAAATCAATACATTACAAACATGAATACTCCATAAATACAACATTAATTCCACATTTCAAGATACCAATTAACTCAACCACCTAATTCACTTAATGACCATTTACCACAATAATCCACAAATAACTAAAATAACAATTATTCTAAATAGCTAGTTACGTAGTGTAGTTACAAATCAACAATTAAATAATAAACAAAATTCATTAATTAAAAAAGGATAATCTAATCCATTTATTTAAACAAATATTTCGGTTATCTAGATACAAGTGAATCAATTTCCTTATTTAATTTCCAAATTCATTTAGCTAACATAACCAATTAATTCACATAGGCAAAAATATATTCTTTCACTATAATCATAATATATATACATGTATACATATATATAAATATATACATATTTCGGTATATATATATATATAATAATCAGAAATGCTATATTCCAACTTATGTTATGGAAAGCATATACTTATATACATTTAACTATACATACATATAAATATAAATATATATATATATATATGAAATAGAATGCCTTTTTAAATAATATATTCAAATGTAAATGCAAGAATTGAATGTCAATTATAGAATATATTCATCGAATTAAATTTAAATGAATACCAAGCGCAATACATAATCATCGAAATACATCACATCATGTTAAATACAAAACATAACCATCGACTATCAACACAAAGTATAAGGAGCAATAGACAAGGCCGATTTCAGCCAAGGTATTATGTAGTTTATCAAACTATGATACAAATAACATGCAGACTATAATCAACTCCAGTCATAATTTATATTTACTAAAATGAACACAGTAAAGAGCATTGAATAGAAATAAAAATACCTAGAATGGTTCACAATTCTCCATTGATGTAAAAATGCAGTACAAGGTATCAACTTCAAATCAAATACATATTTTTGTCTAACTTCAAATGTATGCAAAAAAATGGCAGCGACAAGGCTATAGTGAGGAGGGTGCACAACTAAATGGTTCATGTTTCAATCGACCTCCCTCATGAAATCTCATTCTTATTCTAATCTTGCATGATTTTATCATTACAGAAGGTGGCAATGACGCTGTAGATTTGACGATGGTCTATCATGCGAAATGCAAAAGCATAGACAAGGCACATTCTATAATCAAGAAACATAGTTTCATAGGATGGTGCTATGTTTGAGGAAAGAGAAAGATATGTTGAAAAGGGGCTATATTATGCATAAGTTTATTTGAAGGGTAGGGGAAACTTCCAAAGGATCTGGTTCTATGTATTTCTAGCCTAAGCCACAAAGAAAACCTTTTTAACAGAGCATGCATTTCTTGAAAGGTGACAACAAAGAGAGATGCTTGGTTATGTCGCTTTTATTAATGAGGCTTCAAATGTATGAGTTACAATCAAGTCCTTTTGGTACCTTGATATACATATGCATTTCTCTAAGCATGGATTGAGGTGAAGGTTAAGTATGACAACGATCTCATATTTGGGTTTGTGCAAGATGTTGTGCCCAGGCTTAATCGGGTAAAGGGTCTGGCTCATATCAATATCATAAAGGATTTTATATGGTCTAAAGAGGTGGAATTGGTCTTATATAAGAAAACAAAACCAAAACATTTCGGTCATAGCCTTATCACCGTAGGTGATGCATTTTCATTTCCTTAAACCATCAACAAGACTTCGAATGCATAAAAGTTAGCCTACTATAAGCCATGAGGTGGAAAGCCCCGAGCATAGTAATATTATTTATAAAGAAATCAACCTTCATAAGTACCGAGAGCTAAGGTAAGTGAACTTACTTGGAGGGTTATGGATATCTCCGAAAAAGTCCGAGAGTACATGACTTTGAGTGTAAAAGCACAAAGCTATGCCATAATTTTTAAAGGAAACTGCCAACACTGATCCAACTTTTAAACTTGAATCACTAAAAAGTGACATATATGTTTTTAATTTTGAAATGATGCAAACTAATGAAATATTTATTTTTTATTTTTATTTAAAAATCATTTGAATACAGTTTTATATAAATTGACAGTATAATTTAGTTGTTGAAAAAATGTTGAAAAATGAAGTCATGTGAGACGCCAACCTTTATATAGTAATTTTTATTTTTTCTACTTCAATATTTTTCTGTGTATTTCTAACTTGAAACTTTAGTGCATGGATATTTTTTTCAAATTTTGATAAATATGTATTTTTAATAAATATTAAAATTTGTGTATTAAAATATAGTTGTTTCCATTGGACGTCAACTTTGATATTATCTATTTATCTAAAATGGAAAAAAAATTATACCCTCTTGATATAGATTCTTTTATCTAGTGCATCATATTTTTTTCAATTTTTTTAATTAGTTTTACTATTTTTCATTGTCATGGTAATCAACCTATTATTTTGTGTTGATAACCTACTTTTAGTAAAAATAAAAATAAAAATATAAGTAATAATTTAATTAATAAAATATAAATATTTTTGTAAGCTAGACTTATGGATCTACAAAAGGGTATTTTTAGATTTTAAAAAAATGTTATTTACATGAGTAGAAATTGTTAAAACATCAAGTTTTTCAAATAAATCTATATTTTTGATAAATTGGCCTCAAAGTGGTGCTACATATGCATTTAGCCAATAATTTTAGTTGGAAAAGTTGAAGATATATCTAACTTAGCTAGAATGAATCTTACAAGATCGTATGTTTGACCAAAAAATATTTTTAGTTAGAAATACTTAAATTCACTTATGCTAATAAGTTGGCTGAAAGTGTGACACAACTTTGTACTTTTACCCTTGAGCAGCCTCTAGCTAATTTTTCCAATAGGCCATCAACCGTGGAGAGTGATATTGCTGAGGAGTGTGTGCTTTAGAAATCCTCCCTTCCCTCCTCCTTTTGTGACACTTGGGAAGCATAAAGATTCCAAATGAAAAATATGAGAAAATAGTATATCCAGTTTTTCTCCGCAAGCCTTTGTATATGAAATTTTTTTGTAGAAACAAAATTACTTTTCTTCCCCGAAACAAAAAGATCTATAATTATCAAAATCTCTTGAAAAGATCCTTATTTACAAAAGGAAGGTTGTTTTATTTTTGAAATCCAAAATTTGATAAAATCTCTAATATCTCAATAAAACATCTAGTTTCCTTTTCGACAAACTGTTCGAAGTTATGCAAGTGCAACATAGAAAATATTTCTATCTTTTTAAATTATTTTTACTATTTATCAATTATCTCATTTCATTATAATTCAATTTTTATTTTATTTTATTTAAAATTACATTGCACTTTTAAATTTCTTATAAACCATAATTATTAATAAATATATTTATATTTAATTACCAAAACACTTGTTACTTAATAAATTAATTTAGTGAATCAATCAACCAAGAACAACATTTATCACACAAATTTAAATTAAACAATCCAAATATCAACAACAATTACCTAACCATAATCAGGGTCGAAAAACAAGACCAACTGATTGCATAAAATAGACAACACTAACGAGGTAACAAACAGATTTACATCCTCTTCGAGGATGATGGATAGGGTAGGGGACCAAATTCTATCTTTGAAACAACTATTCCATTGGATTTTAAGGCACATTCAGACTTGGTAATTCAGGTGGAGTCGATGCCTAGTACCTGCAACCTGCAACACACAAAACAGTCGAGCATATACATAATCATACATATAATCAGGCACACCGTGAAAGGAAATCACAACATAGCAGGGTACTCACAAGTGAGTAATGTGACATTGTCCCTTTCACCAAAACACATCAAGTAACCACATCAACTTATAACAATCATTTGCATAACAAAGAAGATAAGAACAATCACCAGATAATCGCATAATAACCATGATCAGATAATCACATAATGCTCATAATATACAACATCAATTGTTTATCATCATTAACACATACCTTTAATTATCCCCATTATTTCACCTTCATCTCCAAGTTCCAAGCCAATCTACCTGCACATTCATGGTGAGAATGGAGGGGCACTACAGTAACTCCAGTAGGTGCAAGTTAAATAGCTAAGAGAGAGCCTAACATTACGTAGGTGTTTGATTTACTCAACCTTGAAACACATGCAAACTCGACAGTTAGCACGAATGAGATTATGTGAAATTTGTAGAATATATAAAAAACCATCTTTGGACGTTGGGAAGGCACTCTAAGCCTTTGGGTTGGAAATCCAAAGCAAATCCAAGCCAAAGTTTTGGGGATTCCCAAAGCAAGACATAACGTGAGTGCATTATAATGTGCTCATGTTATGTCTTTCCTTACATTTTGCTTGTTTTTTCTTTGTCTTGCTTTATGTTTCCCAAAGCAAAGCATAACACAAGCATGTTATAATGCACTTGCGTCATGTCTCACTTGAAATTATTTATCTGCTAGTTTGTTAAATGTATGTTTGTATATATATTTGTATGTATATATGTATGTATGCTTGTATGTATGCATGCATGTATGTATGCATGTATGCCTATATGTATGTATGCATGTATGTATGTACGTAAGTACGTATGTATGTATGCATGCATGCTTGTATGTATGTATGTATGCTTATATGTATGTATGTAAGGGTTTTGGGTTTAGGGTATATAAGGGTGAGGGTATAGGTTATAGGGATGAAGGTTGAGGTTGTAGGGTTTAGGGTTTAAGGTATAGGGTTGAGGGTTGAGGGATTAGGGCTTAAGTAATAGGTTGAGGGTTTACAATAGGGATAATATTCAACTCATTGAGTGTATAAGATTAAGTTGGTAAGGCATATGGATTAGGGTTTAGGATATTGGGTTCAGGGTTTATGGTATGGATTGAGGGTATAAAGCATAGGGTGAAGGGTTGAGAGTGTATGGTTTAGGGTTTAAGTATAGGATCGAGGGATAATATTAAGGGTTTAGGGTATAAGGGTGAGGTTATAGGGTATAGGGATGAGGGTTGAGGTTGTAGGGTTTAGAGTTTAAGGTATAGGGTTGAAGATTAAGGGATTAGGGCTTAAGTATATGGTTGAGGGTATAGGGTTGAGGGTTTACAATTGAGGGATAATGTTTAAGGTTGGGTATCTAAGGTATAGGGTTCAAGTTTTAAGGTTGAAGATATAAGGCATAGGGATGAGAGTTGAGGGTCTAGGGCATAAGTATAGGGTTGAGGGTTTAGGGCATAAGTATAGGGTATAGGGTATAGGGTATAGGGTATAGGGTATAGGGTATAGGGTATAGGGTAGAGGTTTGAGGGTTGAGGGATAATGTTCAGAGTCGAGTGTCCAAGGTTAAGTGTATAAGGAATAGGTCCATTAGGATTTAAGATATTGGGTTGATGGATTATGGCTTAAGTATAGGGTTGAGGGTTGAGGGTTGAGGTTGTAGGGTGTAGGGTTTAGGGTTTAAGGGTCGAGGGTTTAGGGTTTAGAGTTTAGGGTTTAGGGTTTAGGGTTGAGGGTTTAAGGGTTGAGGGTTTATGGTTTAAGAGTTGAGGGTTGAGGGATTAATGTTGAGGGTTGTGAGTTTAAGGGTTGAGGGTTGAGGGTTTAAGGGATAAGGGTTTAAGGGTTGAGGATTGAGGGTTTAAGAGTTGAGGTATTAGGGGTTGAGTGTTTAATTTATTAGGGTTGAGGGATTAGGGTTGAGGGATCAAGGTTTAGGGTTGATGGATTAGGTTTGAGAGTATAATGTATAGGGTAGAGGGTTTACATTTGAGGGTTGAGGTTTGAGGGTTGATGGTTGAGGGTTGAGGGTTGAGGGTTGAGGGATTAGGGTTTAAGGTATAGGGTTGACAGTTGAGGGTCGAGGGTCGAGGGTTTGAGGGTTGAGGGTCGAGGGTTGAGGGATAAGGATTAGGGTTGAGGGATTAGGGTTTAAGGGTTGAGGGTTGAGGGATTAGGGTTTAAGGTTGAGGGTTGAGGGTTGAGGGTTGAGGGTTGAGGATTTAAGGGATTAGGGTTTAAGGGTTGAGGGTTAAGGGTTAAGAGATTAGGGTTTAAGGCATACAATTGAGGGTTTAATGTATAGGGTAGAGGGTTCAGGCTTCAAGGATTAGGGTATAGGGTTGAAGGTATATGGATTAGGTTTTAGGGTTGAGGGTTTAATGTATAGGGTAGAGGGTTTAGGGTTTAGGGTTTAAGGATTAAGGGTTGAGGGATTAAGGTTTAAGGGTTTAGGGTTAAGGGATTAGGGTCGAGGGTTGAGGGTTTAGGGTTTAAGGTATATGGTTGAGGGATTAGGGTTGAGGGTCTAATATATAGGGTAGAGGGTTTATAGTTGAGGGTTGAGGGGTGAGGGATTAAGGCTTTAAGGGTTTAAGGCATAGGGTTGATGATTTAATGTATAGGGTAGAGGGTTGAGGGTAGAGGGTTGAGGGTATAGGGTTGAGGGATTAAGGTTGAGGGTTTAAGGGTTTAGGGTTTAGGGTTTAGGGTTTAAGGGTTGAGGGTTTAAGGGTTGAGGGTTGAGGGATTATGGTTTAGGGTCTAATGTATATGGTAGAGGGTTTATAGTTGAGGGTGGAGGATTGAGGGATTAAGGTTAAGGGTTTAATGTATAGGGTAGATGGTGGAGGGTTGAGGGGTATAGGGTTTAAGGGTTTAAGGGTTGAGGGTATAGGGTTTAAGGGTTGAGGGTTGAGGGATTAAGGGTCGAGGGTTGATGATTTAAGGTATAGGGTTGAGGGTTTAGGGTTTAGGGATTAAGGGTTTAAGGGTTTAGGGTTTAGGGTTTAAGGGTTAAGGGATGAGGGATTAGGGTTTAAGGGTTGAGGGTTTAGGGATTAGGGTCAAGGGTTTAGGGTTTAAGGGTTGAGGGTATAGGGTATATGGTAGAGGGTCTATAGTTGAGGGTTGAGGGTTGAGGGATTAAGGGTTTATGGGTTGAGGGTTTAAGGTATAGGGTCAAGGGATTAGGGTTGAGGGTTCATGGTTCAGGGTTTTAGGGTTGAGGGATTAGGGTTTAAGGGTTGAGGGTCGAGGGTCGAGGGATGAGGGATGAGGGATGAGGGATGAGGGATGAGGGTTGAGGGTTGAGGGTCGAGGGTTTAAGGGTTTAAGGGTTGAGGTTATAGGGTTGAGGGTTTAAGGGTAGAGGGTTGAGGGACTAGGTTTTAGGATCTAATGTATAGGGTAGGGGGTTTATAGTTGAGGGTTGAGGGATTAAGGGTTTAATGGTTGAGGGTTGAGGGATTAAGGGTTTAAGGTATAGGGTAGAGGGATTAGGGTTGAGGGTTTAATGTATAGGGTATAGGGTGGAGGGTTGAGGGTTGAGGGTTTAAGGCTTTAGGTTTGAAGGGTTTAAGGGTTGAGGGTATAGGGTTGAGGGATTAAGGCTTTAAGGGTTGAGGGTTTAGGGTTGAGGGATTAAGGGTTTAAGGGTTGAGGCATTAATTTATTAAGGGTTTAAGGTATAGGGTCAAGGGATTAGGGTTGAGGGTTTAATGCATAGGGTAGAGGGTTGAGGGTTAAGGGTTGAGGGATTAGGTTTTGAGGGTTGAATGTTGAGGGATTAGGGTTGAGGGTTGAGGGTTGAGGGTTGAGGGTTTAGAGTTTAAGGTATAGGGTTGTGGGATTAGGGTTGAGGGTATAATGTATAGGGTAGAGGGTTTATAGTTGAGGGTTGAGGTATAAAGGGTTTAAGGGTTGAGGGTTGAGGGATTAAGGGTTTAAGGTATAGGGTCAATGGATTAGGGTTGATGGTTTAATGTATAGGGTAGAGGGTAGAGGGTTGAGGTTATAGGGTTTAAGGGTTGAGGGTATGGGGTTTAAGTGTTGAGGGTTGAGGGATTAAGTGATTAAGGGCTGAGGGTTAGGTTGAGGGTTGAGAATTTAAGGTATGGGGTTGAGGGTTTAAGGATTGAGGGATGAGGGATTGGGGTTTAAGGGTTGAGATTTGAGGGATTGGGGTTTAAGGGTTGAGATTTGAGGGATTAAGGTCGAGGGTTGAGGGTTTAAGGGTTGAGGGTCTAATGTATAGGGTAGAGGGTTTATAGTCGATGGTTGAGGGTTGAGGGATCAAGGGTTAATCGGTTGAGGGTTGAGGGTTTAAGGTATAGGGTCAAGGGATTAGGTTTGAAGGTTTAATGCATATGGTAGAGGGTTGAGGGTTGAGGGTATAGGGTTTAAGAGTATAGGGTTTAAGGGTTGAGGGTATAGGGTTTAAGGGTTGAGGGTTGAGGGATTAAGGGATTAAGGGTTGATGGTTTAAGGGTTTAAGTTTTATGATTTAAGGTATAGGGTTGAGATTTTATGCTATTCAAGGTCCTATTTTTCACCCTAGCATGTTGGAACATTTTGGGCTACATTGAACCGATAGTTTCTCTTAAGAGACCAAAGAGCGAAAGGGCAACAAAATTTGATGAGTTGTTACTCAGAAATTGTGGAACTTAGAAACATTCCATATGAAGGTACAAGATCATGTAGGGTCCCTCTATAGTAACCTCTCTTAGTTTTTTATACCTCTAATCCATTTGCTCGTGGTGACAAGTTTTTAGTTGATGGAAAAAGTGCTAAATACATGCAATGTAAAGTTGTAAGGTGGTGTAATTTTTATTCTATTTTTCATGCAACCAAATCAATAGTTCCAATACATCCGAGTGGGTAGGTTTATGCTATTCAAGGTACTTTTTTGCACCCCAACATGCCAAAATGTTTTGGGCTACATTGCACCGACACTTTCTCTTAAGAGACCAAGTGTGAAAGGCCAACAAACTTTGACGAGCTATTACTCAAAATTGTGTCACTTAGAAACATTCCATATAAATGTACAAGATCACATAGGGTCCCTCTATAATAACCACTCTCAGTTTTTCATACCTCCAATCCATTTTCTCGCGGTGACAAGTTTTTAGTTGATGGAGAAAGTGTCAAAAGCATGCAGTGTAAAGTTGCAATGTGGTGTAATTTTCATTTTATTCATCATACAACCAAACCAATAGTTCCAAAAAGTTTGAGTGGGTAGGTTAATGCTATGAAAGGTCCTATTTTTCACCTTAGCATGCCAAAATGTTTTGGGCTAT
The DNA here is from genome assembly GCA_007115665.2 of Sequoiadendron giganteum. NCBI lineage: Eukaryota > Viridiplantae > Streptophyta > Pinopsida > Cupressales > Cupressaceae > Sequoiadendron > Sequoiadendron giganteum. The sequence continues at coordinate 341,323,910 of CM021101.1, read as the reverse complement.
ATTGCATTGACGATTTGTCTTAAGAGACCCAAGTGCAAAAGGGTAGAAAACTTTGACAAGCTATTACTCAGAAATTATGGCACTTAGGAATTTTTTGTCTAAAGTTAAAAGATCATGTAGGGTCCCTCTAAAATAAACTCTCTTGGTTTTTCATATCTACAATCCATTTTCCTGTGGTGAAAAGTTTTTAGTTGATGGAAAAAGCATTAGATACATGCAGCGTAAATTTGCAAGGTGGTGTAATTTTTGTTTTGTTCATTGTGTGACCTAACTGATAGTTCCAAAACATTTGGGTAGGTATATTTATGCTATGAAAGGTATTTTTTCACACCTTAGCATGCCAGAACGTTCCAGGCTACATTGCACTAACGTTTTCTCTTAAGAGACCAAAGTGAAAAAGGGAAACAAACTTTTACGAGCTGTTACTCAAAATTAGTGACACTAAGAAACATTTTTTTTGAAGGTACATAGTCACGTGTGATCCCTCTACAATAACCTCTCCCAGTTTTTAATATCTCCAATCCATTTGCCCTTGGTGATAAGTTTTTAGTTGATGGAAAAAGTGTCAGATGCATGCAATGCAAAGTTGCAAGTGGTGTAATTTATCATTTTGTTCATCCTGTGACCAAACTAATAGCTCCACCACATCAGCATAGGTAGGTTTATCCTAGGCAAGGTCCCGTTTTGCACTGTAGCATGCCAGAACGTTTCGGGCTACATTACACCGATGATTTCTCTTGAGACCAAAGTACAAAAGGGCAACAAACTTTGATGAGTTGTTACCTAGAAACCGTGGCTCTTAGAAACATTCCGTATGAAGTTATAAGGTCATGTAGGGTCTCTCTATACTAACCTCCCTCATTTTTTCATATATCCACTGAGTCATTCCGTTGTGGCAACAATGTTTCAAATATTCCAAAAAGTGTTAGTTGCATTTACTAAAAAGTTGTTGAGAAGCATTGATTACATTTATCTCTTGGGGGTAAACCGATAATTCAAACACATTGGGGTAGCTATAAAATAAGTCCACTTTATGATTTTTGGTAAGTGTAGGTGTCTTTATAATCTAATGATTGAATAATATACACCAAATCTAACTAGTCTCCTCTATTGCTTGAACTTAATGCAATCATAAACGTTTTGGTCAATATAAGAAAACATTTTTTGAGATGAAGGAAAGTGTGGGAATGAAGAATACATCTAGAAATTTGAAGTAGTGATCGGCCATAATTATATGCCAAAAATATATCATCTAAAACCACAAACACATACTAGTGTAGGAAAGATAATAATTAACCAAAAAATATAGGTGAAATGAATGTGAAATAAGTTATGAATCATGGAATACACTTGGATTTTAAATATTTGAAGTAAACCATCTACAAATATCCATTGAAGCTTGGATTTATAATGCAAATATGGACACCATCATTAAAAAAGATATGTATTAACCAAATAGTCATATAGGCATACATAATATATGTTGATATAATTATAATATATATACAAAATAGCAATATAGGCTTACAAGTATGCCATATATGCATACAATGTCACGTATATGCAATACAAAATATATGTCCCAAAATTCCATATAGGCATACAACAAAGGACCCCAAACAATAGTCATTCCCCTCTCGGTGAAGAAAATAGATAACGGTCAACCTTTGATTTTTGGGGGGATGGAGACACATATGATAGTGGTCTACTTCAAACTTGAGGGATGGTACTCCTATTTAATTCTTCATGGAGCTGTACCTATTACAATAAAAAGTATATATATTAATATATAGAAATTACATTATATAAAAAAAAAAAATTAATAAAATAATCACTTACCACCTCCAAATGATCTCTTTCCTTGTCTGCAACAGTGGAATTCTCATGTTGTGGCATTGAAAAGTCCTATAGAAACCATCCAAATAGAAATTAAACTACAAATCAATAATCTTTTGATTTTTCAATAATAAACATCTATAACAACGAATGTAATTTGAAATTTACTGATTTGCCTCATACCCCCATCAAAGGCATCAAAATCTCTATTGTAGTAGACGCACCATGCTCCATTGCCCTATCAATATTAAGAGGAGTCTCTACTTGCATCATCTGAAAATTTTTAAAAAAATTATTCAATTATGAAAACTAGAAGAGTGATGGAGGTCATGGCTTATAATGTATGAGATAGTCAATAAAATTTTAAGTACTTATTGAGCTATATATTGCTTCAAGGGTTTGAATGTTTCATGATGACAATCTCAAAGTAAAGGATAGTTAGAAGATGATAGTCCTAGGGAAAATTATATCATGCGAGCAAGGGACAATATCACGATTATATAAAGAAGTCATGCAAACCTTTGTTGATGTGAAGTGTGAAGAATTTTTGAAGTGGGGATAAGATTTATGGAAATAATGCAAAGCATGATAGTGAGATGCATGAAAAGAAGCAATAATGAGAATAGTCAACTAAGAACAAAATGATGTAGTGATAGTGAGCAATGAGAGGATTGTGGTCCTAAGATCTTGATAAAAATTTACACCTATAAAGACACTCCATGATTTTCATAAAACCTCAACACTATATTCATATTCATGGGTGAATCACAAAGAAGAGATAAATAAGAAATGGAGTGAGATATCTTCATTACAGTGGACAATGTAATATTCACATAGGTAGAGTAATGATCAAAAGGATAAATGATGAATACATGACAACAAATGAACAATAAAGGATATAGCATAAATAAAGAACTGTAATAGGACAGTTACATAAGATTGTATGTGATAGTCTAAAGTCACAAGATGTAATAGGATAGTCACATGTATTTCAATACCAAAGAATGCTTCAAGGGATAATTGTGGAAGATGATTTTTTATGAGATACTTTATATGTTTTCAACCAAGATACCTTAAGGCAAAGAGTGCATGACAGTCATGAATTTGGTGGTAATAACATGAAATCCAATAATACAAGATAGTCTCAAAGGAGAAGCAACAAATTTTGTGCAATTGTATAAGAGGAGCATGCATAGTTTATTATTAAAGGATAGTTTAGAGTGAAAGTTCCCTTTTAATGATCATATTCATAGAGGATAGTCCTTATCAAGGGGTGGAAAGAGGGCATATATTTCTAAATGATAAGTGGATAGTACCTTGTCTATGGAGTAGATACCATTGAAGATAATTATAGAAGATGACAATATTCAATCAAGAAAGCAAGAGAATAGTCCTCTATGATGTCAAGCACTTCAAAGGTTTAAATGAAAGTCTATAGCCATAATGTATGAATGCAATTACATAGTTATCATGATAAGTATAATTTTACATAGGACAAGGGTAGTAATAAGATCAATATCATGAGCAACATTCATGAGCCCAATGGTGAGCAGAGAGATGGTATGCTACAAGCTAATGATGATAGTTAGGAGCATAAGAGTGAAATGGTATGCTACAAGCTACTGATACCACTAGCATATATTTTTGGAGGCCAACAACATGAATAAATGAAATTCATATATTATGAAGTGCATAACAACTTGAAATCAAATTAATTAAAAATTACAAAACATACTTACAAATATCTAGAACTTGGGTGATCCCACAATACCAATTTACAATTCCAGTGAGGAAGGAAAATTTCAAAAATGCTCCTATGAATTTTTTTTTGCTTTTTAGGGGTTCACACGAATTGGGGTGTTCGAATGGACCCAAAAGGGGTTCAAATGGACCCTGGTTCGAGCGAACCCTATTAAATGATGGGACCCACTTTTTTGGCATTTTTTATAACAAAGACAATGGAAAATTGAATAAAAGGGGGGGTTCGTTCGAACCAAGGTTCATTCAAACCTTGGTTCTAGAGAACCTCCAAGGGGGTTCACTCAAACCTGGGTTCATTCAAACCCCCCTTTTTTGCCCTTCTCCCCCTCTTGCACCAAATTTTTGTAGAATTTTTCCCTTCAAAGCTCGGGTTGAGGATGAAAATGGAGGAGACTTTACAAACCTAACTCGATGATGGTAGTCCTTAGAACGAGCTATCCATCAAATACAATTTTAATATGTTTTGGTTTTATTATGTATTTTATTTTTTAGTTTGATTAAATATAGGTTTTTCACTGAAAATCAAGCTCTTTGTTCTGCACATGTGGAAAAATAGCAGATTATCAATTTATTTTTTTAAAATATCAGTGCACTAGATATTGATGTCCTTGACCCAACAATTTTTTTTTGAATTTTGATACATACAAAAAAAGTTATGCTTTAGCTGATGAATCATGTCTAAATTGTAAAAGGTTTGACTTTGAAACTTAACTAAGAAAAAAATATTCAATGAAATGGTATGAAACCAATTCCATGCACTAGATATCATAGTTACAAATCTAAATTAAAAAAAATTAGAATTTTATTCTTCATAGAAAAAAAAGTTGTGTTAGCCAGTGATGTTACTCTTTAAAAATGGTGTTTATTGTTAAAAAATAGTTTTCGAAGGAGATGGAAAAAGAAGTGCAATCTGATTCAATTTTTTTTGAAAAATATATATTTAGAATCTAGAGACAAAATGTCACAAATCATTAGTTTGCATGATCTTCAAATTCCTCACAGTTTAGCCGCTATAGGTGCCCGAAAGTGAAGATTTAGTTAAAAAAATTCAGTTCAATGTCTAGTTTGGCCAAAAATTGTAAACCAGTATTGTGGGATCATCCACCTTCAAGTCATTAAACATTATTCAATTACGAAATACATTTTTTTAATTTTAAAACTATAAATAGTCTATATTACCTAAGTGAAACTTCAATGACCACCTCCATTGATGGGTGTTGTAAAAGCTCCAAGATTAATCTATTCAACATCCAAAATGAAATATAAGAATACCATTCATATAACGTTTAGCTATTCACATGCAATATTTATAATTATTTACTAGTTACATAACTCTGCAGTACATGTGGTCATGTAATAGGGAGGTGGAGAAACACTAGAAATAGAGTGAACGCTATGATCCTGAAATTTCATTATAATCATTAAACTAATTTAGTTAATCTTGCATTTCAAAAATGAAATTTAATAAATCAAATTCAATGAACTTGTGTTATTTACCTGGTTATCAAGGCCAAATGCCTCATTAAGGAGGGAATCTGTCATCACCATCTAATCAACTATAGATGTACCTTGGGCACCTACATCTTGACTATGCATGGGATCATAAGCACAAAGTGACCCACAAGCTTGACAATAATGAGGTATAAATATACTCCTCAAAGACTCACCCAACTCACCCTATGCTAGAGGACTAGTATGCTGTATGAGGCTCTGGGTGAGGGAACTAATCAACTATAATGTATCGACCTCAACACTCTCCTTCATAATGGAAGGGATAGTCACATGCTCATACACTAGCTAGCGAGTGCTCATCTCGCTAGCCACTGTGCATCGATACGTGCCCCCACCTTGTCCTGTGCGGAGCCCCCACCTCTACCTTGGAAGTCTCACATGTCAAAATAGTTTAGGATTTTATTAAGGACAAACTCACAGTAGAGTTTCCTCAAAAAATATTGTGGCACCTCATTGTTGTTGCATTGAGGATGGTCATAAACCATCCACCACCTCCTCCAAAAAATGTTCTTTATCCCTTGGTGGTTGCACCAATGGATAGGGAACCTCTTGATTAAAGGATATAAAGGTTGATTCATTCTAGGGTTTTTGAATAGTGCACACAAGTCAAATTTTATAATTTTTTCATCTTTAACTTATTTATAGGATAATTTATTTGCATAAAATTCTCTAAACTCTTGTCTCTTCTCTGACCAACTACTTATTTGCTTGCTAATTGGATCTACATGTCATATTATCAATTTAAGTGATTAAACAAGTGTGGTTCTATGTGAGGTTGAGCTTGAAGGATCTTTTAACCTTGCAATTAACTTCTCATTTTTTTTAACTATTTTCAATTTGCCCGATTAAATTTTATCGAGTTCTTGGAGCATGTTGAGAAATTGTTGGAGGTGTTTTTTAGGGTTTTAAACTTGAGATGAATTAGGATTTTGAGGAGGAGAAGGAGGCGCATTATCACTTCTTGAAAATTAAATAAATTTACATCAAAAAAATATTAAATTTACCTATTTAATAACAAATTCTCACAAAAAACAATAACAACTTACTCCTTTGACCTCCCCGACGTCGACGGAATTTTGATGAAGATTCGCTAAAGAAATGGAGTGATTTGAGCCTTCCTAGAGTGCAAGCCTATTTTTGAGGGTTTGCAGGTCATAGAGGAAATTAGAAACAACATAAAATGATATGAAATGAAGTTCATTTTTTTTGTTTATATAAACCAAAATGCGCTCGTGTTATAATGTGAGCACATTTTGGCTTGTAGTGGCCGAGCCTAAGGCTTAGTCACTCCAAGCCATAACGCGAGTGCATTATAATGCACTCACATTTTGTCTTTTTCAAAAAAATTAAAGGGGTTGGCCACTTTTTGGCCACCCATCTTTTTGTGCTCGCCCCACATGAAGTGTTGGGCTGATTGAAAACCTATACATATCATCATAGATAATGGTAGCTTGAAGAATATTCACAGAAAATATGGTGTAACACTTTGGACTCTCCACCAATGCATATTTAACTCCACCTTGGACAGTTCTTAGGCCTAAATAAGATAAAACATCTAGGTGAAGGCAAGAAAGAGTCAAACATATGATAGATGGGGGTTTTGAATTAGATATAATTATACCACTTAGGATATAATCATTCTAGTATTTTCATTAGAGATAATTACACCACTAAGAGATAAGTAAACTATGAGAATATTTAAAAACAATCATATTATTATAGATCAAGTCTTTTTATTTACAAATATAGAAATTAACTTGACATTACAAAGAATTTGAGCTATATACATATATACAAATAAACTTGACATTACATTTTTTCATTTACAATCAATCCAATGAACCATGTGGATCTTCTCTACTATTTGTTGTGTTGAGTAATGCCTCATGGTTAGACTAACAAAACCTTCCACAGGTTCTTATTCAATGGTATTTTTGGTTCTTTTTCTTGCCACCCTCAATTCTATGAGAGAATACAACACTTAAACCTAGTCATTATAATATTTAGACAAAGATTCCCCTTATTATTAAATTGAGGACAAGAAAAAGTCAATGAACAAGACTAGACCCATTATTCTACACTTTGAGCTACACAAGATTTGTGAGGGTAATCCTATTGAGGGTCTTCAAGAATTATAAAGATTTTTGATAGACAATGGAACATAGATGAAACCAGGTCCAATTGACACAATACAAAAGAATTAATAGATTGTTATTAACTTGAATAATTGCATTCATTTCATAATATTCTATAGCTATAGACCCTAAAATATGGGTGATTAGTACATTCACAAATATATGAGCAAAGAATGTTACAATTTAACAAGTCTAGACATGTTACCTTATACCTTAATCAATATTGTGAACTAATAATTTACACAACTAAAATTTCTTCTTATTATTTAATATGCAAGGGAGTGATAAATGAGAAAGACCTAGGCCTATTCTTTACATTTTTAAGCTCCATGAAGAAAAACAAATCCTATAAATTACACTTTGAAATATGTTCATTTTTTAAAAAGATGCTTTCCAAAATTAGATGTAGTCTACCATATACTATTGCCTAATCTTGTAGAAACAGAGCCAACCCCAACATAAATGCAACTATAACATAAAAAATCATAATTGGATGAATTTGGATAGAAACCTCCAACCTTTTTGAATCTCCAAATCCTCAACTTCCTTCACATTCTTAAAATGAATCCCATTCTTAGTGATCCTATTTTAACTTACATACCCCACATATTGGATTATAAATATTTCCTAAACCACTTATAGCAATATTTTTTTTGCATTCTTTGAATATAAAACTTAATAATCACAACCACAAAGATAAAAAAATGTGTACCTAGAAACTTTGTTAAGGTTTCCTGAAGCACATAAATGAAATTGGAGACAAAATAAAAAATACGAATATGAAATGTCTTATTATTGTGTGGATGCTGCTCCTTATATTTCACTCAACAACAAAAAAAATCATTAGCATGGTTAGTCAAATTGAGAAAATATAAACAAGCATCCCTATGAAATATTCAAACATACTTGATGATGCCAACAAAAAAACAAGAATTGAAGCAACAAAATGAAAGCATACAAAAGCATGTTCATACCTATCCCATAGTGGAAGTGGTGCACCTTTGATGCGAAAAGGATGCCCTTTCCCACCCCCTTGATAAACTTCAAATGATAATGGGAAAAATTTTGATACAAAGATGAAGTGCAAGATGAAATCAAAGTGCCTATAATGCAAATACTAAGATTATGGATCCATATTATGAAAAGGATGCCTCTATTTATAGAAGCCAAGGGTTGAAGAATGAGAGGATTTGATGAATGTGGGATAAATTGAGATCCAATAAGAATGTGACAAGTGTCACAATTATATTGGATGAGGGTGGAACAAATTTTGGTAAATGTGTGAGTGGAGGAGGATGGAAGAGAAGTAAATGTTGATGGTTGAAAATTTGAAAATGGTGTAAGAGGAATTGAATGAGATTTGAGAGGATGTAAGAGGATTTGAAAGGTTGTAAGATAATTTATTGCAAATATAAGAGGATGTGATAGAATTTTGAAAACCTTTGGAGGTAAATTGAATGAAAGGTGGTTGAGAGGAATATTCCTCAAAATATGCCTTTGTGAGTGTTGTGCCTATAACACACACGCCTCGTTCGGAATGGGGACCCTCTTTCTTTCACCCTACGAGGTTGTTTTGTTGCCGCCTCATTTTGTGTACCCCCATCTTGGTGTTATAGATGGTCAACATGTCTTTCAAGTCTCATCTTAGGCCGACCATGTATTAACCCTCAAAATTTGCTGAGTCTTGAAGCTTCCTTAGCATTTCACCTTTTGTTGGCGTCTGTGGAACCTTCCAGGCTCGGCCCGTCGGATTTTCCCTCTCAGGTTTCCTTGTCTGTTTTTCCCTTTTTGACAGCCTTTGGAATGCATCCTTTCGATGCCTGCGACCCGACTTCCTATTTTTCATCCGATAAACTTACGCAAAATCTGACATTCCGTCATGCCCTTCGAGCCTGGCTCTTCAGGTTTCCCTGCTCGGGTTTCCGTTGTGTTTTTTCCATTCCAAATGGCTGTTGGACAACTTCCTTCTGGTCCTCGAACTTTGGCTCCTGCTTCGCTATTGGATTCTCACTCGACAAGTTTTTGGGTGGTTGTGACCCAACATCATTCCGAACCTCGGGCTCTGGTCTTCCCGTCGCCGTCCTTAATTTGAATCCACCAACCTCACTGTCCGCTGTACTTGCATTTATTAGTGACATTAATTATGTGCTTAGGAGTATAAATATTAGTTTTGACATGTCATTTTCACATGTTAGAAACAACAAAAAAGTGTAATGCCTTCACTGCCTTCGCGCTCGAGCTACCCCTTCGCCGTTCTTCGAGGATTTAACAAAGCCATTGATAGGGTTCACAAGGTAAGTTTTCCATCCAAACTTCTGTCACATTTTCTATGATTTCACGCCTAAATAGTGGGTAGAGAAGGGAAAATTTTGTATGAATCTTATGGAGGGGACACCATGCCACAAAACCCATGTATTGAAATTTCCAAAACATCCCTCCAAAACTTAGAAAATCAAACTCGGAACCTTATATTCTCATCGTTGTTCTTTGAACTAAGTGACTGCACTCTCTGAGCCCAAGACCTTTGACCGCCATAGCCGTTCAAACTCAAAAATTCATGCAAAATTGCCTCCATGACAAAAATCATCCCGGGTTCCGGACTCCGGAACTCGATCTTCGGATTGCCGTCTCACCTCAGCTATTCTGAAAGGCATTCTCACCCCATTCTCATGGACCTCAGAATTTGGATTTCCATTTGATGCGAAACTTGCATTAAAAGGGGAATACATCGAAGGAACCCTTGGGCCCCAGTCTATGGACTTCCGTTCGTGGACCATCGTTACGATTTCACTATTTTAAATAGTCGTCAGGCGACCGCCTTCCGCCTTCTGGGTCCCAAGGGCCTCTCTATTGTTTGGGCTCAAAACTCTAAAGTTCTTGCCTCCTTCGGACCCTGTCTTCTAGACTTCCATCATTGGGATTCTGTCCCAAACGACCATCCCAAACGGAAAACCCAAGCCGCCCCTTCGGCCTTCGGGCATCTACATCCCAATCTCCGCTAAGTTTTAACAGATGAAGCTGCGAGACAAAATCATCTGGGTCCAGACCAACGAGTTGCGGGTCCTGAACTTCCATCCCCACTTCACCATTTCTTATGGCTATTATGCAATGGCATCCCGGCCTCCATGACCTGAACACTCGAATGACTAAAATGTTGCAAGGCATGGTCTCACAGATTTTTTCCTCCTGGGTTTCGTACTCTGGAACTCCACCTTCAGAATTCTGTTTCTCCAAAGCTGTATCAAACAGCTAATGCTTGACAGCCTTCCCTCAGTTTGACCCCAGATACTCTAATGGTGACCTAAATAACCTCCAATCTCAAAACGAATGATGACCCACATGCTAAAATGTGATCACCTTCCTCATGGACCCTTCATTATCCAAGTCCAAGATCGGGAGAAATCATCCGGGTCTTCCCACTTTGTTTGACCTTTAGAATAGCATTCTGATAGGGGAAGTCTAGCCTCTGGGGCCCGAGTCATCCAATTTCCCTCCAGTGAACCTTCAATGAAAAATTCAACTAAGTGTTGACTTTTGAATGATAGATTATTCGATCTAACCATGTTTTTCAAGGATTTGGCTAACCATTTGTATCGTCATGCGTATTGAACCCCGCCTCTATGTGCGGGATATATGGAATCGGGTGCAGAAGCCTTAGGGGCAATCAAAGACAAAGGAAAGAGAATTGTAAAGGCTCCTTGAGGTAAGGAGGATAAAGATTAGATGAAATACTAATTCCAAGGAGTGCCTTTGCACTCCAAGGTCACAACCAGGTGGAAGGACATCACTGACACGAATATTGGACATGTCAACATCAATGATTTCATACAGAGGGTCAGGATGAACCCCAAGACAGATACTACAAAGTTAATCAGAAGCAGCGGGATAGCTAAAGCTCCTAGGTTCCCTCCCATGTTGATCACCCTCGAGATGGTGATGGCTTGCAGAGAGGTATATCGGCCAAAAACCAAAACTATTGTTGATAGAGATTGAAACATCCTGGCTGACATGTCACCATTAGGAATAACAAAAACCTTCCATATTCCTATCTTCGGAAAGATGGAGCTGCCTATTATCCCATAATGCAAAGAAATGTGGGATGAAGACCCCATAAGATGCAAGAAACTCATAAATCAGTATTGGCTAAAGGACAGATGGGGCAACAATGCAAAGGTTCCCCAAGAACTCTTTCGTAGTGACTTTTTCGAAGACTACCATGATTTGGTCACCCTATTAAGCAGAGTGATGGGCCTCCCTTATGCAAAATATTTTCAAGAATGGATGGTTTATTTCTTCAAGCACATTCTTCGTGGAAAGGACACCACATTCTACTGGGGAGGAATAATCAGTGACCATTTTCATGATCAATTCATGAACGTCAAAAAGACCTCCAAGTTCTATATGACCTCTTACCTGGTATACTCACTAGCTGATAGGATGCATTATAATGGGTTATTCAGAGTTCCAAACGAAGTGCCTGGTAGAGAACTCAAGGCTTTTGACAAGTACCCTCAGCTATAGTTTAGGAACTTCAAGAAGGATTATTGTAGAGTGAACGATGCATTCATTGCTTATATCATCAGACTACTTGGGGGTGATTTTGAGAGGAGAGTTTCCCACAGTGCTCGCGCTTTTCAAAAAATTTATGCTTTGCTATTCATCCAATATCCAAATTTCAACTACATTCGTGCCCAGGGATTTTTAGAAAAGGCAAACAAGCTGCCCCGATACCCTAATGACCAGATAATATTATTGGAGCTCTCTTGGCAACTGTGCCATATTCACACCATTTTGAGCAGCAAGCATCTAGCGGGGATTCCTTATCCCCTTACACTCAACCAATGGATGTATGAGCTTCATACTTCCCAATGTGTAGGAAATTCAGATAAGGAACTAACAAAGTATCATTTCAAATCTCACATAGCTAGGCCACAGATGGATCCATACGACCATATCAAAAAGGCGGTTGGACAAGAGTATGCCCACCTCCACAATGTTGAAGATTTTTGGGCAGATTGTAAAGATGAATTTGAGGTGCGGATAAGGCACTATATGTGGATGACCGTATACTTTATAAAAAGGGTGAACTAGTTCTCGGTGCCTGATCAATTGGAGGAAGATGAAAGCACTGTAGTCGACCCTAGGTACAATTCCATTGCAAACATGCCACTGCCACTAATTGATTGGAATGAGCCAGAGGTTGATGACCTCAACATACTAACCAAGCCTAATGAGGCCCAAAAAAAGGTGTGGTTTGATGAGCGGGTTTCTCAATTAAAGCAACAAGGGATCGTCTTGACATTCAAGGGGCTCAAAAGCGAGCCAAGTGGTTCTGATGGTGGGGCAACTACTACATAAACTTGAGAAAAATCTAAATACCCACCATCTGTTTGTTCAAAAAAGAGAAAGGAGACTGATGAGCAATAGTCTGACCCAAAGGTGTATGCTAGGAAGGCTTCAAAGGGTGAACCTCCCAAGAAACACAAGCGAGCGGGCAACGTCACTGAAATTCCAGTAATCCAAGAAGATCCGCTCCATGAGGGAGAAGAGATGGAGGTTGATCAACCAAAGTCTCTACCTATCTCATCTGATACCACAACCACTACTGCTGTTGCCACCATCCCATTTATCCCACACATAGTAGTTGCATCCTCTTTGCCTGTGGTGGATATATCTGTCCATCTTGCTTCTACTTCTCCCATCGTGCAGGTAATATTGGTTGATTCATCCTCCACCACTACCTCGCCCATTTCTTCATCTTCCATGTCTCGTTCCTTTTCTCTTCCAGCTACCACCGCTGCAACCGCAATGCTTGCCCTTACCCTTCTGGAATCCTTCGTGAAATAAATGCAAAATGTGCCCTCTGAGCTCTTAGGAATGTTTGCAAATCCGATGGTATAAGCTGCGATAGCTCAGGCAATAATTAGCACTCTAGTTCCTCCTCCTCCTACTGAGACACCAACAATGGAAGCCACCATGCAAATTTATGAGGAATTAGATCACTGAAAACATATGGAATTGGCTAAGAGGTTGGAAGAGGAGGCATATGACTATCATGAGCACCCAATATACGAGCATTGAGTAATCGATGAGTTCACCTATGAGTCTTCCAGTGATGATGGCGAGGATCTAGACACAAAGACAATTGAAGAAATATCTGATCTAGAGCTTGATGCTGAGCTGGTCAAGAAACCCAAGGAAATTGAAGATAAGGAGGCTGAAAAATAACCTATTAGTGAAGAAGAGGTTGCTGCCACAAGGACGAGAGATGATAGGTCTCTGATGGGAGAGCGTGACCATGCCCCTAGGCATGATGAAGAGGTGTTCCCTCATGAAGAGAAGGAAGGTAAGGAAGGAGATAAGCCTGAGGGAGAAGCTGAAAATTATAAGAATCTATAAATTAAACTACCTGATGAGCACGAGCATGATGAAGAAAAAGAAGAAAAGGATGCCAAAGGGGAAGGAAACCCCGATGAATGCTTTCCTACCAAATCCCCTATCAAACGCATAGTGTTCATCCAAGACTCTGATGAGGAAAAGGAGGATACAAAGACAAAGTAGGAGGCCCTCAATGGTAAAGCCATTGAAGTCAGGGAAGAAGAAAAAGGGGATCAACATACATCACCTAAAGAAAAGTCCTCGATGCCTAACTAGTTGGAGAGACAATTGGAAAGGAGGGCTCCGACCCAAAAGTCCCAAGGGCAAGGCTGGAAGCTAGATTGGCTTGAGCCAAGATCGACACTAGGAAAGAGAAGAAGCCAAAGATCAGGTCAAAGGTAACGATGGATGCCTCTAGATCTAGAGCGATACAAATAGCTATGCCAGTGGTGGGAGAAAAAGGAATACATTACAACATATGCACCATCGACTTGGGAGTATCCATCAGGGAGAAAAAGGTTGATTATCTCCAAGAATACGTCACCATGGTGGTGCATCTCATTCAACAAGATAAAGTTTCCAAAGAGGAGCTTAAGGCATAGGTGGCTAATTTGACAACCTATATCCAACAGTGGTCATCCATGAAAGAGAAGCCAACCACATCCTCAGCCCCACTGTAGTTGCTATCCAGAGAATAGATTGAAAAATTAGAAAAAAGAAAGAACTTGGACAAGACCACAAAAAATTGGTTATGACAGGTCTTGGATATCAGAAACATGGGCATTAATCATGCTATTTGGACAACAAAAAAATTCTTGGAAGTGCAAAAGTCTCTTGTGGATATGAGGAAAATCTGCATTGAGTTCCCGATGAAATATGGGTCTTCTTACCCAAAGATTGAGGCTATCCTCAAATTGCCAATCGAGATTTGGGAGAAGGAGTTTACATTTAGGGAGGATGATCATTGGCTGATGGATGTGTGGAAACAAGACCTCGATCATCGGAAGGAGTGGCTAGAACAGATACTTGAAAAGGTAAATCTAGATATTGAATGGGCCAAGGAGGTCAGCGAAGATTTCCTCCGATATCTGAAGGTAATGACAAGATATGAAATGGTCGTTGTCCAGAGCAATCAAGAAAATGTAAGGCCTCACTTCCACAAGAGTATGGAAGATGGGATATTGGCCAAAATTACTACAGATTTCATGAGATTTCCTGCCCCAACTTTCGCCCAATCTGAGCTGTTCAAAGATCACACTACTAAGTATGCGGAGGACTGGGAGAAGCTTGTTGATAATTCCAAAGAGTGGAACTACCAAGTGCTGAGATCCGACATCATAGAGGTTGATAAGCTCCAATTGGTGATCTTAAGATTCATGGAATATGCAGCTTTGAAGAAGCAAGAAGGCAACCCTATTTTTGATGAATAATTTCTAAAGGAGTAGCTACAACAAAGAGCAATCAACAAGAGGACAAAAATGCTACAATGCTGCCACTAAAAGACAAAATAGGGATGTGGACAAAAATGTATTTTAAAATGTAATATATTGGTGGGTAGGTAGAAATCCCTAGGTTATAGTGAATTATGGCCACACAAATGTAAATCAATCTTGGCCACATATTCTACTTTTGGGACATTATAAATAGGGGGTCTCCTCTCATTTTCAAGGAGAGTTGAGTTGTTGTAAAGACATATTGCAGAAATTGCAATAGAAATACATCGAATTTGTGCATTTCTTGGTTTGTTCTCATGTTTCATGATTCTTCTCTCATAGTTAGATGATTTATTTAAATTTAATTTTCTATTTTAGTTTCCTTTCAGTTGGATTTGGTAGATTTAGTAATGTTGTTTCTTGGTTATGAAGATTTAAGCTATGTAGATGCCCTCCTTGTCCATACTTTTGGTTGTTTGCTACTGGTAGATGGCTGTGCAAAGTTAGTCTACACCTAGATTTGAAGCTACTTTTAAATATTTATCTTTGTTCATGCATATGTATGGTGAAAGAATGGTAAAATATCTGGAGTCCTTAGAAGATCGCACAAATTTCATGAAAAGTGGAGTTTTCTTTTAAGGAAGCTATCCACAATAGAGACCTCCATGATCACTGTTCATTAGTAGTTGCAGGTCCAGGAACCCTTTCTCTTCCCTGCCCCTTTTTCCTTTTTTTTTAAGAAGTGATCTATGCTAATGTTCATTACACATTGTAAAGCCAAATCTTAAAATAGAAATGGAGTTCAAGATTTTTGTTTAAACCTGCAACAAACGTACAATAACTTCCTCACCTTAGGAACTCTATTTGCAGATCTGATTCCCCTTCCAGCTGAACTCACGTAAGTATACCCTATGATTGCCAAAAAAATCACATCAAACATTAATTGAGATATTTCACGCAAGTCATGAACTAACACCCAAGAGACCTTTGGGTGATTTTCAACAACTTGTTGGATATTTCCTTTCAAGAGAGGTAATGCACTTACGCATTGCCTGTGTTGAGAAAGTGTGCAAAAACACCCATCAACAAAATTGGCACTAGAAGGAGGGCTTTTTGGGAGCTAAGCTAGATCGAATTGGGTCTTTCTCCCTTGAAAGATTTCATAGAATACTGAGGTCCACACCAAACAAAGGGGAGTTCCAAGAGCTACCACCCCCTATCCGAGCTAAGAGAGCTAAGAAAGGGGAAGCCTCCGTCTCCAACACACCCAACCAACCCATTTTTCTTTCACCATCATCCTCCTCTTCTATCCATTTGCCATCATCTTCTCCTTCATTCTTGGAAGCATATTCTCTTGGTCACCTGCTTCAAATAGCCTTCCGGGGTGCCACTCACCAAGGGCTTGATGCTGCCTTCTAGCCCAACGTAGTCCCATTTCGGGGAGTTGTTCCATCAATCGCTACTGCCACTTTGTAGTCACAAGTCAATCTAGTGTAGCCACCTCCACCGCCCCCTTCGATGACATGGTTGGGAAACAATCTGTCTCCTTTTTCCTTCAACCTTTATCATGACATGCCAAAGAACCTTGAGAGATTTTTCTTGAAGTTCAACCCTAGGGATCCACAGAGGACAGCAGAGGAGCATGTCAAGATTTTTGAGATCATTTTGAAGACTATGCAGATCATACATGAGGATGTGGATTGTCGACTCTTTCCCTACTCCTTGGCGGAGGAGGCCTTCTATTGGTACATCAACTTTTCGACATGAACTATCAACACGTGGGATCTTTAGAAGAATGCTTTTCTGTAGAATTTAAAAACTCTAATCAGCCCTACGGAGTCATATTGACATTTTATGTCAGTTCAAAGAGAGGTCAATGAATTGATCAACTCCTTCAATGATCGATTCCATAGAGCATATATTAGACTATAGGACCCATATGTGTTCAATGATGCTGTTGTTTTACTTGTCTATTATGCAACATTGGATGATATTACTGCATCATTAGTGAAGAGGATGCAACCACTGCCTGCCAGATATGTAGATGCATACTCGAAGGCCATCATTGCTAGCACAGACTTGGGACTAAACATTTCTGGTCCGCTACCCTCTTTGGGGCAGGTTTCTCATCCTTCACAGATTCAAGGGCTTACTCAAGCTTTGCAGCATCAAACACACCTCATGAATCTGGTACCACAACTACCCATAGTACTGCACCCTGGACAACCAATGAATCAAGCACCCTCGGTTCCTCACTATTTGCTACCCTAGTAGCAGCAAGTCCATTCTCAACCACCCCAAGTACCAGCATATCTCCAAGCGCCCAAATTTCTGCCCACTCACCAAAATCAGCAAGTGGCTCAGCCGTTGTTCCTCCAAAATGTAGCTCCGCAACCGAACAACATAGAAAAGGATCAGATTGATGAACTCATAGAAATGATAAAAAAAATGTCTACGAAGATGACACATTTGAGAAACCAAAACAATCAGTTGTAGGCTTCACAAAAAAGCATCCAGGCCAACCTCAACCGTGATAGTCTCATCAGTCATGAGAACCAGGATAACCATGATGCTAGCACATTGTCCAGACATAATTATGATAGGAATAAGAATTCAGGGCAAAACTTAGACAAAAGGCCCTTCCAGAGGCAAAATCAGACATAGAACACAAGACCCAATAATGGTGGTGTCCCCATGCCTCTCGATCAACCCAACAACAACGACAAGACTAAAAGTAGAGTCTACCTAGATGAGGCTACTTTATCTGGTTGGTGCCACATACACAAAATGAGTTGACATTCTGAATTGGTTTATCTAGAATTCTAGACGGTTGATGAAATTTTTCAAGTTGAAGTCCAAAATGCTGTGGACAGCCCAGGATGTAGAGACATCATTCCTTCAAAAACCATGTGACTCCTCTATTTTGGTGGTCAATCAGGATCCTTTCCCAAAGGTTGAGAGCAATGTGCCTGAGAAGGAGGAGGTCACTACAAGCAATGACAAAGTGGAAGAGGTAAGTTCCAAAAGTCCTTTGGCTCAAATTTTCGATTCAGTAGATAATGGTCCTAAGGATGAGGAAGAGACTAGGGAAGATGAATTCCAAATGTTTCACCAAAGGACCACCCCTTACGACCTTAGGAATAGATAGGTTGGT
This sequence comes from Sequoiadendron giganteum, assembly GCA_007115665.2. Classification (NCBI taxonomy): domain Eukaryota; kingdom Viridiplantae; phylum Streptophyta; class Pinopsida; order Cupressales; family Cupressaceae; genus Sequoiadendron; species Sequoiadendron giganteum. Next base: position 341,305,701 of record CM021101.1, on the reverse strand, counting down.
GGTCCTTTTACGACCTCCACTCTACCTAACAATTTCAGCACCCCTCTTGACCCAAATGCTAGGAACAATCCGAGATATCCCCATGTACCTACACAGTACTTCAACAAGAATAGACAACAAAACCAAAACCAAAATCAACCTACTAGCTCCTTCCAAAATACCACTAGCTCCTCTCGGGATATCACCTTTGATGAAGAAGTTGAACAAATGGGGGAGTATATTGCGGAAGAATTTAAGAAGGTAAAGCTAAGTGTGTCTGTGTTTGAGCTACTCAAGGTCCCAACTATGAGAAATTCCCTCTTTAGAATGATAAATGGGACTTCGTCAGCGAGGTCAACTCAAGAAGCAACTTCAAGAAGGGTTTCCTTTAAGGATCAATGGAATGAACTAGTTGTGCAACAAATTTTCAATCAGAAGGTTGATCCGCTTGCAAATCAACAACTAGATAAGCAACCCAACAAAGAAGTAGATCAGACACAAACCAAAAACAAGGGTAATGATAAGGGTCAAGTTGTCTAGGTGGATGTTTTCAGAGGATATTTTTAAGGAAAATTCGAAACTCCTCCCTTCCTGACCACCATTTGAGTGTTTGGGAAGAACCTCCATAATTGCTTGTTGGACTCGGGAGCTTCTGCCAATGCCATTCCCCTAAGCATGTGCAAAGCTTTGGGAATAGTCCCAACTCCCTCCCGATGTAAAGTGACACAGCTTGACAAGACTGAGATCAACATAGTTGGAGAGATCAACAAAATACCCATGCAGATTGCTGCTGATCCCAAAATTCAACAAATCATTGACATTCAAGTTGTTGATATCTCAGACACCTATGGCATAATTTTAGAAAGAGATTTCACAAAGGAATTGAATGGATATGCTGCAACCGACTACTCTCATTTGTGGTTGCCATGGAAAGGGATGCCAAATCAGATTCAAATTGATCGGGAGCCACAAATGAGGTTCATGATCATGACATACAATAACACGAATCAAGTGTTGTTTATTGAAATGGAATTGGGGAATTATTCTCCGGTGTCATATTTTGAAGAACAAGAATTCTTCATAGAAGATAAAATGGGGGAGGTCCTTCTTGTGTTGTGTAGTTCATCCGCTAACCTAGCCTATACCCCTCACAACACAAAAATGTCGATAGAGTCGGATGATGAAGAATCATGAGATAATGAAAATCTTGGATTATTGGATGGTTTCAAAGATTTTATGGAAAAATGTGTACAAGACTAGCTCAGTTTAGGAGCCAGAATGAATTTTTAGGAACTCTTGCTGCCTAGTTGGTGCATGGTACATAATGCCACCCATTCAGAATTTGAATGCTATTTATGTCAGATAGAAATTGAGAATATCAAAAGACAAATCACTCCGAAGGAGAAAGCTCGACCAACACCACCAGAACAGACACATTCAGAACCTACGCCTCCTCAAAAGGTTGTTGAAATGAGGCCACCATCAAAATCAGAAATTAGGTCTACCAATTCTAGGGTCAAGGACTCTCCTAGGTTTTGGACACTGCACTTTGACTACTCAAATCCAAGCATGGGGCCGAAGCTGGCTTCAAACTCATCTATTCCAAAGGTAAGTCATATTTTGCTGCTCATAGGCTTCAATTTTATTGCACTAATAATGTAGCAGAATATGATGCATTAGTCTTGGGGCTCCTCATGGCATTAAGGAAAGGTGTTAAAATGTTGCAAGTCTTCAGGGATTCAGAGTTGGTCATAAAGAAAGTAAGGAAGCTCTATTCTTGTTATGACTGAAGAATCACTAATTATAGGCATAGGGTATGGGATCTGTTAGAAGGGCTAGATGCTTTTACTATCCAGTTGATCCCACACTCTCAAAATCACACCGCTAATGCCTTAGCCCAGGTGACTAGTACCTTGCAGCCATTGTCCTTGTCTAGCCTTAAAAGGTTTACAGTTGAACTCACCTCCATTCCATCCGTACCGGACAATGTAGCCAATTTTTAGGTGTTTAATGATGAAAAACATATCTTGGATTTCATTACCATCTCTGATGTATTTGGTGCACAGATAATAGATGAGATTGAACCTGAGGACGCTGAGCTAGATATAGAAGGGGTTATCAATCTCAAGACCAACACTATCCCAAGAGGGATTCTCCAACTCGAATGAATATTTGACTTGGATCAAATCAGAGATCAAGATCAACAGGCCAATAAATATGCCATTAGTGGCTAGTGTGACACCTACAACCTCAGAGCAACCAACGAGGCAAGGAATATGTTTATTGGAAAGGTGTGCACACTAGAAGAAAAAAGGGGCATAGTGGATGCTTTGCAGAAGTACCATGATGTCATTGCTTGGAGCTACGAGGGCCTTAAAACATTTGATACATCAATCATCACCCACACCATCCCTCTCAGACCGGATGCGAGACCATTTCGACAATGAAAATGCCCTATCAATGCTCTATTAGAACCAATTATATACAAGGAAGTACAAAAATTGTTGTTCGCTAGGATTATCTTCCTAGTTAGGAACTCCATGTGGGTGGCCAATTTGGTCCCAATTAGAAAAAAAGGATGGAGAAATCAAATTGTGCATGGATTTCCGCAATCTGAATAGAGCTTCAGAAAAGGAAAACTATCTAGTGCCTTCATTGGATGAGGTACTGTTGATAGTCAATGGTTCTTAGATGATGTCCTTCTTGGACAGGTATTTAGGGTACAACCAAGTTATGGTACAGTATGAAGATCTACATAAAATGACATTCACCACCAAGTGGGGCACCTTTGCTTACAAATGAATGCCCTTTGGGCTCATCAATGTCGACGCCACCTTTCAACGTGCGATGGACATTGCATTCAAGGATTTGATTAGAAAATGCATCATCATATACATGGATTATTTGATAGTTCTCTCAAAATAGGGGGCTGATCATGTTGCTGACTTATGCAAAGTTTTTTGAAGGTGCTGGCACAAATTTGGGGTTTCTCTCAATCTAAAGAAATGCATCTTCGGGGTGACTGAGGGAAAGCTGTTGGGGCATGTATTATCAGAAAAGGGGATCTCCATTGATCCCAAGCATATTCAATCCATCATGAAGATTTAGCTACCAGGCAACAAGGAGTTAATTTTTTTTTGAAAAGATCAACTTTGTCTGTAAATTCATCACGGGCTTTACTGAAATCATCAAACCACTCAATGCTATGTTAAAGCAAGATGACAAGATTGAGTGGACTCCTGAGGTGAAGCAAGTCTTGGGAGAAATTAAACAAGCCATTGCTGAGGCATTGATGTTAGTCAGTCCAAACTATCTGAAGCCTTTCTACATCTATTCATTCGCTTCAGATCATTCATGTGCCAAAATCCCGACTCAAAAAGACAATTAGGGGAACGAGCATCCAATCGCCTTCATGAGTACCCCTTTGAAAGATGCTGAGATGCGTTACCACATCATAGAAAAACAAGCATATGCCCTTGTTAAAGGAGTAAATAAGTTCAGGCATTATATCTTACACAACAAAGTGTTTGCCATAGTTCCTGACCCAGTCGTGAAGACATTGCTTATGCAGAATGAGCTGGGAGAACGAAGGGAAAAATGGATTATATTGCTACAGTAATACAGTATGGAAATCTAGCTAATGAGATTGGTGAGAGGGTAGACACTTACCGGAATGATGGCATAGGCAGTTATTAAGGCTAGACCTGAACTCACAGTGCAACAATACCAGCTAGAGGATGTCTCTCTAGGAGAATGGTATGATGAAATAGTGTATTATCTGTCGAATTAAATTTCCACCCCACTTGTAAGGAGTCCAAAAGCGTGCACTTAGATTGAAAAGCAGTAGTTACATGTTACAAGGGGCCATATTGTACAAGAGGAATCATGAAGGTATATATCTGAGATGCCTTGGTAAGGAAGAAGCAGATCATGTCTTGAAAGAGTTTCATGAAAAATTTGGCACGGGCCATGGTTCTGGATTGTCTACAACACATCAAATACTAAGAGCAGGGTATTATTGGCCTATGGTCTTCAAGGATGCCAACAACCACGTCCACACCTGCCATATATGCTAGACCATGACAACCAAAGAAAGGAATGCAACTGTCCCATTGCAACCAGTCCTGGAGGTAAGATCGTTCGCACAATGGGGTCTTGACTTCATTGGTTCGGTAAGCCCTCCATCCTCTGCAGGACACAAGCACATTCTAATTGCTTATGATTATTGCACTAGATGGACAAAAGCAATTACATGTAGGCAATGCACAACGAAGGTAGTAACTATTTTTTTGGAAAGTTTTATTTTAAACCGTTTTGGTTGTCCTTATGCGTTAGTATGTGATAATGGTCCTGCATTTGCGTCGTTAAAATTTGCTGGTTGGGCCTTTGATTATGGAATTGCACTCAAATTCTCCTCCAACTATTATCCCCAAGGCAATGGTCTTGTCGAATCCATCAACAAGAACTTGATTACTGTGATAAAAAAATTGCTTGATAGGAATCCCAAGGATTGGCACACCCAACTCCGTTTTTCCCTTAAGGTAGATCATACTCACCATATGGCTGCCCTCGGAGATTCCCCTTACCACCTTGTTTATGGCTTAAAGCCTATCTTCTTGATACACTTAAAAATCCCTACCCTCCAATTCATCAATGCTTTTTACGAAGGAGGGGATCACAGAGAAGTTCGCCTGGCTGAGCTGTTACATTTAGAAGAGGTATGAGATTGTACAATAGAAAACTTCGCCAAACATCAGGGCGTAGGCAAAAGATGGTTCGACCACCAAGCCAAAATCAAGGCTTCCAAATTTCTGATCTGGTCCTATATTGGGACAAGGCCCACAAAAAGAAAGGGAGACATAAAAAATTTGACAAGCTTTGGCTTGGCCCCTTTTAGATTTCTGGAAGTATCGGGGATAATGATTTTCACTTAAAGACCTTAAATGCCGAGGACGTCCCATTGCCTGTCAACACACAAAACCTTAAGCATTATTTCCAAGCTTGAGCTCTTTTCAAGCTATCCCTGTAAATACTTGTATATAGGTTAGGGTAGGTTTCCTTGCTTTGCTTTCTTGCTTTGTTTTGTTTTGCTCGTTCCTCAATAATTTTGCCCCCAGAGAGTGTCTCCTTGTTTCCGCTATGATGGCTGTGCTTGGCTTGGTGAACGGTTCACTCTACTGCCCGCTCGTGTTTGTTCTCTAGATAAGCCTTCATTCCCCACTACCAATATTTGAAAATCCCTAAGCGTTGGTCTCCTCTTTTGAGCTTTGGACTAATCCAGGATTGTATCCTTGTTTGAATCTCCTACGCTTGTCATGGATCATACATGAAACGAACCTTAAAGGTTTCCAAAGAATTGTGTGGTAATTGTTGGGAGGGCTAGACAAGTGAAAAATCTAAAGTCTACTTCAGTGACCACTGGGATTTCCAAACCCATACTGAGCTTCAATGCTTGCATTGTTGAGCAAAAGAAAAGAAAAGAACTGCAAAGCAATATCAAAAAATAAAAGAAAATGCAAAATCATGCTACTGTATGGGTGTACGAATATCTCTATCGGGGCTATGGACACTTGGTTGACAGTAGAGCTATGTTCATGGGGTCGTAGTGACAACTCCATCGGGGCTATGGGCGCCTGACTGGGAGCGAAGCAATGTTTAGGTTACTTTTGGGGTCAAACAAATTATGTAGCTTGTCCCTCCCGATTGTCACGTATGAAATTTATGCTTATCTATTTAAATGCAGACTTTACCATTTATGTCGAATTTAGATTGATTAATGATTATTTTTAAAGATGATTTAAATTGAAATTCAAAATGAAATGAAGATGAAATTGAATTGAAATTGAAATGCAAATTATTGTATTTACGTTTATTTCGGGGTTTGTCATTACTGATGATAAATCGATGCAAGTGAACGCAGGAAACAGGTGAACGAGGTTGAAGGCGAGAACAACGATCAGGTAGAGTTGTTTAGCTGATTGACGTGTGCAAATATATGGGATCTCACACACTCACGTAGATTGATATTTTATATGTCTCGTGCGTATATTATGCTTGCAAATCAAAAAATTTGGTTTTGGTGTGATTTCTAAAAAAAATTGTAAAAATGTATTTTCGTAGATGATTTTGTTAAATTTATGAAATTTAATGAAATTTAAATAAGATAGATTTGTTTGTTGAGTATTTTATTCTTATATTGGAAATACAAAGTTGAATTTTGAAAAAAAATTAAAAGAAATATTGTTTTAAACTTGACTTTGATTAAAGTTGGAAGTTATTTTTAAATTTAAATGATATTTAAATATGAAATTGTGATAATTAATGAGTTTAATATTAAGAAATAGATTCATTTTAAATTTAATTAAAAATAGTGAAATGGAAATTGATTTTTGTTCAATAATTTTGAAATTGAAATTTGCAATCAAAAATTGAACTCAACAAAAGTAATAGAATAAAAATATCTTAAAATATCTTGAACTCAGAGTTTGAAATTGATCTGAAGATCAATTGGAGAGAATGGTGGATTTGAGCATGCATGAATGCATGAGAAAAATGATATATTCAAGGTGAAATCCGAAATTATACACACAGAATTGGGGACACACAAAAAAAAAAGAAATTCGAATTTAAGAGATACACATAAAAATTGCATAAGGAAGAATTTTCGAAATTTGAGGATGAGACTTTGTTTTTACTATTTTACATATACTGCAATCTGTGAATTTTGAGGGAGGACGAGAAGAAGAAACAGGAGGAAGGCAGCAAGGTGGAGCTATCACCCCATGCAGGAGCCCAAGAAAGAGGCACGACCTGTGCTCTTTGACTGGCCTGTTTGGGAGGCACGCAGGAAGCTCCCTCTTAGTTTTCCCTCTCTCACAGGCAACCTTCACTCCTTGCGCAGAGTGTGTCTGCAGGGCTAAGTCTGCAGAGAGGTGTGTAGGGGACCTTGAGGAAGGTGTGGCCAGACACACAGCCTCCCCTTTACACAGCAACAAGGGAAGACCCTTCCATTTCCACGCACAACTAAGGAGAGATTCCCTTCACCCTACGCGCCCTGATAGATAAGAAAGGCACGCGGCCTGTGCACACAGCCACGTATAGGAAGAAAGGCAGGGATAAAGAAGTGGTGTGCACAACAAATAGAAGGAGAATACAGAGGAAAGTAAGGAGAATACAGAGGACAACAAGGAGAATATCAAAAAATACAGATAAATCGAATAATATTAGGTAGATCTTGCTAATATTTCAAAACAATTCTGGAAGTGAATAGAAAACATATAAGAAAAATCTTGTTCATTTTAAAAAGAGAGATTAAAAGAATTGATTCAATTATTCTTTATATTCTATTGAAATTGCAAAACAATAGGATTGCATTTAAATATTCCAGAACATAGAGAATTTTGTTTTGAAACAGAAGATTTTAGGAAAACCATTCAATTAAATTCTTGAAGCATTGACATTGAACAAATTTAGAAATAAACCCAAATAGAAAACAAGTTTAAAGTTTAGAATTAGAAACAAATTCTTTGGAAAAATCCAACTGTTTATTTATTTTTCCAGAATTCAAGAAAGCTCATAAACATAAATTTAATATATTTATGCTGAGAATTAGATAAACTTGATTTGAATCGCTCATAAAACAATGAACTGGAAATTAGAAAATCAATTTAAACTTGGAAACAAACTGACCATAATGAAAGAAACAAAATTTGTTGATACAAATTAGTTAAATCTCGTTGACGGAAAATAAGAAATTATTGACAGAAAATCATCAAAAACAGAATTTTAAACTTTGATTATTTCACTTTTTAGGAAAACTGTCAAAACTCAGAATTTGAAAACAGTTAGATTTAATTTGATAGATAATGGACATGTAAACGCTGAAAATAGGATAAACTTGAATCAAAATGCTTAACTTGAGTTTCAGTCAATTTTTGAAAACTATCCAAACAAATTTTAAATAACTTAAATTAAATAGGAGTTTGAAACAATTGAATGTGTGCTCTTTTAATTTACGTTTTTATATGTATTTTTCACATACTGGAGATACACCTTCGTTTTTGAAACTTATGGATTATTTAAATGACTGAATTAAAATACTGATTTTATGTCTTTATGCGAATTGGAACAATGAAAAGTGGTGTTTGATAAACTGTTTTCATTATAAATGCTATTTTCAGTTAAATGTTGAAATATTGCGAAAGATTGTGTCTGACTGTTTGAACCATGCATGAATGATAGAGAATTCTACATGTGTTGATTTTGGGAAAGTTACCTTCCGGGACGGGTGCCAAATATGGGTAAATAGAGAGTGTAGTTTTGCTTTTTCCAAAACTACTTTTTATTGTCGTGCATGACATCTTACTTGGCCAAGTAATTATTTTGTACCATTGAAATAGATGGGTTATTTGAGCTCTCTACCATATCCTAGTACCGAACTTGCTTCTTTCTTAACTGAATTAGAAAACTGAAAATGCTTGTGGATTACTAGTAGTACTAGGCTTGCACCAGATTCCATCTTGCTCGTAGACTGCTTTTTGCTAAGCAATTCATGCAGGGTCGGGTATTTCTTGATTGACTAAGAAATTCTGGGGAAGCATAAGCTTCGAGGTTGGGCAGAAAAGCGCCTGATCCTTGTTCTCATCTTCTTTTGAAGATTTGCTTATGGATAGAAGATTGACTGACTGATTCTTCTTTTAAAATGCTTTATTATTCATGATGTATATATTGACGAGCTTATGGCGACTGATTGCCTAAGTCTTGAATTTGTAAATTGGATATGTATCATCCTTTGCATTTATTATTTGAAATGTGTATTTCGACACTTGTAAGATTTAAACTGAAATGTAATGAAAGATATTTTTTTGACTTTTATGTCGTATGTAATCAACTTATTTTATGATGAATGTATGAATGAGATGACGACCTTATTTGGAATATAATGGAATTTATTTTAAGTAATGTCGATTTTTTTTAAGGAGTTTTCTGCTCTTTACATTTGGTATCAGAGCCCTAGGTTTAAACACTAGGGTCCTTTGTCCATTACGCTAAATGAACATTCCTTGATGTAGGAATTGTGAGACATAATGGGTACAAGAGGTAAAGGAGCTGCTGCAAGCAATGAGACTGATAGGTTTGATCAGATTCTTGGGCTCTTGAATCAGCAGGGTTCTAGAATGGACAATATGGAACAGGAAGTTCGAGGTATCAGAGAAGGGCAAAACCCTTGAGTTGAAATTCCCCAAAATCAGGAACAACCTAACAATGATGATGTAAGGGTTGAAGTACCTAATCCTCAAGTTAGGATTGAAGGGGAATTAGCAAAAGATTTGAAAAGAGTAGCATCGCCCAAGTTCGATGGTAAGACAATAGGCGATGGAGCAGAAGCTTGGGTTATTGAGATGGAAAAATACTTCAAGCTCAGGAACATGTCCAATGAAACCAAGGCAGTTTGGGCTGCATACCAGCTTACTGGAGAAGCTGCTACTTGGTGGGATAACGAAAAGACTGAGAAGAAATTACTACCAGGAGGAACTACATGGGAAGTATTCTTGAACCTTTTCAGGAAGAGGTGGCTTCCACAACTTTTCTTTGACAGGAAGATGACCGAGTTTCAGAATTTGGCACAAGGTGGTCTTACAGTTACCCAGTACTGGGAGAGGTTCACCAATCTCCTTAAGTACGTACCGCAGTACCAGATGGATGAACGGTTTTGCATCCGTAAATTCATTCTTGGGTTGAGGCCACAGATTGGAGCTGATGTAGACATTCACAATCCATTGAAAATGGATGAGGTCTTTGAGAAGGCCATGAAACAGGAACAAAAGTTGCAGCAGGTAGCGAATTACAGGAAAAGTGTGAATGCAAAATCTGGTTTTGGAAACAGGAAGTTTCAAAACAATAACAATAACCAGAGGGGTAATAGCAGCAATCAACAGATTAGGAATCTGAAGAGAGGGAATAACACCTAGGATAAAGGAGAAGGTAATTTTGGCGGGACCAAAAAGGTGAACAATAATAACACCAACTTCTCTAATATCAGGAACAGGACAGGTGGTCAGCAAGGGCCATGAGGTGGATGCTATACTTGTGGAGGAGATCATTATGCCTCCAATTGCACCCAGCGTATGAGAAATCAGTGAGGTGGTAATGATAGGTGAGCACCACAACACCAGATACATGCAGCAGTTGACAATCGTCAAGCCGACTTTTAGTCTACACCTATCTAGATGTCGGGTAAGCTTTTCGGTCAATCTGTTTCTATTTTGATAGATACTGGAGCTTCAAAATGTTTTATAGACCCTAAAGTAGTTGATAGATTACCTGTTAGACCTGGTATTATGTCACAATCATGGATGGTTCAGTATGGAAATCGAGCAGAGAAGAGGGTAGATACATGTTTATCATGCAGCGATTTAGAATTACCTAACTTCCAAACCCAAGTTAACCTTTACGTAGCACTGTTGGGTTCTTACGATGTGATCTTAGGGATCAATTGGTTGACTGAGCATAAGGCCATTGTGAATTGTGAGGACAAGGTGGTAAGTTGTTTGGATGACTATGGACATCCAGTAGAGATTCTAGGATCTCGAGAGCCTTTAGAGTTGAGACACATCTCAGCTATGCAACCAAAGAAGGCACATCGAAAGGGATGTTCCATTTTTGCTATTTTGGTTAGTGATTTGGAGAATGCCCAGTAGAGTCCAGAGGATTATCCCGTTCTTAGAGAGTTCTTGGATATCTTTCCAGAAGAACTTATAGAATTATCACCTAAGAGAGAATTTGACTTCTCAATTGAACTATTACCTGGAACGGAGCCACAATCCAAAGCTCCTTACAGAATGACTTCTATTGAGTTGTATGAATTCAAAGCTCAGTTGTAGGAGATGCTGAAACAGGGATTCATAAGGCCAAGTGTATCACCATGGGGTGCACCGATAATCTTCATTAAGAAGAAGGATGGGACCTTGCGACTGTGTATTGATTACAGGATGCTTAATAAGGTTACCATCAAGAACATGTATCCTCTACCTCAGATAGATGAGCTGTTTGATCAAATGAAAGGGGCCACTATATTTTCTAAGATTGATCTTAGATCAGGTTACCACCAGTTGAGGATTAAGGATGAGGACATTCCAAAGACAACTTTTAGAACTTGGTATGGACACTACGAGTTCATCGTGGTACCTTTTGGCCTAACGAATGCTCCAGCGGCATTCATGAACCTTATGAATAGTATCTTTAGAGACTGTTTGGATGATTTTGTGCTCATATTCATTGATGACATTCTGATCTACTCTAAGATAGAAGAGGAACACGAGGAACATTTGAGAATTGTTTTTCAATGTTTGAGGGATCAAAAGCTTTTTGGCAAGTTTTCAAAGTGTACTTTCTTTTAGAAGAAGGTTCACTATTTGGGGCATGTGATATTTGCTGAGGGAATCTCAGTTGATCCTGCGAAGATAGAGGCAATTGTAGATTGGCCAACACCGAGAAGTGTCATAGAAGTTCGTAGTTTCATGGGACTTGCAGGTTACTATAGGAAGTATGTTGAAGGGTTTTCTAGTATTGCAACACCTATTAATTCTCTTCAGAAGAAGGGAAAGAGATATGAGTGGACAGAGAAGTGCGAAGAAGCATTTTAGATTCTTAAACAAAAGTTGACATCAACACCAGTGTTGACTATACCGGATCCTAATGGTCACTTCATTGTGATTACAGATGCATCACGTGAAGGTGTAGGAGCTGTGCTAATGCAGGAAGGCAAAGTGGTGGCATATGAGTCTAGGAAACTAAAGCAGTATGAGTTGAACTATGCACCACACGATCTTGAGCTTAGGGCTATTGTGCATGCATTGCAGATGTGGAGACATTATCTCCTAGGGAAGCCGTTTGAGCTTAAGATTGATCATTTGGGACTTAAGTACATCTTCACACAACTGAACCTCAATACGAGATAGAGGAGGTGGCTTGAGTTCTTGAGTGAGTACGATTTTGGTATCGAGTATATCAAAGGTAAGGAGAACAGAGTTGCTGATGCTCTTAGAAGAAGAAGGCATCTATCTGCTATGGTGACCACAAGGTCAAACTTGAGACAACAAGTGTTGCAGTATGACAAGCCTTAGCGGTGGATCCTTCAAATCACATATTTGATGGTTATGTGATGGAGAATGATGGTATTGTCAGATATCAGGGAAGGATGTACATCCCAGAGGGTGGTGATTTGAGGAATTTGATACTTGAGGAAGTTCATGATGCACCTTATTCAGGGCATCCAGGAGTCACAAAGATGGTAGCAGAGTTGAAGGCTTTGTATTTTTGGCCTAAACTTAAGAAAGATGTCATGGAGTATATGGCTAGATGTTTGGAATCCCAGTGAGTCAAAGCTGAGCATGTGCATCCAGCAGGACTTTTGTATCCCCACAATATACCTGAGTATAAGTGGCAAGTAATTAGTATGGATTTCATCCAAGGATTACCATTGAGCAGAAATAGGCATGATACCACCCTAGTAGTTGTAGACAAGCTGACGAAGGTTTCACATTTCATACCAGGGAATTTGAAGGATGGATCTTTGACTCTTGCAAGGAAATTTGTGCAAGAGATATTCAGGTTGCATGGTGTACCAGAGACCATTATCTCTGATAGAGATACCAGGATGACATCTAGGTTCTGGACTACACTGAATGCAGCTTTGGGAACTAAACTGAATTTTAGCTCTGCATATCACCCACAAACCGATGGCCAAACTGAAAGGGTCAATCAGGTTGTGGAGGACTTATTGAGGATGTACTACATGGATCAGCAGTACAAGTGGGAAGAATATTTTCCATTGGTTGAGTTTGCCTACAACAACTCATACCATTCTTCATTGGGTATGGCACCTTTTGAAGCACTCTATGGACGGAAATGTCGCACACCCATCAGTTAGGACAGGATGGAAGACATGGTAATTATTGGTCCAGATATGCTCAAGGAAATGGATGAGCAGATGAAGTCAATCAAGGGTAAATTGAAGGAAGCAACCGATAGACAGAAGAGCTATGCTGATAGGAACAAGACTTACAGGCAGTTTGCTATAGGAGATAAAGTATTCTTGAGGGTTAAGCCTCATAAGAGCTCTATCTCATTTGGGAAATCATCAAAGTTGGCACCAAGATATGTGGGCCCATTTGATGTATTGGAAGTTATAAATCCAGTTGCTTATAGACTAGCGTTACCACCTGCTCTTGCTCGAATCCATAATTTTTTCCATCTTTCTTTTTTGAAACCTTATCATCGTGATATGAATCATATTATTGATTGGCATTCATTACAGGTACAGGATCTAGGGGTGGTGCTAGTGGAGCCCATTCGAATCCTAGACAAGCATAGCATTAAGCTACGTAACAAAGATAGTACCCAATATAAGGTCCAGTGGGACCAGTATACTGAGGATAGTGCTACATGGGAGGATTCTGAGATGATAGACCGTCATTTTCCTCATTTGCTTTCATAGATTAGCATTTGTTTTATGCGGAGATACTTGATACTCTGGTTTTGATTCACTTGTTGTGAACTTGATAGCGTGGATGCTACTATTTGCTTATGTTTATGTTGGAGAACTATGATGCTAGTTATTATTTCATTATGCTTGATTGAGACACTATGCTTGACTGAGATGCTATGCTTTATTGATTATGATTGTATGTTTTTAATTATGATGATGTTATGCTTATTGAATAACTAATAAGACATCAAGACAATGTCTCTTCCAAGAGGGGAAGGATGTCACGTATTAAATTTACGCTTATCTATTTAAATGCAGACTTTACCATTTATGTCGAATTTAGATTGATTAATGATTATTTTTAAAGATGATTTAAATTGAAATTCGAAATGAAATGAAGATGAAATTGAATTGAAATTGAAATGCAAATTATTGTATTTATGTTTATTTCAGGGTTTGTCATTACTGATGATAAATCGAGTGCAAGTGAATGCAGGAAATAGGTGAACGAGGTTGAAGGCGAGAACAACGATTAGGTAGAGTTGTTTAGCCGATTAACGTGTGTGAATAGATGGGATCTCACACACTCACATAGATTGATATTTTATATGTCTCGTGTGCATATTATGCTTGCAAATCGAAAAATTTGGTTTTGGTGTGATTTCTAAAAAAAATTGTAAAAATGTATTTTCGTAGATGATTTTGTTAAATTTATGAAATTTAATGAAATTTAAATAAGATAGATTTGTTTGTTGAGTATTTTATTCTTATATTGGAAATACAAAGTTGAATTTTGAAAAAAAATTAAAAGAAATATTGTTTTAAACTTGACTTTGATTAAAGTTAGAAGTTATTTTTAAATTTAAATGATATTTAAATATGAAATTGTGATAATTAATGAGTTTAATATTAAGAAATAGATTCGTTTTAAATTTTAATTAAAAATAGTGAAATGGAAAATGATTTTTGTTCAATAATTTTGAAATTGAAATTTGCAATCAAAAATTGAACTCAACAAAAGTAATAGAATAAAAATATCTTAAAATATCTTGAACTCAGAGTTTGAAATTGATCTGAAGATCAATTGGAGAGAATGGTGGATCTCGGCATGCATGAATGCATGAGAAAAATGATATATTCAAGGTGAAATCCAAAATTATACACACAGAATTGGGGACACACAAAAAAAAAAGAAATTCAAATTTAAGAGATACATAGAAAAATTGAATAAGGAAGAATTTTCGAAATTTGAGGATGAGACTTTGTTTTTACTATTTTACATATACTGCAATCTATGAATTTTGAGGGAGGATGAGAAGAAGACATGGGAGGAAGGTAGCAAGGTGGAGCTATCACCCCATGTAGGAGCCCAAGAAAGAGGTGCGACCTGTGCTCTTTGACTGACCTATTTGGAAGGCACGCAGGAAGCTCCCTCTTAGTTTTCCCTCTCTCACAGTCAATTTTTGAAAACTATCCAAACAAATTTTAAATAACTTAAATTAAATAAGAGTTTGAAACAACTGAATGTGTGCTCTTTTAATTTACGTTTTTATATGTATTTTTCACATACTGGAGATACACCTTCGTTTTTGAAACTTATGGATTATTTAAATGACTGAATTAAAATACTGATTTTATGTCTTTATGCGAATTGGAACAATGAAAAGTGGTGTTTGATAAACTGTTTTCATTATAAATGCTATTTTCAGTTAAATGTTGAAAGATTGCAAAAGATTGTGTTTGACTGTTTGAACCATGCATGAATGATAGATAATTCTGCATGTGTTGATTTTGGGAAAGTTACCTTCCGGGACGGGTGCCAAATATGGGTAAATAGAGAGTGTAGTTTTGCTTTTTCCAAAACTACTTTTTATTGTCGTGCATGACATCTTACTTGGCCAAGTAATTATTTTGTACCATTGAAATAGATGGGTTATTTGAGCTCTCTACCATATCCTAGTACCGAACTTGCTTCTTTCTTAACTAAATTAGAAAACTGAAAATGCTTGTGGATTACTAGTAGTAGTAGGCTTGCACTAGATTCCATCTTGCTCGTAGACTGCTTTTTGCTAAGCAATTCGTGCAGGGTCGGGTATTTCTTGATTGACTAAGAAATTCTGGGGAAGCATAAGCTTTGAGGCTAGGCGGAAAAGCGCCCGATCCTTGGTCTTGTCTTCTTTTGAAGATTTGCTTATGGATAGAAGATCGACTGACTGATTCTTCTTTTAAAATGCTTTATTATTCATGATGTATATATTGACGAGCTTATGGCGACTGACTGCCTAAGTCTCAAATTTGTAAATTGGATATGTATCATCCTTTGTATTTATTATTTGAAATGTGTATTTCGACACTTGTAAGATTTAAACTGAAATGTAATGAAAGATATTTTTTTGACTTTTATGTCGTTGTATGTAATCGACCTATTTTATGATGAATGTATGAATGAGATGACGACCTTATTTGGAATATAATGGAATTTATTTTAAGTAATTTCGATTTGTTTTAAGGAGTTTTTCGCTCTTTACACCGATCAACAATTGTCCACATGGTTTCAGAGGAAAGGAAATGAACTCACAATACACACACTTCCTTGATGACGCCATGGTGCAATTCAACCTCAGTTCCCATCCTTAACCTGTTCTTAGTTTCACCTTGGAAATTGGCTTCTGGTCTATGAAACCGAAAATTCTAGGTTCAAAATAAATATTTATGTTCAGAATTTCAAGAGCTTTCTCCCAGCAGAGTCACCATTTGTTGTGGCTATAGCACACATGCCTTATTCAAAATGGGGACCCTCTTTCTTTCGCTCTATCGGGTCATTTTGTTTCTGCCTCATTTTGCGTGCCCTCATTTTGGTGTCCTAGATGGTCAACGTGTCTCTCAAGTCTCATCTTAGGTTGACCATGTATTGCCCCTCAAAATTTGCTGAGTCCTGAAGCTTCCTTAGCATTTCACCTTTTGCTAGCGTTCGTGGAACCTTCTGAGACAAACCCGTTGGGTTTCCCCTCTCAGGTTTCCTTGTCTATTTTTCCCTTTATGACGGCCTTTGGCATGCATCCTTTCGACGCTTGGGACCTGAATTCCTATTTTCCATTTGGTAAACTTGTGCAAAATCTGACATTCCGTCACACCCTTCAGGCCCGACTCTTTGTATTTTCCTGCTCGGGTTTTCGTCGCGTTGTCGCCATTCCAAACGACCATCAACCAACGTCCTTCTGGTCCTCAGACCTTGTCATCTGCTTCACTGTCGGATTCTCACTCGACAAGTTTTTGGACGACCATGACCCAACGCCATTCCGGACCTCGAGCTCCAGTCTTCTCGCTACCATCCTTAATTTGAATCCACCAACCTCACCAACTGTCATACTTGCATTTATTAGGGACATTAATTACAGTTAAGGGTATAAATATTAGTTTTGACATGTCATTTTCACATGTCAAGAACAACAAAAAAGTGCAATGCCTTCATCGCCTTCGTGCCCAAGCTACCCCTTCGTCATTCTTCAAGGATTCAACAACGCCATTCATCAGGTTCATAAGGTAAGTTCGCCATCCGAACTCCTGTCGCATTTTTTGTGATTTCACACCTAAATAGTGGGCAAAGAAGGGAAAATTTCATATGAATCTGATGGAGGGGACACCATGCCACAAAACCCATGTATTGAAATTTCCAAAACATCCCTCCAAAACTTAGAAAATTGAACTTGGAACTTTGTCTTTGCGTCGCTGTTCTTCGAATTGAGCAATCGCCCCCTCCGAGCCTGAGACCTTTGGCCACCATAGACCTTCAAACTCAAAACTTCAGGAAAAATTTCCTCCATGACAAAACTCATCTCGGGTTCTAGACTCTAGAACTCCGTCTCCAGATTGTCATCTCACCTCTGCTATTCCAAATGACATTCTCGCCCCGTTCTTCTGGACCTCAGACTCCAAATTTCCATTTGACGTGAAACTTGCATTGAAAGGGGAATACATCCAAGGAAACCTCGAGCCCCGGTCTATGGACTTCTGTCCATGGACCACTATTATGATTTCATTATTTTAAACAACCGTTAGGCGACCACCTTTTGCCTCCTGGGTCCCGAGGGCCTCTTTGTTGTTTTTGCTCGAAACTCTAAAGTTCTTGCCTCCTTCGCACCCTGCCTTCCAGACTTCCACCGTCGGGATTTCGTCCCATTTCAACCATCCCAAATGGCAAACCAAAGCTGTCCCTCCGGCCTTTGGGCCTCAACATCCCAATCTCCGCCAAGTTTTAACAGATGAAGCTGCGAGGTGAAATCATCTGAGTCCAGACCGTCGGGTTATGGGTTCTGGACTTTCGTCCCCACTTCGCCATTTCTTACGGCTATCATGCAACGACATCCCAGCCTTTGCAGATCGAACACTCGAACAAATAAAATGTTGCAAGGCATGGTCTTGCAGATTTTTGCCTCTCGAGTTCCGAACTCTGGAACTCTGCCTCCAAAATGTCGTTTCTCCAAAGCTGTTTCAAATAGCTAATGCTTGACAACCTTCCCTCAGTTTGATCCTAGAGGGTCTAATGGTGACCTAAATGACCTCCAATCTAAAAATGAATGATGACCCATGTTATAAAATGTGAGCACCTTCCTCATGGACCCTTCATTATCCAAATCCAAGATCGAGATAAATCATCTGGGTCTTCCCACTCTGTTCACTCTTCAGAACAACATTCTGACAGGGGAAGTCCAATCTCTGGGGCCCGGGTCATCCAATTTCCCTCCAGTGAACCTTCAATGAAAAATTCAACTAAGTGTTAGACTTTTGAATGATAGATTATTCGATCTAACCATATTTTTCCAAGATTTGGCTAACCATTTGTATCATCATGTGTATTGAACCCCGCCTCTATGTGCAAGATATATAGAATTGGGTGCAGAAGCCTCAGGGGCAGTCAAAGACAAAGGAAAGAGAATTGCTAAGGCTCCTTGAGGCAAGGAGGATAAAGATTAGATGAAATACCAATTCTAGGGAGTGCCATTGAACTCCAAGGTCACAACCAGATGGAAGGACATCACTAACACGAATATTGGACATGTCAACATCAACGATTTAATACAAAGGGTCAGGATAAACCCCAAGATAGAAAATGAAAAGTTAATCAGAAGCAGTGGGATAGCTAAACTTGTTGGGTTCCCTCCTGCTTTGATCGCCCTTGAGGTGGTGATGGCTTTTAGAGAGGCATATCAACTAGAAACCAGAACTATTGTTGACAAAGATGGAAACATCCTAGCCGAAATGTCACATCAGGAATAATGAAAACCTTCCATATTCCTGTCTTCGAAAAGATGAAGCTGCCTACTATCCTAGAATGCAAAGAAATGTTGGATGAAAACCCCATAAGATGCAAGAAACTCATAAATATGTATTGCTAAAGGAAAGATGGGGTAGCACTGCAAAGGTTCCCTAAGAACTCTTTCACAACAACTTTTTCAAAGACTACCATGATTTGGTCACCCTGCTAAGCAGAGTGATGGGCCTCCCTTATGCGAAATATTTTCAAGAATAGATGGTTTATTTCATTGAGCACATTGTTTGTGGAAAGGACACCATGTTCTACTGGGGAGGAATAATTAGTGACCATTTTCATGATCAATTCATGAACATCAAAAAGACCTCCAAGTTCTATATGACCTCTTACCTGGTATACTCACTGGCCAATAGGAGGCATTATAATGGGTTATTCAGAGTTCCAAAGAAGTGCCTGGTAGAGAACTCAAGGATTTCGACAAGTACCCTCAGCTATAGTTCAGGAACTTCAAGAAGGATTATTGTAGAGTGAACAATGCATTCATCACTTATATCATCAGGCTGCTCGAGGGTGATTTTGAGAGGAGAGTCTTTCACAGTGCTTGGGCTTTTCTAAACATTTATGCTTTCCTATTCATCCAATATCCAAATTTCACCTACATTCACGCCCAAGTATTCTCAGAAAAGCCAAACAAGCTGCCCCAGAACCCTAATGACTGGATAATATTATTGGAGCTCTCTTGACAGTTACACCACATTCACACCGTTTTGAGCAACATGCATCTAGCGGGGATTCCTTATCCCCTTACACTCGGCCAAGGGATGTATGAGCTTCATACTTCCCAATGTGCAGAAAATTCAGAGAAGGAATTGGTAGAGTATCATTTCAAATCTCACATGACCATGCCACAAATGGATCCATATGGCCATATCAGAAAGGCGATTAGACAGGAGTATGCCCACCTCCACAATGTTGAATATTTCTGAGCAGATTGTAAATATGACTTTGAGTTGCGGATAAGGCACTATATACGGATGATCTCATACTTTGTAAAAAGGGTGAACTTGTTCCTAATGCATGATACACTGGAGGAAGATGAAAGAACTGTAATCGACCCCAGGTACAATACCATTGCAAACATGCCATTGCCACTAATTGATTGGAATAAGCCAGAGGTTGATGACCTCGACATACTTACCAAGCCTATTGAGGCTCGAACAAAGGCATGGATTGATGAGCGGGTTACTCAATTAAAGTAGCAAGGGGTCATTGTGATATTCAAGGGGCTCGAAAGCAAGCCAAGTGGTTCTAATGGTGGGGCAACTGCTACATCAATTGGAGAAACATCTAAATCCACCCCATTTGTTTGTTCAAAAAAGAGAAAGGATACTGATGAGCAATAGTACAACCCAAAGGTGTATGCTAGGAAGGCCTCAGAGGGTGAACCTCCCAAGAAACACAAGTGAGTGGGCAGTGTCACCGAAATGCCAGTAATCCAAGAAGATCCGCTCCATGAGGGAGAAGAGATGGAGGCTTATCAACCAAAGTCTTCACCTATCTCATCTGCTACCACAACCACTATTGTTGTTGCCACTACCTCGCCTATCCCACACATAGTAGTTGCATCCTCTCCACCTGCAGTGGACATCTCTTTCCATCTTGCTTCTACTTCTACCATCATGTAGGTAATATCGGTTGATTCATCCTCCGCCACTACCTCACCCATTTCTTTATCTTCCATGTCTCCTTCCTTTTCTCTTCTGGCTGCCACCATTGCAACTGCAATGCCTACCCTTACCCTTCCAGAATCCTTCATGAAATACATTCAAAATGTGCCCTCCGAGCTCTCAAGAATGTTTGGAAATCTGACGGTACATGTTGTGATAACTCAGGCAATAATTAGCACTCTAGTTCCTCCTCCTCCTCCTACCGAGCCACCAAAAATGGAAGCCACCATGCAAATTCTTGAGGAATTAGACCACCAACAAGAGATGGAATTGGCTAAGAGGTTGGAATAGGAGGCATATGACTATCATGAGCACCCAATATACAAGTATTGAGTAATCGATGAGGTTGCCTATGAGTCTTCCAGTGATGATGGCGAGGATCTGGACATAAAGACAATTGAAGAAATATCTGATCTGGAGCTTGATGTTGAGTTGGTCAAGCAAATTAAGGAAATTGAAGACAAGGAGGCTAAAAAACAACCTATTAGTGAAGAAGAGGTTGCTGCCACAGGGACGGGAGATGATAGGTCTCTGATGGGAGAGTGTGAACATGCCCCTAGGCATGATGAAGAGGTGTTCCCTCATGAAGAGCAGGAAGGTAAGAAAGGAGATAAGCCTGAGGGAGAAGCTGAAAATTATAAGAATCTAGAAATTGAATAGCTCGGTGAGCACGGGCATGATGAAGAAAAAGAAGAAAAGGATGCCGAAGGGGAAGGAAACCTCAATGAACGCTTTCTTGCAAAATCCCCTATCAAATGCATAGTGTTCATCCAAGACTTTGATGAGGAAAAGGAGGATATGAAGACAGAGCAAGAGGCCCTCAATGGTAAAGCCATTGAAGTCAGGGAAGAAGAAAAAGGGGATCAACAAAACTCACTTAAAGAAAAGTCCTCAATGCCCGACTAGTTGGAGAGACAATTGGAAAGGATGGCTCCCACCCCAAAAGACCTAAGGGCAAGGCTGGAAGCTATATTGGCTCGAGCCTAGATCGACACCAAGAAAGAGAAGAAGCCAAAGATCAAGTCAAAAGTAACGATGGATGCCTTCAGATCCAGAGTGGTACAAATAGCTACATCGATGGTGGGAGAACAAGGAATAAGTTACAACATATCCACCATCGACTTGGGAGTAGCCACCAAGGAGCATAAGGTTGATCATAGATCCAAGAATCCATCACCACGGTGGTGTATCTCATTCAACAGGATAAAGTTTCCAAAGAGGAGCTTAAGGAACAGGTGGCTGATTTGACAACCTATATCCAATAGTGGTCATCCACGGAAGAGCAGCCAAACACATCCTCGGTCCCACTGTAGTTGCTGTCCAAAGAACAAATTGAAAAATTAGAAAAAAGAAAGAACTTGGACAAGACCACAAAAAAGTAGTTCTGACAGGTCTTGGATATCAGAAATGTGGGCATTAATCGTGCTGTTCGGACAAAAAACAAATTCTTGGAAGTGCAAAAGTCTCTTGAGGGTATGAGGAAAATATGCATTGAGTTCCCGGTGAAATATGTGGCTGCTTACCCAAAGATTGAGGCTATCCTCAAATTGCCAAGCGAGATATGGGAGAAGGAGTTTACATTTAGGGAGGATGATCATTGGTTTATGGATGTGTGGAAACGAGACTTCGATCAACAGAAGGAGGGGCCGAAACGGATACTTGAAAAGGTAAATATAGATATTTAATGGGCCAAGGAGGTCAAAGAAGATTGCCTCTGATATCTTAAGCTAATGACAGGATATGAAATGCCCATTGTCTAGATCAATCCAAAAAATATAAAGACTCATAGTTTCCAAAAGAGGATGGAAGATGGTATGTCGATCGAAATTACTATAGATTTCATGAGCTTTCGCCCAATCCGAGCTGTTAAAAGATCACACTGCTAAGTGTGAGGAGGATTGGGAGAAGCTTGTTGATAATTCCAAAGAGTGGAGCTACCAAGTACTGAGATTCGACATCATAGAGGTCGATAAGATCCAATTGGTGATCTTAAGATTCATGGAATATGCAGCTTTGAAGAAGCAAGAAGGAAACCCTATTATTGATGAAGAATTTCTAAAGGAGTAGCTGCAGCAAAGAGCAATCAGCAAGAGGACAAAAATGCTACAGTGCTGCCACTAAAAGACAAAATAGGGATGTGGTTAAAAATGTATTTTAAAATGTAATATATTGGGGGTAGGTAGACCCTAGGTTACAGTGAATTGTGGCCACACAAATGTAAATCAATCTTGGCCACATATTATACTTTTGGGACACTATAAATAGGGGGTCTCCTCTCATTTTCAAGGAGAGTTGAGTTGTTGTAAAGACATGCTACAAAAATTGCAATAGAAATACATTAAATTTGGTGCATTCCTGGGTTTCTTCTCATGTTTCATGATTCTTCTCTCATAGTTAGATGATTTAGTTAAGTTTACTTTGCTGTTTTAGTTTCCTTTCAATTGGCTTTGGTAGATTTAGTAATGTTGTTTCTTGGTTATGAAGATTTCTGCTGTGTAGATGCCCTCCTTGTCCACACTTTTGGCTATTTTCTGCTGGTAGATGGCTGTACAAAGTTAGTCTGGACCTAGATTTGAAGCTACTTTTAAATCTTTATCTTTGTTCATGCATATGTATGGTGATTGAATGGTAAAATATCTGCAGTCCTTAGAAGATAGCACAAATTTCATGAGACTGTGAGATTTTTGGTTAAGTGGAATTTTGTTGTAAGGAAACTGTCCATAGTAGAGACCTCCATGATCACTGTTCATTAGTAGTTGTAGGTCCAAGAACCCTCTCTCTTCCTTGCCCCTTTTTTTTTTTTTTAAGAAGTGACCTATGCTAAGGTTCATTGCACATTGTAAAGCCAAATCTTAAAACAAAAATGGAGTTCAACATTGTTGTTTGAACCTGCAACAAATGTACAATAACTTCCTCACCTTAGGAACTCTGTTTGCAAATCCGATTCCCCTTCCAGCTGAAATCACGTAAGTCTTCCCTATGATTACCAACAAAATCACATCAAACATTAATTGAGATATTTCATGCAAGTCATGACCTGACACCCGAGAGACCTTGGGGTGATTTTCAACAACTTGTTGGATATTTCCTTTCAAGAGAGGTAATGCACTTACACATTGCCTGTGTTGAGAAAGTGTGCAAAAACACCCATCAACAATGAGGATAATTGAGGAATTAGATAAATAGAAGAAATTGATTTTATGTGCAACCTGGTTAGTTGACCATGGTTGATTTAACTCTTGGGGAGTTAAAAGTTGGAGGAATTATTAATGATGATTAGAAAGTTGATTTAGGATTAACTAATTTAGAATTAATTAATTGGAATAGGTTAGGGGATTTGGGGTATTTGATTTACTTGATTTTAATCAAATAAGAAGACTTAGGGGGATTTAATTAAATATGATGAAAATTAGTTAGAAGAAAGGTGAATTAATCAATAAATTTAATTATTTGATTAATAGTTGAATTTTTTGATTTTAATTAAATAATGCTAATTATTCAATTAATTGATAATTTTGAGATGATTTAAGAAGAAATGATGTTAGTTGGTAAGAATCAGATATCTAGTATCAATCAAGACATTTTTCGGTGTCTACATATTGATTTTCCATTGATCATTACAATGTCAAGTAGTTGAAAATAACAATTGGCTAACTTTTTTAATTTCTCAGAAGGACTTACAAGATTACAACACACAAATCTATAATATTTGCCCATATACAGATCCATATTGGAATGGATTCTGGCTTAGCTCTTAGAATTCTAAGATCAACCTTATAATGACCTAGAAACTACACTTTAATTGAAATGAAGAAAACCTAGATTGGAATGAGGCATGACAACAAGCATATTTGAGTCCCTTGATTTTGCAACAAAATGGGAATAAGAGCATCTACCTTGGCATCTTTTAATCTCCACATTTATCCTCCATTTTGAGTTCTTGTGGAAATCTTTACCCCTATATAAAAATTAATTCATTGGCCCTATTTTCACCTTGCAAGTGAAAATATTGACCCCAGGGAAGTTATCCTCCTTACTGAAAAAATGATTTAACTATTTAATTTTCCCTCTAAAACTCTCTAGTTTTATCTACAACCCTTTAAGAAATTTATCAAATAGTTTGTGTGCAAAATTTTTTAGTCCATATTTCCTTTGAAACTTTATTCTTCAACCGAGAATTTATATTTGTTGCAATGAAACAATGATTTAAACCTTACAAAAAGGAACTAGACGATGCCAAGCATAAAAATGATGATGAGAAAATAAGAACCAATACAAGGCATTTTAGAATATTGATAAGTATTTTTGGAGCTTGTTTGGGTTATTATTGGTTGCAAATGGCACTATAAACCACCTCTGAGTCATTCTTTCTATTGTTTGGTTGTTTTTGCCAATGATGGATAGTTTAAAGTAGTTGAAACAGCACAAAAAATGTTGCAAGGGAATGGGAAATGGTTCAAGAAGTTTTTTGAAGGTAAAAAAACAACATTTTATGCATGCAAATGCTTCCAAAACATCCCCCACATCTGTCCACGTGGTGAGATATTACTGCAACATACAAAATGCTCATAATGCAGGTTTAAAATAAAGTTAAGGCCCCATAATGACATCATTATGCTGAGAGCATAGTGACGTTTATAATTTTGAATAGGGTAGAGGGGCCCACAATAGGGCACCCTAACTCTGGGTTTCTGAATTTCATACTATATAATTTCAAATCAATCCCAATTTTGTAAAACAGTTTATTTGGCTACTCACTTGCTTAAAAAAAATATTTTTAAGGTCACATCATCAAATATGATGTCACATCAACATGCTTTTTGTTGAGGTATCCAAAAAAGCTCAAAAACCACATACAATCCAATAGTAGGGCACTAAGTCATGTGAATATGTTTCGCTGATGTGGCCCATCACGTGATTTTTCAGATTATGTACTTTATGGTTAAAAAATGTTTTGAATTTGGATATTAAGGTGCTCCATTGTGGGGCCATTGAGGACTACTTCTATCCCCACTTCTAAACTTCGCCCTACTATGGCCCCCCCTCCCCTAATACATGCCAAAAAAAATTAATTTAGGCATTGTTTTCTATTACCAATCATGGTTAAATGGTGACCAATCAAATGGCCAATGCATGACCTAAGTGGAGCACAAGTTTCATTTTTCCTCCCACACCAAGTTTCACTATGCACTAGCTCTCATTCCTTTTGACAAAGGCATTTCAAATTTTACCTTAAAATCATTTAATATACCACCAGTGCTTATCATGACACCCAATACATTTTTTATTAAAAATAATTCCCTTGAAGCTATGCTAATGCGTTGGCCATCATTCCTTAATTTTACTTTTGATTTTTTTAAAACTTTATAAAACTTGCCTTAAAATGCCATTCATGGTCTTGAAGTTCGAGGGATCTATTAAATATTTGAAACATTATTTCACCTCTTACCCATTTAAAATAATAAAATATGTGATATCTTGGAGGCAAAAAAAAACTTGCAGAGAAGGTTTATATTTGATGTATATATTCTCATACAATTGCCAAAAATTGAACAATGGTTCAAATTTTGGGAGCTCCTTTAAACTAGGGCCAACCAATATGCCTTTTTTTTTATTTAGACCTTGAAACATATTTGAAAACCATAGAATTAGTATTGGGGTTTGGTGATGGAATACAAACACTTGTACAATTGTTGGAATAAATAAAATTTCACATTTTATGATGCTTTATTGACCTACCTAGAAATGTTGAAATATTGAAATTAGCCTCAAAACTCATTTGATCACCCTAATAAAGGGTTTGTAGGCTCATCTTTAATTATATAAACTTTATACTAAATATATTTCAAAAACAAGCTGCAAATCTTGAGATATTAATGCTATTAGTTTTAGGTCAACCTACCACCACAAGGCTTGAAAATAAAGTTTCTTTGTGAAAATGACGTTCAAATTGAATGGAAAATAAGGCAAAAACATAACTGCCAAAATTTCTACCCCCACACTTGATCAATTGAACATTTGATGCCACAAAAAGGTTCTAATAACAAATAATCTTCTAGAGTATCAAAGTCCTCAAACAACCACACATCAAATTTCTTCATTGGGTACCTTATAAGCCATTGATCTTGCATGATACTCAATATCATGGCCAAGATCTTTTGGTGGTTTTAAAATTTATACTATACTAGAATGTTTTCCAAGATGGAATGTGAAGGAAAAGGGCTTAGAAAGCATGAGGTCAAGGAATGGTTAATCCCATAAGGTTATTGAGAGAGCCTCACATGTTGGGTTTGGGATTCTTGCATGGAATTCAAGATGATGAATAGTGTTGCTACAAAGAGCGTGAGAAATGTATGAGAATAGTAAGTCTTCTAATGTGTTTTTTTGTCATAGAAAGGGGCATACTGCAAAGCATTGTTAGGGAACACACCCACATTCAATTTGTATTTTTGAGAGACCATTGTGAGGTTTTGTGTTGAATTAAGAATTCCAAAAATTCAATGGGCCTATAAGAGTAAGTATATCAAGTTGAAGACAATTAAGGGATCAAGTACTCATTGGAAAAGACATGTAGTTCATTACACCATTGGAGAGTGGAAAAAATTAATAATTTGAAGGTTATTTTAGCTGCCATGATTCATTGTTAGGAACAATTTGGAAACTAATGAGACATGGTTCATGTATACTTGTAGAATAACGTGAGCTTAAAAGTCCAAGATATAAAAAGAAGGATTCTCGAGTCTTCATGTAGAATCATGAGATTTTCTTGATATTTAAAATTTGTGATCAACTTCAATGGCTCCCATGGTCAAATTTGAAAGAGAGGTTACATTGTTAAATGAGTATTCAACACATGTTTTTGTCTTAGGGCTATAATAATAATACATTATTTTTCCCATTTTATTGATATGGGAGGAAATATCACATCCATTAAGGCCCTAGACCGCTATCATAAGAATCACCATTCTCAATTCACAAGGCATAAACATTAAAGGAGTAATCTTGTCTATGTGTTTTAGGTCAAAAATTAGGCTACAATGAAGTTAATTAACACTACATGATATATAGCACATTCAAACTATGTTGACAAGGTGACATGAAAAAAAGGTATAAAGACAAAGAGAATGTACCTTAAACTCTGAGATTCAATTTGACCAATTGCACAATGTTTTCTAATTCATTTTTGACTTCACACCCCTCCAAAATTTTAGCTTTTTGTCAACCTCCTTGGTATTCAATGTTCAATTATACATCAATCTAATCAAATTAGTAAACAATATGAAAATAAAATTTGTATATTATCAAATTGAAACAAAAAACATGATAATTTTCATTCCAACACTAGGAACATGAAAATATTAGTTCATAGAATTAAATTAAGTCTAAAAATATGCAAATAAGTTCTTCTATATTGATAAAACCAAAAAGGGCGGTGGAATTGTTAGTACTTGTGTTAGCACCATGAATCATGTTAGATAAAGCATAAATTTTAGAATAAAATAGAGCATGTGGGGTCTTGAATCATGGGATCCCCAAAATTTTTTACCAATTTTTGTGAATCCAACATATGTGTGTTATGACCTTCTTTGAGAATTCCAATATCTTGAGTGTTCTCTCCATCATGTTTTCACATGTTTTAATGCCAAGTCAAAAATGACATAGTAACATTGAGCTCTCTCTCAACTTTCTAACCATGTAATTTTTTCTATATGAATATAAATTCTCTAGTACAATTAATTGGATCAAATGTTTCAGTCGATTGGCTTAGTTTTGAAGAAACAAAAATAGAACTTGCAAACTATATTTCATCTCGTTGTATCGATATTCGTGAGAAAATTCATACAACTAGCTTCCACACAAATAGAATCCAAGAGGGAGAGGTTTTTGCAATGAAATGAGCACTAAAGGCTTTTCATGCAACTTGTGACAAAGTTGCTTGCTTTAGTGATTTTATAAGACAGTTGGGATACCATGAATATTGTATAGGATATGATATTCCTGGTTAAAAACATTTCTATACAAACAACATACATTATTGATGTTATATTAACATATCACATTGAATTTTAAATAAAGTTTTCAAAGTTTTCAATTCTTTCATATAATATAATAATAAATTAATAATAATTTATTTATAACAAAGTTTTTATTCCATTTTTTCTCTTATTTATGAAAAAATTTCAATTACATTTTTGTGATTATTAATATTTAAATGATAATGTCTCCAGGATTTCATGCTTCATACTACTTTATACTTCATTCAAAATTTGTACTTAAAAAATGAAGACTACATATTATTAACACCACCCTAGGCGAATATGGATGGTGGGGTTGGGGCTTAGGATAGTGGGGTTTGCCTTACCCACTGACCATATATTCCTTGGATGGAGAAAGAAAGCTAAACGAATTGGAGCCCAACCTCAAACTGAGCTATTCAACCGAAAAACTAACTACTTTAGCTCAAATAATTGCTTCTATTTTGTTAAGTCCTTCCTACTGATTGAACCTTTTGGGAGGGAGTTGAATTCATTATAGTTGTCTACTCCGAGGGATAGTTTCCATCCTCTACTCAATCTCGATCTCGATCTCCTATCCCATCCTCTAGCTATAACTCCCTACCTTGTTGCCCTGCCTCCTCCCTCGTCGAGGTAATGAACATCAATCCCATTGGGTGGGTCTCCATCCTTCACTGCTCCACCGTACAAGGGTGTGGGAGGATTAAGCCTTCATTGTGTTATCTTGCATTAACTTTACTATTTTAATAAATATATTTTATAATTATATAAATTTTAATTTTATATCATTTAAACAATCATCTCTCATTTATTTTGTATATTCAGATTTAAATCCTACATATGTAAAAAAAATATTATGTTTTCAAAATCATTTTTTATAATTAGATCATGTAATACCAAAAATCCGACCTTATCTCTAATCATATATCTAAACCCTAACCCTAATCCCATCTATAATCCAAAATATAACCAAAAGTAAAATCCTAACCCTAAACCCTAACACATAAACCAAAATACATAACTACAACCTTAACCCTAAACTTAACTATATTCATAATCGTAAACCCTAAACCCTATTCATGCTATTGTTATGTGACTTTTTTCCCAAGAGAAGAGAAAACTATGAAATAACCCTTTAAAATTAAAACGGAGATGGAAAAATAAAGGATATATTATGATCCTTTGGTTAAAAGAGAGATTAATAAATAATATGTATAAAAACTCTTTAAAAAGGGGAAGAATAATTATTTATTTAAAGAATTTTTAAATGAAACCTTTGTGAAAGGGTGTGATGGTTTAGAAACCACCCCTTAAGGCTTATATAAAGCATTTATGTGAGACTTGGAAAGGGGCATGTAGAAAATTCAAGGAAGAAGAAAGTGGTTTGTGAACCCAGAGTGTGTCCACCTCGGGTTACATAGTACAAGAAACACAAGAAATTGAGGGGGAGCTGGGGGAAGCCATTGAGGGAGCTTTCAGACCTGTGGAATTTCCGGTTGCATTAGCCCTTCTAGTGACTCAAGGAGTACAAGAAATGAAGGGGGAGTAGGGGGAAGACACTGAAGCTATGGAGGAGAGACTCTGATTCGCAATGAAGTAGAATACAAAGTTTTTTTAATAAATTTTATACTTTAGAACATGTTTTATTGATACTTCTAAAGATGTAATTACGAGTTTGACCCCCATAATGCCATATTAATATATCAAAAAATAATAATATAATACTAATATTAATAATATTAAAACAATAAAATATTATTATCTATAATATTAATATATTATTAATAATTATAATATAATAATAATATTAATAATACTATTAATTATATTATATAATTAATATTATAATTTGATAATATCAATTAATAATATATATTAAATCTCATTTAATATTTAATATAATATTAATTTTATTTGACTATGTGTTATATTTATGATCAGTTGATCCATTCTAGTGTTTTGTTATAACTAGGTTTAAAAATCTATATAAAACTTATTTATTCTTTAATAAATTAGCTCATCTATTTTAAATATTAAAATTAGTTTATCTATCTTAAATATTAATCTATATAATATACGTCACATATATCATTTTTTAGGTGTAATTTTTTTTATTAATAATATTATTTCAAAATTTCTAATATATATATATATATCTTAAAATAATATATCTCAATGTAGATTATATAGATTAATATTTAAGATAAATAAACTAATTTATTAAAAAATAAATAATTTAAAAAAAAAAAAAATCTAATTATAACAAAACACTGATATAGATCAATGAAGATCAATTGATCAGAAATATAACAGCAGTTAAATAAATTCAAGTTAAATAAATTCAAATAAATTATAAAGAGAAAAAAACTACAAACGTACTTTTGATTCATTTGGTTTTTCCACGAATTTCAAAAAAATTATTTTAAAAACTCAAATTATCCATGTGCTTTTTAAAAAAGCTTTAAAAACTATGTAATAATTTCTGTTTGAGACGAAAGTTGCTTTATTTAAATTTTTTTCTTACCTTTCTAATAATATGCTTATTTTTAATCATATCTTTATTGTTAAGACTATTTTTAACTTTAATTTAGAAGGTTTAAATTTAGATATTTTAAAAAAAAGTTGTTTATTTTTTAAAATTTACATTTGACTGTTAAAAAAAAAACTGTTTATTATTAAAAATGATTTATATTTATATTATAAATTATAATTAAAATTTATATATAGTTTTTTCCCTAAATTTAGAAAGTTATTTTAAATTAAGATATTCTTTTCTATTTTTATATTTTTGAAATGTATATATATGTATGTATCTGAATATTTGAAAGGCAAAAGTTCTAAATGTTCAATTTCTTTGGGTGCTATTTTTGTTTCTGGTAAGATAGCGTCCTTAAGATTTCTGCCTCTTTTGGTTTAATGTTGGTGTTTTGAGTAGCCGTTACAGCTCTGGTTGCAGGTGAGGATTTGAAACTTGTGTTATCATCACACCACTCCAGATGAAGACTTATCACAACATAGCAATCCTGGCTACAGTTCTGCTTCAGCCTCTCTTCTCTTATGGTATGTAATGGTTTCTATATCATAGTCCATTAGATCAGTTTATATATAACTTCTCTATTTGACTAGTTTTAGTTACTGTAATGGTTTCTTTATCACACTTTCTTGAAAAACTCTGTATTCTTTATTTGACTAGTTTTAGTTACTGTTTGGTCAGGTGATGGTATAGAGATAAAGCAGTTTGTGTTGGAGGAGGAAGATATGATGAGAGCCACATATCATGTGAGCATTACAAACAATGGCCGTCTTCCATACAACGTGGTTATGAGGTGCCCTGGCTTGCTTTCCGCACAGAATCTCTCATTTAAGCCCTTTATCACCCTACTTCATTGCAGGAAGGGATTTATACATGGTGAATGAAGGAGCAGAATTGGCACCCGACACATAGATGGGATTCAATTACACCATCGCCCTCAGAGGAATACAGATTCTTCCTCCAATGCCTCTCCAAATTCCAATCGTTTTCTATTCAGCCGACTATTTCACATAACTAATCCTGCCCTTTGCCTTTGAAAAATACTTCCACTGTAATTGCTTTTTAATTGTTTTTGTATATCAGCCTCCGTATCAGCAAGACAAATATTGAGGTTCGATTTTGGCATAGATTTGATTGGATTTCGTCTGAACTCCTCCCAGGTTTCCCTCGCTTTGTGGGTGTTATGAAATATGTTATTTTATGTTCCGTTCTCTGTTCTCCGTTGATGCTTAACTCTATATTGTATGCACTCTTTCAAGAGTCAAAAGTTGTAACAGTAGAATGTATGGTTGTACTGCATGAAGACGTGCACGATGCATGATTTTTCAATCTGAGTTAATCAGCATAGTATAAGAGCTGTAGAATTCTGTTTCTTCAGTGCAGAAGCTCCAGCAATGAAGTACGTTTGAATGAGCAGCAGTTCAGTAGATGTTTGTAACATTGAATGAGCAGCAGTTCAGTAGATGTTTGTAACTGTTTATTAATGATAATAGGTTTTCAAAATTCATGAAGAAGATTTGCTGAAAGTGTTTTTGGATTAGATTGTGTTTATATTTTTTACATCAACGTTTTGAATCACACTTCATGATATATCATCAAAATATGAGAGATCATAAAAAATAATGATGTTGGTTGGTTTGTGTGAGAGAGCTCAAGCTTAACCTATAAGGAAATGTAACAAGTCGTAATGGTTTATGTAGGAATGAGCAACAGCTCAAAAGGTCTATGCAATGTTTCATTTTATCAATATAAATTTCATATGTATTTCGGTTTCTACATTTCTTTCTCTGTTTTTCGCCTCCTCCTTCATTCCAACATTTATTTCATAAATGTAAATTTGTCTTCCCATGGCACGCAATGCTCGTAGGAGACACACAAAACAGGTCTGTTGAAAAAGCTTTAGAAGTTCCAAGAAAACGCAACTGGTAAGTTGCTAGATATTGTAGTTTCAAATATACTGGTAGACAAATTTGCAGAGTATGCAAGCATAAAAAGATCAGAATGCCTCGAAGAAAAATATGTAATAGAAACACACCATATTGGGATATCAAAATTCCTAAGGTATTATAAGCATACAAAATATCAGCCAAAACTTCCCCATTCGAGTTAGTGTATGAACTTGATTCTAGTTTACGATTGAACTTCATCGTACCAAACCTATGTACCACACTTTTTAATATTGTTGAATGAAGAGGACTACTTAGGAAAAAGACTAGAAGATCTGGCCAAATTAGATGAAAATAGATTATAGCAGTATATAACCAACTTCTACAACATAAATGCCAAAAATATATCGGCACAATAGGAACTTGAGGCATAATTTTTTTAACAAAGGCAAGTTTGTTCTACTCTATGAGAGTAAATTTAAGAAAGGGAAATTAAAGATAAGATGGCTAGGTCCACATCACATTTAGAAAATCTTTCTCTAGAAGGGAGATTATGGCAAGAAATGTCAATGGGGCAAGATTAAAACTTTATCATAAGGCTACTTAGAAAGCTAGAAAAATCAAACAATAAAAATATAATGTATCATATAGAAAAATAGCCATGAAAAAGGAATAGTTAGAAAAGAGCAAGAAAATTAGAAAGAATACATGCAATAAATGTAGACCCCATTGTTGATAAAAGAGGAAACCAAGCCACTAAAATTGACGTTTTCTTATTTTGAAGTTGTGAGCTCTTGAGAAAGCTATGCATAGTGCTTCAAGATTTTGCAACACAACAATGTAAAACCCCATTATCATAGATCTCTCCTACAAGCTATGACAAAAGCACAAGAAGTTTTCATACAAGGCAATGGAGGTAGACCCCAACAATGCATTCTCAAAAGTACTAGATGGTGTGATCTTGACCAAAGATGCGTGGAAGTGTATCCACACACCAAGCATAGAGATTGGCTACACATATTTCAAGTCACTATGATAAACACTACTACAATGAGGGAAAACACAATATGTGTTACAACATTAGCAAATTCAGAAGAATAAGTTGGACGTATAGAAGGATTTTCTAAACTTCTCAAAGGAAGAAGGATGGAAACAAATACTTCTTAGTTAAATTCATGATGAATACAAATTGTTGGAAACAAGCTACACTGAGAGGGGGGGTGAATCAGTGTTGTGCAAAAATTAACTTTATTAACCTTTAACTTCAAAGCATTAACAACATTCAATCATAATGCATAAACATGAAGCAAATGAGCACAACACCATAACACAAGGATTTTTACGTAGAAACCCTATTAGGGGAAAAACCATGATGGATGGCCAATCCAAAAGTTAATTTGAGTATACTCAAATAAAGTTTACAATAAGGGGAATTCACTTGCATTCAGGCACACTACTTAGAGCTCACTGCTCAAAGGGAAGGCTCACTGCCTTACAAGAAAACCAGATTAAAACCATCCGAGAGTTTGAACTGAGAAAAATAGCATCTACATATGCCTGATTACAGTTCCGATTAAACACAATATACAATCTTTTGTCTTGCAGACTGATTCTGCACTTCTGCTTTGTTATGTTCACACTCACAATACAAACTCTCTATGCACAAGTGGAACTGCGTAGTATCGCTCTTCTGCTATGCTTTAATTCACAATTCACATCAACACACAACTCATACTTCATACACAATGATACAGACGATCTTGTATATATATCAGCAACATAGAATTCAATTACACTTTGTCGGCTTCAATAGAACACAAAAATAATTACAACTGTTGGCTAGATCCTTAGTTAAATCTTTATGCGCATCCTCCAAAGTTGGTTAAGACATATAGAGGGGACCCAAAAAAACATAATCGAGCATTAAAACATTTAGTTAATTACTCCTTATACATTTGCGACATGATACATTTATGAAGTTGACTCCAATACAAAAAAAACTGAGAATAAGCCAACCGGATCTTCTAACTTCCAAACGAATTGATACGAGCCACTGCGCTTTAGTAGTAACAAAGATAATATATCAAATTTTTTTTTTTGAGATGCACAACACAAAATAATAAAATGAAAACTTCATATAGATCGATGAACACTGTGCTATCGGATACTTTGTTCTCCCTTATCAATCTTCAATCTGTCTGTCGGTGAGATGGAATGATAGTGTGCATATCTGATCATCGATTAGAGTTGCCATCAATGACAACACCAAGTGATACTGCAATGTCTCTTGCCAACATACATGTATATATAAAAACCCCTAATGGATCATGAAATAAGCCATCCAAGTTGTGATAGGGTTTAATGTAGAGGGTGAGGTACCTTCAAAGAAGGCCATAAAGAATGAAAAAGGTTACTTAGCTGACCATTCCACATGTGATGGGAAAATTTTGGATGTTAAAAATAATAAACCCTGTGTTGTAGTATGTTAGCATGGGTATAGCCTATAAAATATACTACATATATTGTGAGGACTCCACAACCACTACATCCATCTACATAGGAAATTGATGGTGGTCAAGGGGGAAGATATATTTATGTAAATTTTAATGAATGTATCTATTGGATAACATCCAAAGCATGAAGAAAACCCACTACCAATTTTGATATGGGACTCTTGTTGGAGCTTTTATTTTTTCCCCTTGTATGTATGTTTTGTCCTCGACTCTAATTGGTTGGGTCATGGGTTTTCTTTTTGAGCATTGACTTGTTATTGATGGTGGCCAGTCACTTAAGTGGTCTTTTATCCCTTTTTGGTCATGACTTTACCGGCCCCGTTTACCCATCCTTTCAGTCTTTTGCGTCATGACTATATTATATTTTCATAGTGTCGGGCTATTGAATTATTTTAGATTAAACCTCTAAATAATCTTTTCAACCTTGAGGGTCATTTCCCCGTCCACCTAGTCGGTCCCTTTCTTTATGAATAACCTTTTCGCATGTGTAGATTGCATGACTGTCGGATGGAGTGATTTTAATCTTGACCGTTGCTTGTAGACCTTGCAAGGTTTATGCTAACGTCACAAATATTGTGCAAGGTGTGCAAGATGCTACCATCTGTTGTGTTTGATAGTGGGGACCAATTTTGCTCGTTGATTGATGATGGGGGCTGATGTTGACAATTGTTTGATTACCGATGCATCGTGGCCATCCCTTGTTGACCTCGCACAATTAAAACTAAAGTTTTAATAATGCTGCAAGGTGTGTGATTTGGTGACACGTGGGCTCTGATGCTGTGTGCTGGTAACAAAGGTGGAGCCCGTTCCATGCTGATGTGGTTCCCGATGGGTGAATGTCCTGTCCGTTTGATGACTGGAGAGTGGATGTGGCATTTTCAAACTGTTTTGACTTGATATGAGCCACTCTCCTTGCCAACATGGTTTTTGATGAACGACTCGTATTAAAAATACACTAGTGTTGTACTATAGCCGTTTTATCTCACGCGAGTGAATAGTAATGATTGAGTTCGACTCTGCCCGCATAATTAAATGCTAAAATTTGCAAATTGCTATTTCTGTGTTGTATCTCTACATTGAGAAATAATTGCCTGGTATTGAGTGAAGCAAGCCATTGTTGCGATTTCTGAATTTCATTGCCTTGGATGTTCTGTGAATGAAATCGTAAGTAGCACATACGCCATTTCTCATAATTTTAGAAGATTTTATGGTTGCTTGCTGAACAATTCGTGATTGTTTCCCGTTCTGTTCTTGAAGAATTGTTTGAATAGATTTGATTTTAGAGCTCATCTAGATAATTGCTGGAGACTCTAGAATTGTGAGGTATTTTTCTATTTAAGGCTAAAGGAAGAAAATTGTAATTGCTTGCCATCTGAAAATAAGAAAACCCTAGCTCGAATTATCATTTGTCTAGTATAAATGGAACCCAAGGCCCAAAGTTCTGGTTCTGAAACCATTACTAGGTCTCTCTCCCAAGATAATATTGATTTTTTAAAGCCCTCTACTAACAAGAAGCAGGAGGGAAAGGTTTTGTTCTATGGGCCCCAACTCTTGGAAGGATTGACAAACAAGCAGTGTGCAATTCGAGATGCCGAGTTACCATACATCGGGTGTCAATTGTTCTCCAACTGGTTTGGGAACAAGAATTTGTCGGTTCCTTTGTGTAACCCATGGAGGCTAGACCTGGGTAAGTTGGTGGTGCCTAATGTCTTCTTGGATGTAGATCTTTTGAAGGATATTGCTGCAAGATATGACCCTATGACTCGAGTTGTCAGAACTTATGATGGTGTGCTGATGATTAAGATAACCAGAGAAGAAATTGCAGAGATTTTCAAATTGCACGAATGAAGTCAAGATATGGTTCCTGTTGACCTTGAGGTTTTTAGACAAGAGTATAGAAATACTAGGGGTTTGTTCAGAACATCCCTTTTGATACCTCATTTGGCTGTCTCGGGAAGAGGAAAAAATCAAAAGAAGGTAGTGATTGGCAGGAATGAGTCTGAACCTTTTCCTGTGGACTATTTCTCCACTTATTTCAAGAAGACTATCTGTGCTTTGTGTCAAGTTCTTGGAGTCAGTTTAAAGACAACTTTGCCTACCGATATTATGTATATGGCAGTATATCTCCAACACCCGGGTTTCAATGTGGTGTATGATTTTGCCACTTACCTAGCAGAGAAATTGCATATTGCTTTGGTAGCTCTAAAGGAGGGGAAGAATTGGGTTGGATTTAGGTGGTTTGCCCTATTAATTCACATGATTCTGTATAGGGTCTAGGTTGTGTTTGAAAAAGATATGGAGTTAAAGAAGAAGGAAGGTAATATTGAAATGCCTATCCAATATTGGACTAAGATTCTTGACATGCATGATCATAAGTTTGATTATGTAACTTTCCATAATGTCTTTAGATCTAAATTAAGGAAGGCTCTGGTTCGTGACCCCCCAAGGATTCCAAAGAAAATTCATGACTTCTTGAGGCCAATGGAGAGAAGGCCTGAATTGAACATAATGCACAATTGGGGAGACATTATCCCCTATCATAACACAACAATTTTCAGGGTTTTTGGAACCAATGTCAATCCAAGGGTTTTGCCAAGGGAGTTGCCCCTTAGAATTGGATTCTTGGAAATCATGAGGCAATTGGGAGGCGATCGAGAACTACACTTGCCAGTTGAACAAAAGAAAGGTTCTTTCTTCTCTGAATATACAACATTTGTCGATTTTGTTATGGTAAAGGGAGGATGGAAGGAGTTACATACATTACTTGGGCCTTATAGGCTAGGAAATGTGCACCCCAGGAATCGTGATCCTGAGGGTTTTATCTCTCAAATGAAGGAAAAGCATCAAACAGGGGCCTTTTTCCACAATTTTTACTTTCCTGAGGACATCATCATGAATATTTTTGATTTAGAATTACAAGAGAAGAGAAAGGAAATGTATATTGCCCACTCTAAAATGATAAAGAAGAAGCAGGAGAGAATACCTGGTTTCAATCCCATACCTAATGCCAAAGATGAATTAAGCAGGGTGATGTATGCCATTGATAATTTTGAGAGTTTGGTTGGGGTTTTGAAAGATGAAAGGGTTGTGGAAGAAAGGGAAAATTACAAACCATTGAGGAGTACCCTAAAGTAAGATTGGAGGAGGGGCCAAATTATCAGCCCCAAAAGAAGATAAAGGTTTTTTCTAGAAGAAGGGGAAGTAGGGCTGATGATGCTACTAAAAATATTGCACCATCTTCTTCAGGGCAATCAGTGCCAAATGTTGTTGATTTGGATTCTCCTCCGAGTTTCTCAAAAAAAGATTGCCCATCATTACCAAAGAGGTAGAAGGTTGAAAGAGTAAAGATGGCTGATTGTGATGGTGATGAGGATGATGACATTATTGTGACTCCAGATAAAATACATCCTGAAATGCCATTGGACCCAGTTGACACTGCAACAAGTTCAGGTGCAGTTACTTTGAGGTTAGGAAAATATGAAATCAAAGGAAAACAAGCAATGATGACTTACAAATAGAAGCCCGCAGAGAGTTCATGATGGATGACTCTTTTATTCAAATTGGTGCTTTTAAAGATTTTGTGTGGAGAGCAAATACTGCATTATATGCTGAGAAGGTGGCACATGAGAGAAGTCTGCATCCAGAGCTCCCAGAGAAGGTAATTCAAGCTAAGGTCAGGGAACAGATGAGAGACAAATTCAAAGAAATAACACCAGAGCAGGGCCGAGCATTGGTTCAAAAAAGTGGAGTATTGCTACTTCCTGAATTGGATATCGCTGATGCTGTAGTGTTTGACACAATAAGAAGGGCTAATAAGCCACTTCTTGCTACTAAAGAGGAGGCCACATTGGCACTCAAAAGATAAACCTTTAGTGAGGAATGGGATGCTCTGACAATCTAGTCTCTATCCACTGGCTCTAAAAAACCAATTGTTGCAGAACCATCTGACTTCAGTGGTCACTTGGTTGTGAGGAGAGTTGCTGACACCCCAGAATTGGAAGCTGCTGATATGGTCACGAATGTTGCCAAATTCACCAGAGCAACTGTTAAAGATTTGACCAAGGACCAGGATACTTTGAGAGGCCAATATAATGACATTATTATTGAATATAATAAGAGTCAACAAAAGGTAGCAGAGTTAGAAACTGAATTGGATTTACTGAAACAACAAATGGATACCATGAGGTCTCAAAAGCAAGCCAATTCTAGCAACACTATTTCTGACCCACCAGTAGAGCAGTCTCAACCTCCTGCACAAGCACAGTCTTTGGCTATTGTTCCATATAATATGGGACAAGTTCCTATTGCAATTGAGAGGGCTACTAGCCCTAGAGGGGGAATTTCTAGGGAGAAACTGATTCATCAGGTTGAAGAATATAAGGAGATGGTAAAGCAAATCCGAGATGCAACAGGGAGAAGCAATTCAGTGATAGTGGACACTGTGTTGAAACATCTAAACAAAAGGGTCCAAAGTAAGCTAAATAGTGTTCATGCAAATTATGTCCTAATGTTGCAAGCACTAAAAATGTTTCCAAGGGATAAAGAATTGGCCATCCCATTGCTGGACAAATGGAGTCCTAGAATGGAGAAATTGAAGTTCATGGAAATAGGGGCAAAACAACATGGTGATAAATATCCTACTGTTATAGCAACATATCAATTGGTCAAAGGAATTGTTGAGCAAAAGTTTCAGGGATTTTCTGCTCCTATGAAGTCCAAGATTAAATTGTTAAAAGAGGTATATGATGGAAAGGACTTGACCCCATTGCCACATATTTTGCACAATCAGGATGAAGTCAAACCCCTGTAGGTTTGGAAGGATCAAATGAACAATATAATGATGTCTCAAACACATGAGATATGCAAAAATACTGATATCTGCATGCTAGAGAATACATTAGAAAAGTTGTCTTTTATTATTAGTTTCTTGGAGAACTTTGATAAAAAGGCCACATCGATTATGGTGAAGTATGCTCCCTATCGAAACAAGGTTGATCAGGTTGTGGATTTTCGGTGGCCTTCCGAGGAGGAGTTTTAATTATGGAAAAGGGTGTTCACTGATGAACTAGAATTATGAATGTTATAGTCGAGAATTGCAACTTGGTCATGTATAATACAGGTCTGGCCTTAGATATTATATTTTAAAATTGCATTCTCCTTTTGACTTCAAGCACGGGGTGTTGAGGTGGAGTTAGTACTATAATGGTTAAGCATGCCTTCAATGTAATGGGAGCGACCTTTGGAGCAATGTTTTCCTTCCTCCATATCA
This sequence comes from Sequoiadendron giganteum, assembly GCA_007115665.2. Classification (NCBI taxonomy): domain Eukaryota; kingdom Viridiplantae; phylum Streptophyta; class Pinopsida; order Cupressales; family Cupressaceae; genus Sequoiadendron; species Sequoiadendron giganteum. The sequence continues at coordinate 341,265,018 of CM021101.1, read as the reverse complement.
ACTAATGATGATTCTTATCTTATGCTCTCCACTCGCATAATAGAATTGTAACTGAATTAAGAGTTAGCGATCCAATCACAAATGGACATGTGTACTCTTCAGCCTAAAGCTTGTTGGCTCCCTTGTTTTATAAAAGGGAATCGTAGGCTGAGAGAGAGTTTTGTTGAAATATACAAAATATGAGAAATAAGAGTCTAGTGATACTGAGATTATAAATTGTAAGTCTAGGTTTTAAAGTTTTGAGTCAGATTGGAGAACTTAGTTAATCATGGGGTTTTTGAGCATGTTTATATCAAACTCATGAATATTTAGAGTTTATTTTCTCTCCTATTGTGTTATGCTACATGGATTATTAATGAAATATCGATCCAAGATTTTCATTGATCTTCATTTGTTCTTTACTGTGAATTATGTTTAACTATAGCTCTGGTTCAAAGGATTGGTTAAATGCTTTAGTTAACCAATAAGTTCATGCAATATAACAAATAGGATTCATAAAGAAGCAATAAACTCAGGTATAGATATATGTATTGTAATGCAATTCATAATAGATCATAAGTGTTCAAAATAAAATTTACCCTGTAGTTCAGTTTTCTCTTTTGACTTTGTGCGTTGGGATATGGCACTGGAATTCTGATTACGTTTTATTTTCACATGTTTTGTGTTATGGCCTCAGGATATTTTACTCAAACATTTCCTATCAAATTACTTTAAGTTGAGTTTATGATTCTTTGTTAATTGGGCCTGAGCCTTTTCGAGGAATAGCCAATTTCTTGAGGGATTTCATCCATTAAAAATAATTAGGGATCTATCTGTTCTTTACTAGTGTGCAAGTGAATCATTTAAATTCTATATGTTAAAAGCACATGTTAGGGAATACCCTCCTAGATTTTATAGAGTCCAAAGTGTAGGAGAAATAGCCTTATTGCTATTCTCGTTAAGTTGGCCATACGTTTCCTAGCCTTTTATTATTGAATGTGGCAAGTTCATAGGAGCTTCTAGAAAATACGTGTGGGTTGCAGTAAAAAGTGCCAACAACTCTAATAATTTTATTATTATTTTACTTTATGAATACACTAGTGGTATTTTTAAAAAAAAAAATGACAAAAGAACAAATTAGTGGTAGCTCAAATCAATGAGCATGTGTAATATTTCAAAGATTCCACTTCCTACATAGTGGTATATTGCTCGGTTTATTCAAATCCTTCCAAAATAAATATAGAGATGGGAATAAATATCATATGATATAGTCTAGAAATATATAAAATATATTGTGTTCCTCATGGATAAAGACTAGACCTTGATAGAAGAAATAGAATCCATGGTTTCATGGATACCAAAGGTTCCGTATGAATTCAATGATGACCTAATAGATTCATATAGATACCAAAAGTTACAGACCCTTGGAGTTCCTCTATTTCCTAATTTTTTTTATTGGGTGCCCTGTTGGATGTTGTGGTTGAGCTGCTGATATGTGGTTTCCATTGATGTCAACACTATTAGCATTAATGTCTTTGAGATTGTATATGTTGAGGATATTGAGAAAATTGTAATAAAATATGTTACAGGTTTTCTGTGAAGCAGTGAAGATCAGTATGGTGGAAAGCTCAGTATGTTGATAGTGAGATTTTGTAGATTAAAGGATTTGTTTTCAAGCCTATCTAGTTTCTACTCTGAAAGTTTCAAAGGTGCGCATGAAGATTTGAGCAAGTTATAAGTTTTTGTGTTTTGATAGCTATTCTGTTACTGCAAATGGTGTTCATGGAAGAAGATAATGTGATTCTGGTAATATGAGTTGTTGCGTATGTTCCTGTGGTGTTCTTGGACATTTCTAGATCATGTTCTATCTATGTTGCACGTTCGTATTGATCATTGTGCTCGCGATCCGATATTTTCTCTTGCGTGTTCATGTTTTTCATGTTCATGGTTGACAAGGTGTTTGAAGCGTGTTGTGGATCTTCGAGGAAGAATATTTGAAGGTGTTTTGTGTTCAAGAACATTGTTTTGGGTCTCTACTATGTTGTGGCCGACCTTGGTTGATGCGCATTGATAATCTTTATTGTTTTTGGCTGACAATTTGTATTCATTCTATTATTTTGTTGAAGCCGACATAAATCAATGTAATTTATTGTTGCGGATATATATAAGTGATTGTTTCTTCATTTAAGAAAAAAATAAATGCGAAGTGTGCGAGTGCTATGTGTGAAAAAGGTTCAGATCATTCGAAGGTAGAGCAGAGTGTGAAGAAGAGTGAAAGAAAGTGAAGAAGTGTTCATGTGCTTAACCGAAACTGTACTCAAGCATTAATAGATGCTACTTTCTTAGTTCAAATTCTTTAGATGGATATAATCTAAATATCTTTTTTAAGACAGTGAGTCTTCCTTTGAGCAGTGAGCTCTAGGTAGTGTGCCCGAATGCATGTGCATTCCTCATATATATTTTTTATAATTTTAACAGGGTATAACTTGTGGATTAACCTCCACCGTGGTTTTTCCCCTAAGAGGGTTTCTATGTAAAAATATTGGTGTTATGTGTGTTTCTGATGTGTTGTTGATTCATGCTTTCACTGTTATTAATCAGATCTAAAATTAAAGGTTAATAAGTTTAATAAGTCTAAAATTCTGAGACAAATGATTCACCGCCCCTCTCAGTTGTCTACCCTTGTGTTGCCAACATGACCTATGTTAATAGTGGAAATATTGAATTCTTTTGGAAAAATACTCCTACCATATTTATCTATGGTAGGAGTAGCTACATGCAAAATCCTAGACCCAAAGGCATCATTGGTCATATGAGACCTTATATTTGGCTTCTTCTTTTCTCTTGACCTTTCTATCATGCTAACAATGCAATCTAAACTAATTCAATTTTTTCTATTATTGGTTTCTTCTATTTTTATTATTTCTCCAACCATGATGGAACAACAATCTGATCAACAATTGGCTCTAGCTGGGAAGGTGGAGGAGAAACTTTATCCTAAATATTTTCTATATCTACATTTGTTTCCTTTTCAGATGTTTTCTTTATTCCAATCTATACTAGGAGTCTCTTATGGTTGCTCTTCACGTTGACTAGGAATTTTAGTTTCACCTATAGAATCCAAGTTATCTAGAATCTCTTTCTCCTATGTTTGAAAACCTTCAAACACTTTCTCAACATTTTTAATTATTGGAGGCTCAAGAGTCTCTTGGGAGGAAAGATTGGGAGCATCTCCAATAAGCTAGCTTAGTAGAGTTCTACTAACTTTGGATAAAACTATGGGTTCAACCTCTTTGGGAATATGAGAGAGATGTGCAATGAAGGTTTGAGGAAGGTCAAGAGAAGTATGAGGGAGAGAAACTAATGGAATGGTAGAATAGATATTGGACATAGTGTATTGGGGATGAGATATAGAAGGAGGAGAATCTTGGGTGCTAGGAGAAGGTTTAGGGGAAAAATCAATGGTAATGGGTGCAATAGGAGAAGTGAGAGTGGTGGTCGAGATATCTACATTATATATATCAATAAAAGGAGAAGTAGAGGTGGTAGTTTATGAAATTCATAACTTAAGAAGTAGGTAACCCCAATAATTGGTCAACAACAAGAAATAAGAAAAGTGCAAGGGTTTAGACATATGCTAGGGTTTTAGGCAAGAGTTAGGGTTTTAAGAGCCCTAATACATTATTTTCAGATTCCTCATTGCACAATTGAATGCTTCTTCAAAATTTCAAAAGACCAAAATGTCACAGAGATGTAAAAATCTGCAAGAACCACCAGGTGGCACAAAGTGACAACAGGTACATTCATGAGAATTATGTTATTAGCTAAGGACATCCATCTAAATATTCAATGGAAAGAAACATGATAGGGTTTGGTGAAGGTGATCCATGTGTCATCACATCACAACAAAATAAAATTCAAAGATTGTCAAGTTTAGAATGTTGCATTATTAGTGAAAATGTTAGAACTTTTAGTAGTTAGGCCCAATGTAAATGAATAGAGAAAAAAGTATATTTTATGGGATAGGTGTCACCTTAGTGCACCTTCATTGGTACCATTAAAAAATAGATTTTTTCGCACTATTGGTTGTCAATGAATACTCTAAAAGCCACTAGGTATATTTTTATTAAAACACTAGAAGGAGCATTAGAGGGACACATGGTATCACAATGTATTATTTGAAAGAGAAACATGTTGTCACTATACAATTTTTGGGGGTAAACTAAGTCTAACACTTTTCATTCATTACACCATTGGTTGTTGAATGCCAAATTGGGACATTGGGCCCATATTTTCACCAAAGAGATGTCAAAGACTCTTGATCATCAATTATCATTTGAGGATATCTAATGAATCATATACCAAGAAGCTCTTTTCAAGATGAAAAAGGGAAACAATTGTGCCATTGGTTGACAATTACTGAGTTAGTAAGTTCTCAAGCATCATGCATGAACAAGTGTCACCCTCACATTCCTCAGAGGCACCACAATCAAGTCATAGTATTCAACATGCATGGCTGATGCAAGTTTAATAACTCTGAACATGTATACTATGAATCTAATGCATCTCAAAGGCCCGAGGATTTCCTATTTTTGATACATAGTTAACCAAAATTATTTGAATAAATGAAAACTCAAGCCTTTTTTGTAACTTTGGTGATGTTAAGTGGGTTATCATCAAAGTGTACAAATAGATATGTATGAAAGGATGATTTTTTTGGCCAAGGAAATATTTTGGTTGAAGGCAGAGAAGAGAATCAACAAAAAAATTAATCCTTAATGGGTTCTTCTTAGAATTGATCAAATATCATATTATTGTGTAATTTTTTGCCTTTGATATTTAGTCGATAGGCTAATATACATGGGGGAACCCCACCAACATCTCTAGCAGTTTGACGCCGACGGGAACCCCACATTTTTCTCGTGAATTGATCTTCTCGCTGAGGTGAAAAGGTGATGAGTAAAAGTAGTATGCCAGTCATCGTTGGTAGTTTAAAAAAGGAAAAAAGCATTGTACATTCCACCGTCATCTCTGACCCATTTCTTCTTCCTTGTTCAGATAAATGCTATATAATTAGCTCTTCTCTCCCTCATACTCCACACAAACCAGAAGGAAAAAAGAGGCATTGAATTATAAAATCTTTGTGGAATTCCCAAGCTTTGCAATTACCACTAGTTAGGTGAGTAAACTACCGTTATTGAATTTGCGTTAGAGAACTTATTCCTTGACACTAATTTCAAATTTGGCTTTATATCTTGGGGAATTGATATCTTTGTCTTTTAATATTAAAGTTATGAGGTGATTTCAATTGATTAAACATGTGATTAATGGCTTAAATTTAGTTAGTTAGTTTATTTTTGTTTTTGTTTTTATTTTTATTTTTTATTATGTGTGATTTAGTTTATTTCAATTTTAAATTATCAATGTTATCATCATCATCATTATTATTTTTATGATTTAATTTATTTTAATGATTTTTAAAAATAATTTATATAATAATTAAAATAAAATAAAATAAAATAATTTATATAATAAATAAATAAAATAAAATAAAACAATTTATATAATAAATAAACAAAATAGTAATTTATATAATAAATAAAATAAAATAAAATAATTTATGTAATAATTTATTTATATAATAATAATTTATGTAATAAATAAAAATAATAATAATTTTTATAATAAATAAAATAAAATAAATTAATTTATATAATAAATAAAATAAAAAAGATTCTTTAAATAAAATAATATAATAAATTTTTAATAAAAATAAAATTTGTTTTGTGTTATAAAATCCAAACAATAATAAATAGAAAAATGAAAAATCAAAGTTGTATAGGAAGTGTTGTTTTTGGAAAGAATTGGAGAGGAGGGTAGAGAAGGAGAGAGAGAGAGAGAGAGAGAGAGGGAAAAGAGAGAGAGAGGGAAGGATAGAGAAAGAGAGAGAGAGAGGAGGGTAAAGGGACAGAGGGAGGTAGAGAGGGATAAGTGAGATAGAGATAGGGAGGGAGAGAGAGGTGGGATAGAAAGAAGTAGAGAAGGAAAGAGAGAGCCAAAGAGAGTGAGAGAGAGAGGGAGGGAGGGAGAGCTAGAGAGGGATAGGGGAGATATAGAGAATTAGAGGGGGAAGGAGAGAGAGGTAGAGAGGAATAAGTGAGAGAGGGAGAGAAGTAGAGAGGGAAGGAGAGAGTGAGAGAGAAATAGGTGGGATGGAGGGACAGGTAGAGAGGGATATGTGATATAGAGAGAAATAGAGAGGGAAGGAGAGAGAAAGAGGGAGAGAGAAGGGGGGAGGGAGGGAGGTAGAGAGGGATAGGTGAGATAGAGAAAGAGATAGGAGGGTAAAGAAGTAGAGAGGAAAGGATAGAGAGAGAGAGAGGAGGGTAAAGGGACAGAGGGAGGTAGAGAGGGATAAGTGAGATAGAGATAGGGAGGGAGAGAGAGGTGGGATAGAAAGAAGTAGAGAAGGAAAGAGAGAGAGATAGAGAGAGTGAGAGAGAGAGGGAGGAGGTAGAGAGGGATAGGGGAGTTATAGAGAATAGAGAAGGAGAGAGAGATAGAGAGGAATAAGTGAGAGAGGGAGAGAGAAAGGGAGGGAGGGAGAGATAGAGAGGGATAGGGGAGTTATAGAGAATTAGAGGGGGAAGGAGAGAGAGGTAGAGAGGAATAAGTGAGAGAGGGAGAGAAGTAGAGAGGGAAGGAGAGAGTGAGAGAGAAATAGGTGGGATGGAGGGAGGGATAGGTAGAGAGGGATATGTGATATAGAGAGAAATAGAGAGGGAAGGAGAGAGCAAGAGGGAGAGAGAAGGGGGGAGGGAGGTAGGTAGGGAGAGGTAGAGAGGGATAGGTGAGATAGATCACTACTTTCTTCACATTGTCCATTGCTTTTCACGGTCGTAAATAATGTGGGCTCAGCCTATTGGCGTAAGTATTGCACCTTATTGAGGTGCAAGTGCTAGTTTATTCTCAATTCAACAATGAAGATAATGTGACATTTTGTGCCTACATATATGTCTTAATTTTTTTCTTTGTTATGAAGCATGCCTTTGTTTATTTGTCTTTATAAACAATGTTCATGAATAGTTTGAAATCATGCATGTATTTTATCTTTGATGATAAAGGTCAATATTATACTCAAACAATGAATATTGTGCTACTTCATCATTGATAGAAAATATCATTTGTTGTATCTCCTTAATGTAGTTTTAAAGAGTCATTTTATTTTCATTTCCCTCCACAAGCTTAAAATTCATAAAGGATTTTACAAGAGATTACTTCTAGAATCCTAGAGGTAGTCTTGCAAATTACATCGCAAATTTGTAATATTTCCCATTGTTGGTGTAGGTTTAAAGACAAGTGTAAATCTAATGATCAATAGGGCCCTACAAGGATAAGGTCATGTGTGTTTCCCTTTTGTGTGTGGTTTTTATATAAGACATATACACACCCGTGTCTATTTTCATATCTAAACAAAGGAACATTAGTCATAGGATATACCCCTGTACCTGAGTAATCATGTGAGAAAAAAAGGTTGGTAAGACATTAGTACCTAGTGGAATAGAACAAAAACTATTGGAAAGGGCCCAAAATTAATGAGAGAGCTTAGAGAAATGTCACAAGGGAGAAAATTAGTATAATATATAATTTATGAAATCTCAAATCAAATAAGACACCTCATATGGGTAAGATATTGGAAGAAGGTAAAATAGTATATCAAAGGGGGTGGATTAATGCCCCCATGTTGAATGATGTGTCGATAATAATAAAATTACAAAAGAGGGGAATACATGATGACTCCATATATAAAGATAAGTTCATGATAGTCCAACTCCTAAAATGGGGAACAATATGGTGCCATCAATGCATCTAGAAAGATGTATCAATATCATCTCATAGTAAAAGTGTAATAATGTTAACAAATATGCATGAAGGAATAAAAAACAAATGTGTGAGAATTTTATCTTCAAAGTGAGTGTATAGCTTAATACCCCTAGATGGGTACAATAGCATGATGAAGCTCATGAAATAAAGGGATGTGAAAATATAATGATTAATGAATATTGAACTAACCACCTAGAGAAGTCAATAATAATATCAATCCAAGTGCATGATGTTATTCATGTATTTCACCTGTGTACCATCATGACAAGTAAAGGAAAACATATCAATTTTTTATATCTACAAATAATGATGAATGTGCCTATATAAATATGTAAAAAAATACCCCTTAATTCCTTTTTATTATTCAAATTATTTGAGTTCATACAAAGGAAAAAATCCCCTATATTCAAAATTCACATTCCTTTGTTATATATCTTTCTTAATTGTTTATAATATATGTTCAAGTTAGCTAATAGTTTGCTCATCTCTCATCAAGGGTTTTGAGATCTTGTAAGAAATATTATTTATATGTATAATTGTCTATATTTTTATGAAGGTAAACATGTAACAACGGAATATCAAGATCAAGGAGCATTATGGTGTTAGTGTCATATATCAAAGAATAAGGTGTTGACTCAATATCAATGTGTAAATGCTAGTATGGGATGTTTATAATGCAATAACAATATATGCATGGAAATTAAAATAATTGGCCAAAAAGGATTAGGGAAGCTTAAGAAATTTGGCTTCTAGATCATTTTAATGTAATTTTACACTAGAATAAGGCATTGGAGGCACCATTTGCAAATTGGGAGCCCAAGAGAGAAGTTTGAAGTCATTGTTCGGTGCTAATCTTAGTATAGGGCTATCTAGTTTCCATGTAATTATTTTTTTATGCTTTATATCTATTCTTGTGTGGATTTGTGGGGTTTCAAATCAAAGAAATATCTTTGTAAGGGAAAATGTTGTCCACATTTTCCCAAAGATTATGATGTAATCTTATTCTTTCATGGTAATAAAAATAAATAATTTCCTACATGTTTGGTGGTCATGAACAACCATTAAGATTAGTAAGTTGAGAAAATTATTTCAAATAGTTTAATTTTTAAATTAGCATTTTGAGGATTTTATAATGGTTCTTCAATATTGATAATAAATCAACAAGGTGAATGGGTAAAAATGTTAAGGAAAACTATGCTATCTTACTTACATAATCTACTAATTTGGAGAGTAGTTTTGAATTTTTTCTCTTAAGTTTGGTCAAAGTGTGAAGTTCCATATTTTAATTTGTGAAGCATTATCAAACTTTTGTAACCTCTATAGAAGTGTGTTATGAGTTTTTTCCAAGTTAAAATTTTCCATTAAGTTGGTTTTCAACCCTTATCTACATAAAAAATTATGAAAACTCACACATTAAAGGGATAATAAAAAAAATATCTTTCAAAAGATGCAATGAAAAATTCTTTCTAATATTATTTTAAAACTTAAATTTGATGGAAGTTTAAGAAGGAACCTAAGGGTGATATATGTTGGTGTGGTTATCCATAATTGTAAAAGTTGTTTCTATCAAAGGCGGGTCTTTCTTCTTAGACTCTATTACTAATAATGATGATGAAAAGGTGAGAATGTTAGAAGGTTTAGCTTTTATTAAAGAGGTTGAAAATTAAAGTTTATTGTTGAAGGTGACTTATTGACGGTAATTTGAGACTTTCCAAGACATCTTGTCTAAGTTAGAAGGATAAAATTTAGCTAGACAAGATAATTGTTGTGTTTAGGTTATTTGATGATAATTTTTGTTGAGAAAATGTGTCTCAACTTCCAGCTTGAATCCCCAACTTTCAAGTCTTGGCGGTTAAAATGTTTATTTCTAGCTTTACCACCTTACCGCCTAGCTTTTCTCTATCTTAACCGCTTTACCGCGGTGGCCGCGGTAAGACTGCCAGCGGCTTGATTGACGGTTACCACTGTACCGCGGACAGTCAAGTGACTGACCACGATGGCCATGGTAAGACCGCCAGTGGCCTGGCTGGCGGTTATCGCTGTACCACGAACAGTCAAGTGATTGACCGTGGTGGCCGTGGTAAGACCGCCAGTGGCCTGGCTAGCGGTTACTACTGTACCACGGATAGTCAAGTGACTGACCGCGGTGGCCACGGTAAGACCGCCAGTAGCCTGGCTGTATCGCGGACAGTCAAGTGACTGATTGCGGAGGCCGTAGTAAGACTGCCAGCGGCCTGGCTATACCGCGGATAGTCAAGTGACTGACCGCGGTGGTCGTGGTAAGACCGCTAGTGGCCTAGCTGGTGGTTACTACCACACTGCGGTGAGTCTTGAAGCCGGCTGTGGTAGTGCGGTAGGAAGGAATGTCAGGGCTCAATGAAGTCAGGGTGAGCTCGGTCGAGCTCACCACCATACCATAGATGGGTCGACCGAGCTCAGCGGTGGAGCAGTAAGAATGAAGGGAGCTCGGATGGGCTCGAACCGGTGATTGACCGAGTTGGACTCGGTGACAGGAGCGATAGGTGAATGCAAATCAGACACGTGGCAGGTTGACTATTTTTGGTTGGCCTATGCCATTTGTAGCAACAACAGTTATTGCAGGCCGTTTTTGGCTGGCAAGCAGGACCCGATTTGGGTGGTGGCATTAATGCTTGGGTGGCTTGATGCAGGAAGATTGACATGGGCAGATCATTGGTGCGATTGGATCAGAGATTCATGTACCTTGTGATTGACGGTTTTTTGCGAAGAATTAAATGCATCGTATGACTTATGTAAGTTGAGTACGTGATTGTGAGAGAGGTTTTTTGAACTGTATGTTAGTGATAACATTGTAACATTGAGATAATTCTATAAGTACTACTGTGAGCTGATCAGAGAAGACTGTAATTTGTACGTAATCGTTTCTGTTACTATAATACAATTGTCTTGACTTTGTGTGGTGGGTTTTTTACCTGAAAAGGTTTTTCCACGTATATCTTGTGTCAACCGTGAATGCTCATTTTGGTGTAATCTCTATTCTACATGTTGTATTCATCTCAAGTAGTTTTTCATGCTATTGAAACATGTTTTAATCTCTCCTCCTTTGTTGTATTAGTATTAAGGGAATGTATTCCGCACTATTGGTTCTCTAGTTGATCCATGTTTTTCCCTTCAAGTGGTATCAGAGCCTGGCCAGTTGTGTTATCCTTGTAGGAAAGATTAGTTTTTTGTGCTAATACTATTTCAGTGGGAGTATTGTTGTGTTAAAACTTGTTTCTATTTAAGATGGCGAGTACATTTGGTAGAGTAGAGATTGAGAATTTTAATGGCAATAACTTTGAGTTATGGAAACTCAAGATAAAAGACTTGCTTGTGGATAGAGACCTCTGGATTGTAGTGTCTGGAACTAAGCCACAAAGTACGATGCAAGAAGCTTGGGATCTTGCTGATAAAAAAACAAGAGGTTTGATAAGACTGAGTCTATCCAATTATGTATTCCTGAACGTCCATGAAGAGCAGTCTGTAGCTTCTTTATGGAAGAAGCTTGGTGATATTTATTAGGGAAAGTCTCTAGTAAATAAGTAATTCTTGAGGAAGAATTTGTACTCCTTGAAGATGGACGAAGGTGCATCTATTGTAGACCATCTGAACTCGTTTAATATGAGTGTTACTTAGCTAGCATCTGTAGGTGTAAAGATAGAGGAGGAGGATCGTTGCATGCTCCTGTTGTGTTTGTTACTTGACAGTTGGGATCATCTTGTGATGGCTATTGGAAGCACAACCACTGCATTCAAGATGGATGACATGGTTGCTTCGCTCTTGTCTGAAGAAATGTGAAGGAAGTCTTCTAAGATGGCCAAAGAGGCTCTTGCTGTTCGAGGTAGACCAAAGGAGAAAGGCAAGAAGAAGGACAAGAAGTCAAAATCCAAATCTGTAGGGAGATCAAAGTCTCCTGGTAAAAAGTTCAAGGCAAGATGCTGGAACTGTGGGAAACCTGGTCACATCCAGAAGGACTGTAAGGAGAAGAAGAAGAAGAATGCTTCTGACAATGAATCTTCTCAAAGTGATGAAAATGCCTTAATTGCAATAGCCTTGACATCTCAAGCATCAGATGATGTCTAGCTGGTTGACTCAGGTGCATCCTTTCACATGACGTCCAATAGAGAATGGTTCTCTAAATACAAGGAGTATGACGGTGGAAAGGTGTACCTGGCAAGTGATTCAATGCTGGAGATAGTTGGCAGAGGGAGAGTCAAAATTCAATCTCTTAATGGGACAGTCAAGGGTATTGGTGGCATACTTCACATACCAGGTCTAGCTCGAAATCTTCTTTCTATCAGTAAGTTAAATGATGCTGGTGTAGAAGTTTATTTTTCAAGTAAGGGATGTAAAATGGCTAGAGGTGCAATGGTGCTGGCTAAGGGTGTTCGTACTGGCACTCTGTATAAGTTGGATGCACGATCTGTTCTTTGCAACAATGTCTCTATAAAGTCATGCAATGCTGCACCTGTAGAGAAAGATGAAGATAATTCTTTGGCTACAAATGCTATGGAGGTAAAACTCCCAGCTGAGAAGAATATGCTATGGAATCATAGACTTGGTCACATAGGTGAGAAAGGTTTAAAAACCTTAAAGAATAAAAATCTTGTAGAAGGGCTTGATGATTGTAATCTTGAGTTCGATTTTTGCGAACATTGTATCTATGGAAAACAACACCGTGTTTCATTTTATTCTAGTCCTCACAAATCTTCTAGTATACTGGATTATGTTCATTCAGATGTGTTTGGTCTAGTTAATGTTCCTTTGTTATCGAAGTCTAGATATTATGTTTCTTTTATTGATGACTGTTCGAGAAGGGAATTCGTATACTTTATTAAAAGTAAATCAAAAGTGTTCAGTTGGTTTAAAGAATTTAAATCTTTGGTAGAGAATCAGACTGGAAGGAAAATTAAATGTTTGAGGACAAACAATGGCGGTGAATTTTGTTCTGCAGATTTTGAAAGGTATTGCACTGATCATGGAACTAAAAGGCATAAGAAAACGCTTTACACTCCATAGCAGAATGGAGTTGCTAAAAGGTTGAACAGGACGGTGATGGAAAAGGCAAGGAGTATACTGAGCGGTGCTGGTCTGGAGCAGAAGTTCTGGGCTGAGGCTATGGCTACAACATGTTATCTAATAAATAGATCTCCTTGCTTTGCTCTTGTTGACAAGATGCCTTTGGAAGCATGTTCTGGTAAGAAGCCCTCCTTGAGGCATGTCCGTGTGTTTGGCTGTGAGGCATATGTTTATGTGCCAAATGAAAAGAGATCTAAATTGGATAAAAAGGCTGTCAAATGTATTCTCATCGGCTATGGAGTTGGTGTGAAAGGATACAAGATTTGGAACCCTGTTACTGAGAAGGTTTTGTACAATAGGAGCATGATATTTCGTGAGCTAAAACCTTCAGTAAGTGATCAACAACTTGGGATAGATCAGAGTGACAAGAAGAAGGATGCAGTTGAGATTCCCCAAACTCTAGAAAGGGAAGAGCTACATGGTGTACCTGAGACTGAGGAGAGCTCAAGCAGCTCTGGAAGTTCTGATGATGAAGAACAACCTCAACCTGTAAGAAGATCTACATGAGAGAAAAGGCAACCTGAAAGGTATGGTTTCTCTATGTTAGATTCAAACTGTGCCTATGGTTTAATTACCAACACTGATGAATCTAGGACTGTTAAAGAAGCAATCAACATGGATGATTCAAATTCTTCGCTGGATGCCATGAATGAAGAGATGGATTGTTTGGAAAATAATGAAACTTGGAATTTGGTACCACTGCCTAAAGGGAAAAAGCCTGTTGGCTGTAAGTGGATATTCAAAAAGAAAACAGGCCTTGACGGAAGTGTTGAGAAGTATAAGGCTAGGTTGGTTGCAAAGGGTTTTTCTCAAATTGAGGGAATTGATTATGGAGAGATTTTTTCCCCTGTAGCAAAGTTGACATCCATCAGATTTCAGTTATCTTTGGCAGCTGTGTATGATTTTGAAATTGAACAGATGGATGTGAAGACAACGTTTCTCCATGGTGAGCTGGAAGAAGAAATCTATATATCCCAGCTTGAGCATTTTTTTAAAAGAGGTAAACAAAATCTGGTTTGTAAGTTGAATAAATCTCTCTATGGTTTAAAACAATCTCCTAGAATGTGGTACCAGAAATTTGACATGTTTGTGTTGTCAATTGGATTTGTGAGATCAAAATATGATCATTGCATTTATTATAAATCTTAGAATGATCGTGTGCTTGTTATTACCCTGTATATGGATGATATGTTATTCATTGGAAATAGCAAGACAATGATTTCTGATCTTAAATCTCAGTTGTTTGCAAAGTTCGAAATGAAAGATCTTGGTGCAGTTAGGTACATTCATGGAATGGAGATAACCAGGGACAGAACAAGCAGAAAGCTTTGGGTTAGTCAGAGTAAGTATGTAAAAATAGTTCTGGAGAGGTTTAGCATGAATGATGAAAAACAACTTGTTGTTCCAATCATGCATGGAACTAAGTTGTCTGTTGAAGAATGTCCAAAGTCTGCTACTGAGATGGAGGACATGACCAGTGTGCCTTATGCAAGTGCTATTGGCAGTTTGATGTATGCTATGGTTTGCACAAGACCTAACATTGCCCAAGCAGTGGGAGTTCTAAGCCGATTTATGGAAAATCCGGGAAGATCACATTGGGATGCTATGAAGAGAGTATTTAGGTATTTGAAGGGGACTTCAGATTATGCACTGTGTTACTATGGAAATTTGGTTGCATCACAGAGGACTCTCAGCATTCATGGGTATGTTGATTCAGATTGGGCAGGGGACATTGACAGCAGGCGATCCACCAGTGGATACACCTTCATGCTTAATGGTGGAGCAATTAGTTGGATGAGTAAGCGACAAGCTGTAGTTGCTTTATCCACGATAGAGACAGAGTACATGTCTGCAACTCATGCCTGTAAAGAGGCTGTTTGGTTAAACCGTTTGTGTTCAGACATTATATTTAATGCTGGACAGATTTCAATCTGCTGTGACAGTTAGAGTGCCATTTGTTCAAGGCAAAGAATCCGACCTTTCATGCCAGGACCAAGCACATTGATGTGCAATATCACTTCATGAGGGATATGGTTAAAGATGGCAAGGTAAATCTGGAAAAGGTCGATACCTTGAAGAATGTTGTAGACGCTTTAACGAAGCCGGTTAGCACAGACAAGTTTAGATGGTGCGCAAAATCGATGGGCCTTGGGGCCTATGACAAACAGTAATTTTTCGAAGCCATGGGGTTAGCTGGAAGTGTTCGCCAAGTGGGAACTTGTTGATAAAACGTGTCTCAACTTCTAGCTTGAAGCCCCAACTTTCAAGTCTTGGCGGTTAAAATGTTTATTTCTAGCTTTACTGCCTTATCGCGAATAGCTTTTCTCTGTCTTAACCGCTTTACCATGGTGGCCATGGTAAGACCACCAGTAGCCTGGCTGGCGGTTACCACTATACCATAGATAGTCAAGTGACTGATCGCGGTGGCCGTGGTAAGACCGCTAGTGGCTTGGCTTGCAGTTATTGCTATATCGTGGACAGTCAAGTGACTCACTGCGGTGGCCGTGGTAAGACCACCAGCGCCCTGGCTGACGGTTATCATTGTACCATGGACAGTCAAGTGATTGGCCGCGGTAAGATAGCTAGCGGCTTGGCTGGCAATTACCGCTGTACCGTGGACAATCAAGTGACTGACCGCGGTGGCCGTGGTAAGACCGCAAGTGGCCTGGTTGGCGGTTACCGCTGTACCGCGGACAGTTAAGTGATTGACTGCGGTAAGACCGCCAGCGGCCTGGTTGGTGGTTACCGCCACACTGCGGTGAGTCTTGAAGCTGGCTACAGTAGTGCGGTAGGAAGGAATGTCAAGGCTCGGTGAAGTCGGGGTGAGCTCGGTCGATCTCATCGCTATACCGCAGACGGGTTGACTGATCTCGGCAGTGGAGCGATAAGAACGAAGGGAGCTCGAGTGGGCTCAGACCAGTGATTGACTGAGTTGGAATCGGTGGTAGGAGCGATAAGAACGAAGGGAGCTCGGGTGGGCTCAGACTAGTGATTGACCGAGTTGGAAGTGGTGGTAGGAGCGATAGGTGAATGCAAATCGGACACATGGCAGGTTGACTATTTCTGGTTGGCCTATGCCATTTGTAGCAACAACAGTTATTGCAAGCCATTTTTGGCTGGCAAGCAGGACCCGATTTGGGTGGTGGCATTAATGCATGGGTGGCTCGATGCAGGAAGATCGACATGGGTAGATCATTGGTGCGATTGGATTAGAGATTCATGTACCTTGTGATTGGCGGTTGTTTGAGGAGAATTAAATGCATCGTATGACTTATGTAAGTTGAGTACGTGATTGCGAGAGAGAGGTTTTTTGAACTGTATGTTAGTGATAACATTGTAACAGTGAGATAATTCTGTAAGTACTCCTGTGAGCTGATTAGAGAAGACTGTAATTTGTATGTAACCATTTCTGTTATTGTAATACAATTGTCTTGACTTTGTGTGGTGGGTTTTTTACCTGAAAAGGTTTTCCCACGTATATCTTGTGTCAACTGTGAATGCTCATTTTGGTGTAATCTCTATTTTACATGTTGTATTCATCTCAAGTAGTTTTTCATGCTATTGAAACTTGTTTGAAGCTCTCCTCCTTGGTTGTATTAGTGTTAAGGGAATGTATTCCGCACTATTGGGTCTCTAGTTGATCCATGTTTTTCCCTTCAATTTCTGCATGCAACATTTTTGACAATGTGATTTAGAGGATAATTTTTTGTTGAATTTTATAATTGATCACTCGTGACAATTGTTGTTGAGGGTGTGGATGCTTGGGTTGAACTTGAAAATTTCACAACCTCCCTCTATTTTTGTTTCTTATTTTGAAGCTTTGGTGTCTTCATTTTGGACAATATCTTCTTGGTTTTTTCCCCCTTTGTAGGCCTTTCATTTTTGTTTTTGTTTTTTTTGGTCTCTCTATACATCGATTATTTGCTATCTTGTTCTCTTCATGTAAGAAGTAATTTGGATTCATTCTTTTGTGGCCTCTATCTTTTATTATTTCTCATTTTCATCTCTTTATGATGATCACTTTCACCAGAATTAGAACATATGAGGGCCCCCTTGAAATTAATAGCTATCTATTCTAGTACATGTGAGCATCTTCAAAAGCCTACTTACTTAGGCAATAGTAGCTTGCTTTGGTTGTTTTCTTGGTAGGATTTTGGAGATTATGATATGATTTCATGAAGTTTTATTTATTGTGGTTTGAATCTAATCATGGTGGGTCTAGCAAGACAAATATTCTACATTTTAGTGACCTACAACAATACTAAATTTAGAGACCCCTTTTTTTGTGGACCCATTTATTTTTATCATCACCTTTAGGTGACATTAAAATGTTCAAACCTTATGGTGATGAGTTAAATGAAATGTAAACTCAATTGGTAGAGAATGGGGAATGATGCCTCTGTTGGATGTAGGAATTCTATTCATAAAAAATTCTTTGCAAAAACTTGACAATAATGTGTTGGATGGGGATGTTAAGAAATTGATTTCTCACTTTCTATTTTGAGAGGAATAATTACCCAATCCTATGAAAGAAGAATATGATGGGTCATTGGTTGTGGGTCAAGGTAGTTTAATTTAGCCTACCTCCTATGGAGATGTTATGGTTCTCAATAAGAAATTATTTCTTGTATCTTCCAATTGTGTGTCGAACAAGCCTTTTGCGTGGACTTAAAGTTGGGGGTTAAGAACATGTTGGTCACTTATAATGGGGGCACCTTGGAGATGACCAATGCATATAAACTCTTGTATCTAGAAGATGGACATTTTAGAAGGGTGGTCCATAGGAAATAAGAGATTCATGCAATCCTAAAATTTGATGGCTTGTGTGACTTTTTTTCAATGTTTAATCATATATTACAATAATAAAAATTTATTAGACTTATTTTTATATAATTGTATATATGATACTTTGAATATTAATAATCATTAAAATTTATTATAAATATATATAATATGATATTCTAATTTATCATATTAATATATCTCATTTGATAATGCTTATTATAAAAGTAAATATTAATTTATAATATTTTCAAAGATAAAATATAATTGTTTTCAATTTTTGAAATATTTTTAATAAGATTATCTTGAATTTTTTTATAGTAAATCTAACATTTTTGCATTTATTAGTAATTAATAATTTTATAAATATTTATTATCAAAATACATTAATTTAGAATATTTTTAGACTTAGAATATGACTTAGGAAATTCTAGAAATGTATATTTTTATTATTAATATTAATATAAAAGGAGATGTCCCAAAGACTATATAAATGTATATTTTTTTATATTTAATATGTATAATTAATAAATTCTCTAAAAACATTTTAATATAAACGATTTTACATAAAAAAAAAATTATAATTTTTTTTTTTTGACAATTTAAATTTTAATTAAAATATCAAACAAAAGACATTTAAATAATCAAACTGTCATAAAATTTTCATGACAGATAGAAGTGACTGTCTAAGTTCCAAGCCTGGTCATTCATGGCATCAATTTTCCTCAATTTATTGTCAAGTCTGAAGTATACTTCTTCAAGTGAAGATGATTAAAGCACATCTTGACCTGTTTCTTTAAATAAGTTTTTCAAGAATTTTTATACCTGGTTATAACAAAACACTAGTATAGATCAGCAGATCATAAATAAAACAACCCAGTAAAATAAAATTCAAATAAATTACAAACAGAAAAACACAAGAACTAGTTACAACTTCCTTACTGTGTTATAGAAACATAACAGAAAGGCTCCGTTGCCACAGTTGTGATTTGATAAGACTTTTTCCAGTTCTAAATCAGTAGATCTCAATAAAATTTAAGCTGTAGAGTTTATTGGTTAACGGACTACTGCTTGGCTAATTCTAAAATGTATCACATCATTGTAATGTGGGTGAAAAAAATCGTTAACTCTGGTTGCAGGTGAGGATTAGGTGGTACAAACTGCTTCTTATACTCTTCAACCATTGAAACTTGTGTTATCATCACACCACTCCAGATGAAGACTTATCACAACATAACAAGCCTGGCTGCACTATTTTGGCTTGCAGTTCTTCTTCAGCCCCTCTATTCTTATGGTATGTAATTTTATAACACTTGGAAGTTTCAATATCACAGTCTATTAGATCGAAATGAAGAATTTTTCGAAAAAATCTGTATATTTTATATTTTTCCACATTTATGATCCATCATTAGAATGAGAATTTTAGTTATTGTTTGTTAAGAATTTTAGTTACTGTTTGTTTGTTGAGGTGATGGTGCAGGTGATTGCAATATGGAATCAATAGAGATAAAGCAATTTATGTTGGAGGAGAAGTGGAAGCAGGGAGATATGATGAGGGCAACATATTATGTGAGCATTACAAATAGTGGATGTCTTGATAGTGCCTGTCTTCCATACAACGTAGTTATGTGGTGCCCTGGCTTGCTTTCCGCAGAGAATCTCTCATTTTTGCCCGATACGGTTTTATCAACTTTCTTCATTGCAGGAAGGGATTTATACATTCTGAATGAAGGAGAGGCATTGGAAGCTGAGGTATTGATGGGATTCAATTACACCGTTGCCCTCAGAGGAACAGGGAATGTTCCTCCAGTGCCTCTCCCAATTCTAATCGTTTTGTATTCAGCCAACTTTTGCTCATAAGTAAACCTGGCGTGCTTGCTTTTTGCCTTTGAAAAAATGCTTTCAGTGAATTTGTTGTTTAAGTGTTAACAGCATCGATAAGACCATTGAGAAACTATTTATATGTTGATACAACTATATCCATGTTTAAAGTTTGTTAGACGTACTTGCCTTGCATAGATATTTTATGTATCTAATTTGGGTATATGACGTCTTCAACATATATTTATGTGTCTATTTTACTGATCTAAATTTTTATGGTTCGAAATGATATTTTATTTAAAAATTCTTTTATTATATAATGATATTATCAATATTTCGTTTATTATTAATTATTAAAATTTTGATCATTCTTTTCTTGGTGTTCTATTTTTTCATCTTGATGATGGATCACGGAGTGTGATCCGAAACGTTGATGCAAAAAATTACACACAATCGAATCCAGAAATCCTTTGCAATTAAGTAAATAATGGTCAAATTTAAATTAAAAATTAAGAACGGGTTTTCTTTATGGTTACAATATTGGACGCTTCTCTCTTCTTAATATATTATTATAAGATGTCTTTCTATGTAAAAAATGTTGTGCTCTTATTTTCAATTAAAATAATGTAACATCCATCAATTTAAATTGATTGTTTTTTTTTTTATCAAAAAATAAATTATAATATCTTTATAAAATTGTAAATCATTTTTTTAAAGGAAACTTTCCTTATATAGTTTAGAGTAATCAAATAATATATATAAACACAATTAGTTTAGACTATTTAATTGAACAATAATATAAGTCAAAATTAGAAATATTGAACTTAACAAATTGACATGTGTGGAATGTAAATAAAAATAAATACACTTAATTTAATAATGTGTGAATGTACAAAGAATGAAGACGATCTAGAACTAGTAAATCTTGGTATCAAGACTACTTAATGTCAAGTTGGCAATCACCTTGGAATCAAGATTTTTTACTATCATGTAGCCCGATGAGTTTGGCTATTTGTGACTAATCCATGACTACAATCTTGTTCTTAACCTGCAAACTTGGCCTGTGTATTTTACAAACCACTTCTTTGTATTCATCCAAGGTGCTTTGATTTTTTTTTATTTCTTGGAATTTATAGGGGCTAGTGATATTGATAAATATCTTTATTATTTTTTTTTACAATTGAGCCACAAGGGCTATGAGCCTTTATTAAGCCCTTGAAAGTGAACAATATAAAAAATAACATTCTCCACTCATGCAAACACCTCTAGAATACCTTGTTCTCCTAGCCTTATTGAGTCTTGTGAGGGTTGAAACCTCACATTAGTATACCTTGTAATGTTATTTTGCTATCACACCCCGTCTTGTTGTTACTAATTTACTTTTACCTTCACAAGTAAATAGGATGGTAAATGTAATCATGATTTGGATATTATGTGAAAGAGTTGATAAATAATTAATATGGATTTGAAAGAGTAAATGTGTTTACATTGATTGTTATATGAATATGCTAAAGTTTAAGATGCATATGGATTTATTATGAATGTCTAAGTACCATTAAAAATGTGCTAAGTTGGTTGCAGGGACAGGTTCAATCCTCTAGGTGGAGGGGGAGTATCACTTAGGAGAAGTGATTGGTTGGATAACCCTTAATGATACCTATCTGAGCTCACACACTCACAATAAAATGGTTGAGTCAAGTCATTGTATTGGAAATTGGCAAGTCATCCTTTAGACATGATGTGTTTGCATTAGTAAGGGTCTTGATTACTGTTGAGTGCAATATTGGATGATGTTTATGTGCTTGGAGCTTGAGTTCTTCCTTATGTTACTATGATTTATTGATGTAGTGAACACACATTGAATGTATGTATATGTATGCATATACATGCATATGCATGTCAATGATATACCATACACATGGAGGAGCATGTACATGAGAGTACATAGGTATATGTACCTATGCATGATTATGAATGGATTTCTTATGAGTATGGTATTATTGAACATACAAAGCGACATGTATGTGTATATGTATATAAGCATTGCACATATGTTTCCTATCAATAAGATAGTAATTATGTATGTGCTTGATTGTGCAATCGAATGTATATATATATGTATAAGATATATACATATATACATATGTATACATATGCCGATACATATATATATGACAAACAAAAATTTCTATATGGATATATCAACATATGTATGTGTACGTATACATGTACATAGAGGTGTATATATATATATACAATCGATATTATTATTATATGAATGTTAAATTGATTTAAATATCAAATGTATATGTATTTGACTGTCATAGAATATATATATATATATACATACTAGAATATATACATGTATGTATACAAATATATATATATATATATATATATATATATATATATATATATATATATATATATGTGATAATTAAATAGAGGCCAATTTGTATATATATGCTATGCAAAGTATTATGGGCCTATTAATACATATGTTGACATAAGGTAAAGGCCGATTCATTTGATAAATGAAGGTTGATTCATACAAATATATGATGTGCATAAAGTAATGGAGAAGCATACTTATATGCTACACTAGAGATTATGAAAGGTAGTGTGGGCCTCTAAAGGAGAATAGGCTTGAATAAAGCCAATGTTTATACTTGTGTATACACATAAAAATGGTCTGGAGCACAAATTAATTAAATACTAGTTATTTAATCAATTAATATTAATTCCTCTACTTATATAAATAAATTAATAAATTTATTTGTATAGTTCACCGCTTTAATTCTTCTATTCCAAAAATAATCTTCCCTCTTGAATTAATTAAATACACAAATTTAAATAATTTTTTATTTGATTATTCCCCTTTCCTCATTGAATTTGAATTTTTAATTCAAATTTGTCACATTTCTTCATAATTTCCTAACTTCCTCCAAATCTTCCTCCACATCATTATATGTCACATGATTTCATTTATTTCTAATTTCAAATTAGAAATATTCATCCAACCTCCTAACCTCCTTGGAGACACATGGCTCTTCTTTCTAATTGATGCTCTTTGACACTTGGATGATTTGCCCTTCCAAATGGAGCAGCCTCCATGATTTCCTCCAACTTCTTTATGCTCCACCGTTGATCTCCCAAGATCACAATCTCGATCGTCCATCTTTTCCACCTCACTCAAGGCTTGGAAAAATCTATAAATAGGAGATCATTCTACAACTTTTCAACAAGGATTTGATCATAAAATTATGCTGTAGGAATTATCTTAGAAATTGAGAGCAATTGAGAGCATTTTTAGAGTTGCATAACATTTAGGATTGTTATCATGACACTTTTAATTTGTAGCATTTTAGTATTGCATTAGTTTTTATTGTGTTTATAATATAATTTCATTTAGATTTGCATTACATCAATAGAAATAATCTTAGCATCATTTACATAACAACAATCTCATATTTCATTCATCCTTCATATAGAAAATACAAAAATATGTCAATATAGGCATGTAGCTTTGCATTCTCACAAATCTTCTCGTTTCCTAGGTTGTCATCTTGTAAATTCATGTGCAACACCTAAATAAATATGAGAGCATGAATTTAGGGATCCTTAAGATTAGAGAGCAATGAGATGATTTGAAAGGATAGTCATAGCAGCTTAGTTTGCTATTGCAATTCCTTTTATGTAAGACATTTCATTAGTGTGTGTATGGATTTACTTTGTTAATTTCTACTCCACTTTAAAATTCACACATAAATTGGCACCCACCGTGGGGTCTAGCCCTATTTTTAATATTTTTTTTGGTTGAGTTTTTTTTTCTTCGTAGGTTTTGTCAAAAGTTTAGAAATAACGCATTCAAAATTTTCTCTAGTGCATCTGGCAGATTTTTCGATGCATTGAGCCACTGTTTCGACACATCTGATCGTTCTTCTTGCACATACGGTCACTGTTCTTGTGCATCTATGAAATCTTTCAATGCATCTGGTTGTTCTTTCAACGCATCCGGTTGTTCTTTCAGCGCATCAGCGAGTTTTACTTTTCATTCTATATTTTTCCAGTTTAGCACATTCGATATGTCTTTTAGCGCATTTGATCTGTCTTTTAGCACATTTGGTCTTTTAGCGCATTCGGTCTAAGTTTTAGTGCATTCAGTTATTGTAATGGATCATCTGGTTTTTGCTATAAATTTTCCAAATTCTAGAGACTAATTTGTGTTTCTCTGTTTTGCAAGAAATTTACACGCAGTCAGAGACTTTGTTGAAACCCTTGAATGCTGTCAAAGGCTTCCAAAATCTGAAACTACTAACAATTGATTGCAAGGTTGAATTTATTGTCATTTCTTTTGATTAAGTTAGGAACATAGCTTAATTAGGGGAAAATGAACACCATACTTTTTGTGTTTGGACAGTGGTAGGCATGTATGCTCTCCCCTTAACTGGGTGATCAAAAAGCCAAACCCACATTTTGTCATTTTATTGCATTTAATCCTTAGAGGGCCTGCCTTGGTGGGGCAAGAGGTAATCACCCCAAGGGAATGACCCAACCGGGAACACACTAAAACTAAGCGACTTCCACTCGGGATATAAGTGTGGGTACTTGAGGAAAGTTCAAGTATCATGAGGATTGTTCCAACAAGAAGGGAAACAATGGTCTCTTGCCATAGGGATGATCCCCCATGAACATAATGCCTATATTAGAACGCTTGTTATAGTATGCCAAAATCCCTTTTCTATTTACTGGTGCAAGAGGTATAACCTCCGAAGCTGTCCCACATTCTTGTGGCTTTTGATAGAAAAGAGAAGTTCGTCATGGGAGATTCATGAGGAATGAGGTTTGGCTGACTCGAGAAGTGAGTGCAATGCAAGGGGGAGCCAGTGTGGTCAAGTCTCTATTCATTCACCAAAAGTAAGCACAAGTGGACTAAAAATCCAAGTGGGAATCCAATAAATACTATCCTTCACAACCCTAGGGATTGTACTTGCTTGATGTACTTTACATGCATGTTTTGAAATAAATTTTTGAACAAACACCGTACACTAGAAATTTAAAAATAGTGATTCAGAAGAGCATCCCCTCAATCAATTGAATCCTTGATCAAATTAAGAAAAATCTAGAAAACTACCAGAAAACACAAGCATCTCCCAGTTTAGTGCATACATTCACTGTTCTGGCGCATGCAACCCATTTTCTAGCACATGTACATTCTCTATTTTAGCGCATCTGTCTATTGCAACTCTTTTAGCGCATCTAGTAACTGTTCTAGCACATGCATACCATTCTTTAGTGCATACATACCATTCGATGGAGCATCCAACCCTTTTCATAGTGCATCTGTACCATTCCATAATGCATCTGAGTTTTAGTGCATTTGTGCATTATTTTAGTGCATCTGGTAAATTTGCAAACAAAAAGCTAAATTTGACCTCCTATCTACCAATTAACACCCAATTTGGAGATTCCTTCTCAAAAAACATTCATTCCTTGTCCCAAAATTGCTTTTAACTTGGTAAAATCAATATTTACAAGTGAAAACTCTTAGCTAAACCTTGATCAAACATCTTGAAGTGATTAACCACCAAACCCTAATCTGATTTATCAGCTGAGTTTCAACATCAAGATTCATCATCCTTCATCCCGAAATAAACATTGCATAATCAGGTTTACCTTAGCCTTTTTTGGCACTCCTCAACCTAGATCAAAGTTTAGAAAATATCTATCACTTGCATGCCCATCCAAAAAAGATCACAAAGATAAAAACTCAAGGAGAAAGAACTTGAAACCCAAAACAAAATGGCTAAAAGAGAAGAGAATCCTCTTTTCAGAATTCATCGAGATGAGATAAAAGAAATAACGGATGAAGCCATACAACAAGCACAAAAAGATCCCAATTTCCATAAGTTCATGGAGAAGATCTTTGAAAAAGAGGGTGAAAAATACCTTTTGATGCTAGCAAACAAAGGGGTCAAACTACCCGAGGATTTTGATATCACAAAATTAAAAGGAACTCCTAAGAAGACAAAAACAAAAAAACAAACTGAAAAAAGAAATGAAGCAAGAACCAATGACCCCATAGATGCTTTAACACAACAAATACAAACCCTTCAGTAACAGATGCAAAACATGCAAACTGGGGTCACAAAAAGGTACTCGATACAAGAAATATGTCCATACCTTTTTGATCAAAGTGTGAACATGATCCCATTTCCCATGCATTGTGAATTCCCTAAATATGATAAATACAATGGTAAAATAGACCCTATAGATCACATAAGGGAATTTCGAACAATGAGCCTAGAATTCGTACATGAGGAAACTTACTTGATGAGATTATTCCCACGAAGCTTGGGAGGACAATGTATGCAATGGTTCTCGCAATTACCCCAAGGGATCAAGTCCTTTGAAGAATTGGTCAACAAATTTATCACGCAATACTCTTATGATATTCAACATGAGATCACAATGAAAGACCTTTTCAATGTGAAAAAAAAAGGGATAATCATTTCTTATATTCTTACAAAGGTGGAGAAGATTATTTGCAAATATCCTCGTGCTATACCAGAAAAGGAAAAGATGAAGGTGTTCATTGACAACTTAAATGATGATATGAGCTATAGGCTTGAACTACAATGTCCACCAACCTTTGAGAAACTAATTGAAAATGGGATCAAAATCGAAGAAGCTTTGGTCAAGAGAGGATTCTTGAAAATTTACAATGAAAACAACTCAGCCAACTCCTCCAACAACTATAACAATAATGATAAACCAAAGTTTTGGTAAAAATACAAGAATACTAATAATGATGCTTCAAACGAAACACATAATGCCAAACCGGTCTTCAATTTATCGGGAACCACATCTAAGACCAACCAAACCCCCAATCAATACAATTCCAATCAGAACACAAACCGGATTACCAATCAGAACAGTAACCAAAACAATGCTCCATCCGACCACCACCGTATCCAACACCATCAAATCACAGGAAATTCACACCTCTGCATCAATCACTCAAATCCATATTGAAGGAACTTCTTGCGGAAAATATTATCACCTTACCTAACACCCGAGGTTTTCAGCCAAAAGTAAAACTGTCATGGTGGAATGATGCTCATTACTACGAATTTCATCAGTGCAAAGGCCATCTAATGAATAATTGCATGCAATTAAAGCACAAGGTTCAAGATTTGATAGACCAAAAGATCATACAAATAGAAGGACCCAAAACAAACACCGATCATGGTGTGCTCAAGAATCCCTTACCAAAATATGACAAAGGGGAATCCTCTATGATGAACAATAAAGGGAAAAATGTAAACTATGTTCATGATACTACCATTTTTCATATTTCAACTGTTGAGGATCAGACAAATGACATTAAGATCAATGACACTCAATACATTGTTGCAACCAACAATCAAACTAATTATGTTTCAATTCTCCATGGACAAGACACCATCATGACTGAAAAGCGAATCAATGACACCAATACCACATCCAGTGAAGTCCATAGCATCAAACAAGACATAGCTGCAACAGATAACCAAATTAATGTCATAAAAATCAAGGGAAAACAAGACCACACACCTGTCAATGCTACCACAAGGGCACAATCCATATATGTTTTGAAAGGGAGCACCTCAAAAAAAATTTCCACCCCGTCACATCAATATAACATTGTTGATCAACTTCAAAATATCCTGACAAAAATATCTATATTGGAGCTCCTCAAGGTTTCCCTCGCTCACAAGGAAATTTTGGAAAGGCCCTAGTGGACACAACCGTACCAACGAATTTGCAATTTTGTACCTTCCAAGCCATGGTGGGTCATTTGGTTGCACCTCATTGCCTATCCTTCTCCGAAAATGATGACATATCCATCACTCATCCCCATAATGAAGCACTTCATATTGAAGTCTTAATACGTAAAATTTGAGTCAAGCGTGTCCTAATAGATGGAGGAGCCGGTCTTAATATTGTTGGCAGATGGTCAGTGCTCCCCTTGGTATTCGTGACATGGACTAACCACCTCTTGTGGATCCATTAACTCTGGTAGTTGTATTGGGCAATAACAGGTCGATCTTTTGGTGCAACGACAACTGTGGGCCAATAAGTGGTATCAAAGCCAAAGGTGCTAGGCTTGAATCCCCTCGGGTAATGCTAAGGGGGAGTTTGTTGGCAGATGGTTAGCGCTCCCCTTGGGATTCATGACATGCACTAACCGCCTCCCATGGATCCATTAAATCTGGCAGTTGTATCAGGAATTAATAGGTCAATCTTTTGGTGCAACGACAACTGTGGGCCAACAAATATATGTACTTTGAAACTTGTCCATGCATTGGGATTCTCTAAGAATGCAATAGATGCAAGGAAAAGGATCACCATCAAGGCCTATGATGATGAGGATATATCTTCATAGGGATTAATTGTGTTGCCAATTCAGGTGGGGCCGATCCAAAAAAATGTAATTTTCCAAGTTCTGGACAAAGACTTGACATATAATATACTCTTGGGTCATCCTTGGATCCATGAGATGTAGGAAGTTCCCTCAACCTACAATCAATGTCTGAAGTTCCCTTGCAATGGGAAAGATATTACCATTCTAGATGACTCTACTAGTCCTCAATATTGCAACACCATCAAGTTGGTCCAAGACGTCTTCATACCCCATAATAGAGAAGCTCCCGCTTCCCCATCTGCCACCCCAGGTGATTTGAGCCAATCAAATTCCTTGTCAAAATTATTTGCCATGTCCCCCAATGAAGAAAGCCAACCAAGCTCCTTGTCTAAACAACTTGATAAAAAGGAAGAAGCTACCTCTTTTGCATCCACTAATCATGAAGCCCAACTCAACACCATGTCCAAAAAATTTGAGAAGAAGGTCCAAGTCAAAGATAAAGGCATGGGTGAATATTCTATTGAGCAATCCCTATGTCTATCACAATTCTCTTCCCCAAAGTCCTATGGTCAACCATCAACCTCAACACAATAGTCTTCACAACCTATCACCCTCTTTGATGGTAGATTCATAAAAACAAGTACCCAAGTAGAGGAATCTGATGATAAAGAAATTTTGAACTGGCTCTACAAGGATGAAATTGAACCTCAACCAACAATGGCTAATGTACAAACAACACAATATGGAAAAGGGTTTTCAATCTTGGAGAAAATGGGATACAAAGGACAAGGGCCTATCGACAAGAGAAAAGAAGGGATCATGGAACCAATTCAACCCATCTTGACCAATCCAAAGGACAAGACATGACTGGGATATAAAGAGGAAACAAAAGAAGAAGCCACCTAAAAATTTGTTGAACGAATCCTACAACTGCAAGCTAGTGATGCCTATGAATCTGAATCAAATGAATATGAGTAGGATTCATTATGTGAAGAGTCTTGCCAGAACAAAGGGATTGATGTGATACAAAATTATGCTTCTACACATGAGGAGGGACAAAGTTCAGGGTTAAGACCACTTGAATTTGGATCACAACCTATCAATGGCTCAAGTGAAGATGATCAGACCCCTAGCAAGACAAATCATTCAGAAGAGAGTTACTTCATAGACCTTGACCTTGCTATAGGATTACTTGATGACGAAGCCATCAGGACCTTCACTGCCTCTGACTTAAACCAATCTGATGATTCCCTACCCCTAGTGCATCCTGAACTTATCGACTGGGACCAAACTGAGCCCCTTAACATCCCCATCTTTTCAAATGATGATGCCATCACCAAATTCCTTTGTGTAGACAACCCTAAAACTTGTTCCACCATTGAATCTCAGAATGAAGTTTCCAGTCAGGGGAGTGTCAAATCTTTCGGTTGAAAAATGAATAATATAGGAAATCGATCTAATGGTGAAAACCATTGGATGGCAGTATTAGATCAGAAAAAAATAAAAATAAATAGTGCATCCAATGGTGAAAACCTCTCTGAGGCACCGAAAGATGAGAGATTTGACACTCCTTGAACACTTTCAAGAGAGATCCAAAGTTTTGATCGAGCCAATGCAATCCATCAATATTGGCAATGTAGAAAAGGTGAAAACTCTCCATCTAGCAGAATCCTTGACAGAACAAGAGAAGCCTAACTTCATCAAGTTCTTTGAAGAGTGGAAAATCAACTTTGCTTGGTCATATGTAGACATGCTAGGGATAGAACCATATCTCATCATGCACCACTTATCCCTCCCTTTAGGAGTCAAACCAGTAAAGAAAAAGTTGAGAAAAATGCATCCCCATATTGCCCTATTGGTGAAAGAAGAATTGAAAAAGCTATTGGATGTAGGATTCATTAGACCCATTGATTATGCTGAATGGATATCCAACATTTTACCTATTTCAAAGCATGATAACAATATACAAATTTGTACAGACTTTAGAGACCTCAACAAAGCTTGTTCGAAGGATGATTTTCCCTTGCCAAACATTGATATCATCATGGATTTAACAGCTGGTCATGGCATGCTATCTCTAATGGATGGCTTTTCCAGCTACAATCAAATCAAGATAGCACATGAGGACCAAGACAAAACAAATTTTACATGCCCATGGGGTACCTTCTACTAGAACGCCATGCCCTTTGGATTGAAGAATGCAAGAGCCACTTACCAGCAAGCCATGGCAACCATCTTTCATTACATGATGTATACCTTTATGGAAGATTATGTGGATGAACTATTGGATAAATATTTCACTAGAGAAGGACACTTGGAGATACTAGACAAAATCTTCACCTGACTGGAGAAGTTCAACGTACGACTGAATCCAAAGAAATGTGTGTTTCGGGTGACATCGACAAAGCTTTTGGGATATATAGTTTTAGAAAAGGGCATTGAGGTAGATCCTATGAAAGTGAAAGCCATCAAGGAAATTCTACCTCTAGAGAATATCAGTCAATTAAGGTCCCTTCAAGGAAGATTTTAGTCAATTAGAAGATTCATATCACAACTGGCCGACAAGACCCATCCTTTTACCCACTTGCTGCACAAGAATGTTTCCTTTCGATGGGATGAGAAATGTGAGGAAAATTTCAATCAACTGAAATAATATCTAATGATTCCACCTATCTTAGTACCACCAACATAAGGAAATCCACTCTTACTGTACATAACAACAATTGAGACCTCATTGGGAGCTTTGTTAGCGCAAGAAGATTCAACAAGAAAGGATAGAGAAATCTATTATATCAATAGAAATTTAAACAACTATGAAATCAACTACGCATCCATTGAGAAAGCTTGTCTAGTAGTAGTGTTCGCCACTCAATAATTGTGACATTATATGCTAACTCATACCATCAAGCTAATATCCAAAATTGATCCACTGAAATATCTCCTTAACAAGGCAAATCTAACAGGCATGCTAACTAAATGGGTAATGATGCTGAGTGAGTTTGACATCTAGCATGTCAATAGGAAAGCCATAAAGGGACAAGCCATGACAAATCAACTAGTTGAAGCACCATTACATGATGGTCATCCTCCACACATTGAGTTTCCAAATGCTAATGTCTTTACCATAGAAACAAGATAGTGGGTATTGTATTTTGATGGGCCATACACTCAACATGGATCAGGAGCAGGAAATTTATTTGTCACTCTGCAAGGGCACACTATTCCAAAATAATATAGACTAATGTTCCCCTGCACCAACAACATGGCAGAATATGAAGCACTCATCATTGGCATCAAGATAGTTGTAGAGTGGAAAATTATAGAGCTGTAAGTTTATGGGGATTCTCAGCTAGTCATTAATCAGGTCAATGATGATTACTAGACAAAGGATGACAAACTGCTTCCCTACAAAAGAATGATTGATGACTTTAAGAAATACTTTGTTGCTATCAAATTTGATCAAATCCCAAGAATAAACAACAAAGCTGTCGACGCTATGGCTACTATTGCTTCTCTACTACAAATTCTAGATGAAAGGAGCCATTATGAGTTCATGGTGGAACAAGTTTTTACCCCTGCCTATGATGATCTTGAGTCCCAAGTCATATGCCACCTAATTGATGTTGATACCTCAATCTATGGGAAGATCTACACCTACCTAAAAGATAATATCCTTCCTCCTGATCTCTCTCGAAACCAAAAATAAACTTCTTTCCAAGTTGCTCGCCATACCCTTGTCACAGATGTACTCTACCGATAAGGTCTTGATGGAACTCTCTTACGATGTATAGAATGTGACGAGTCTGAAACAACTTTACAAGAAGTACATGAAGGTGTTTGTGACACTCATTCAAGTGGTCTAACACTCGCTAAGAAACTCATCCGTTTGAGATACTACTGGCCAAATATGGAGAAGGAGTCCTTCCAATTTTTCAAGAAATGTCAGAAGTTCTAAATCCACAATAATATTATTCATGCACCAACACAAGAGTTGCAGCAATTTGCATCAACATGGCCATTTTTTGTCAGTGGGGATTGGACCTTGTAGGTAAAATTCACCCGCCGTCATCCAATGGACACAAGTTCATCATTACAGCCACAAAGCACTTTACAAAGTGGGTTGAAGCCGTACCTTTAACTATAATCACATGAAAATAGATCTCATGCTTCATCTCGAACTACATCATCTATATGTATGGTATTCCTCAGTCCATTGTCACTAACAATGTTAGACCTTTTAAGAATCAGGACGTCCAAGAACTTTGTGAAAGGTTTGATATCCAACATCGATTTTCTACACCATACTACCCCCAAGGGAACAACCAGGCAGAGGCCTCAAACAAAACTATTTTAAAGATCCTCAAGAAAATCGTCAATGCATTTGGATGTGATTGGAATATCCAGCTGAACCTTGATTTATGGGCCTATCGTACAAGTATCCAAACACCCATAGGAGCCACACCATATGCCCCCATATATGGATCCAAAGCCATCCTGCCTATTGAGGTCGAATTACCATCACTTCGAGTGTCCTTTAAAGGTATCATTTTCGATGAAGATTATCGAGTGTGTAGACTACAAGAGCTGGAACTATTGGATGAATGTTTTCATCTTGCAGTGGATCACCTGAAAGCATATCAACAAAGAATGTCTAGGAGCTATAATCACAAGGTTAAACCAAGGACATTTCAGTTAGGTGACCTAGTACTGAAGGAAAATCCCCGAAAATAGTAAGATCGAGAAAAGAAAGGAAAATTTGAGCCAAATTGGTTAGGCCCTTTTGTTATTATATCAGTCTTTGGATAAGAAAGGAAAATTTGAGCCAAATTGGTTAGGCCTTTTTGTTTTTGTATCAGTCTTTGGATCGAGGGAATATCAACTGTCCACACCAGAAGGGGATTTATTTGAGGAACCAATAAACAACCTTCATATGGAAAAGTTCTACACATAATTCATCCAGTGCATGCTTGAAAAAGTCCTAAAAAAATCATAAAAATAAAAAAAAGTCCTAAAAAAATCAAAAACATTAGAAAATGTCTTGAAAAAATGGTCACCTTGATGAAAACCTAGCAAACAGGCATCTTCATGACAAAAAAAAATCAAAAAGATCAAAAAAATATATAAAAATCAAAAAGATAAAAAAAAACAAAAAAATAAAAAAAATCGTTACCTTGGTGAAAACCTGGCAAACAGGTGTCTTGGTAATAGCAAAAACATCATAAAATTTTAAAAAGTGCAATAAAAACTAGTGAAAACCTGGTAAACAAGCGCTATTTGTGATGAATCGACTTCTCCATCCATTTTGGAAACGTGTGTTGACCATCTGCTTTTGCCATCATTATACATACATGCCTATCATAAAATGATTTTCATATCCATGTCCAACTACTGTGGTTGTGTCCCACCTTGGCTTGGTTTACATTATGTATATCCATAATAATTGGTTTGTTTCTCACTAGGGGAAAAATCCTGAACTCACTGGGGGAAAATAAATGTTAAGCTTAAACCAATAGGTAACAAACAACAACAAGACAACTTGGCACAAACAACAATCACGCTAAAAATCAATCACAATCAATCAAACAAATCGACCATCCAACTCAACATCAAGACAAGAAAATCAAATCTCATTGGATCATCTTCTGAATCATGGTTTAATCATATTGGCACGAATGTTCAGATGTTGTATCTTGATTGTTGCTATCATTTCTCTAGAGATACCTCGATGATGTTTTGAACTAGAGGGGCTAGGAAGGAGGATGATATTTTCTTTGTCTACTGTTTGTGAGTCAATCATTACTACTATGCAAATTATTGTGGGACATGGTTTACAAAGTATCATTGATGACATTCCGAATTTGCATAGGAAAATGATTAACTCTTGTCTGTTTAGGCAAGTGATACTCAGGTCATCTCAGTCCAATTATACCTAGATGCTTGTGCTATCTTGCACTATCAAAACTCAATGGAAGTTGTATGGAAGTTGTACTTAGGTCATCATGGTCTAATTATACCATCAATGTTTGTACTAAATTTCAATATTTTAAAAGTTCAATGATGATACCAGGCACGATGAATTAGATGACAACATTTCATGGTTAGGTTTGCATGGCTAAGATAGGATTGCATTCATATTAGTTCTGCATTTACATTATAGATTTTTCCAAGACTGATAACTTTCGACATGATGTTATCTCTCACCAAAAGATTGAGTACACTTGACATAACAAAAAGAATCATATCATTTGCATTATCATTTCCATATCATATCATTAAAAAGGAATTATCATACATCTATCCATATATTTAATCATATAATTACATAAAATTCCAAAAATAGAACATCATCCATAATAACATTATAATCCATGCATCATCATAATCCATTCACATACTCATCCGTGCATTTAGGTCATATATTTGTATCAAAAAAATCCAAAAGAAAATATTATCCTCATATATCCATACATTTGCATTCATCATACATCCATGCATTATCATATATCCATACATTTGTATTTATCATATCCAACAACAATTCATTCATTTATCATGCACTTAGAAATCATAAATCATTCATACCCACATATAGAATCATATATTTGCATTCCATATAATAAACCATTTAACATTCATTTATCTATCCATATCATCGATATATACCTATGAAAAAAATACAAAAATACAGTGCATACCATATCATGTACATGACCACATCCATCTCATACATCATAATAAAAGAATCATCCATCAACATATAGAATCATACATCATTATCTCATTAATGCATCCATACATAAAACATAGCATGAAAACATATAGAATCATCATCGCATTCACACATCATTATCACATAACCATAAAGCATGGAATAGCATAGATAATAGAAAATAAATGCATCCATCATAAACATCCATCATAAAAGTATATGCACATCATAGATCACTAATCGCCACTGCACATCATTTATAACCTCAAAATAATAATGTCAAGTGAACAATGATATCAGGAAATGAGAAATGATACATCATCAAAAATTCCAGAATCATCATCGGATCCCTAAATAAATTGGTGTGTACATCAATATATTAGTATATCAATCAAAATACATCAAAAGCTGGCATGAATAGCACTATGTGGTGCTACCCACAGACACTGTTGGTCTCGCTCCTCCTGCATCTGCTCCACCTGCCCCTCCGCCACCTGACGGTCTTTCCCCTGGACCTCCGCTTGGAGGACCCCTCAGAGGTAGCTGCATGACATCCCCGCTGGTGGTCTTGGACTAGTCCGGCCTAATCTGGACCACACATAACTGATCCTCTGTGTAGCAGGCACTGCCTCATGGTATCTCCCTCTATAAAACTCTGCCCCCTTGGAAATATGATGAAACTCTCAGAGATAGTCAACTGTGGTGGTACCCTCAGCCATGCTCTTCAATCTATCTACTACGTCCACTTCCTGCTCACCCTTTCTCTTGGCCACATCCCTCTCGACAGTCAAGGTAGCAACCTATGCCTATACCAGTGCTACCTTTTCCTGAGCTTGTGCCAGTGCCGGTGCCTGTGCCTATATCCGAGCTAGCTTCCCCTGCAAAGTCTGTACCTATCCTTGGGCTTGCACTAGTTGTGATTGCATGTCTGCACCTGAACTTGTAGGGTCTAGACCTGTCTGCAACCCATCTATCTACATCTACTATCAGTGTGAGGGAATGCGAAGTACAAGCAACCACTGTTCGTTGGGTGCTACTAACATCCTCCTCTTGGGAGCTACCTGAAAATCCAACACCTCTACCACCCCCTCCACCTCCACCTCCACCATCTCCATCACATCTCCCCCATCATCACCCCAATAATCCCCCTCCTCTTCCTCTGCCTCCTCCTCCTCCTCATCTCCTCTGTCTCTCCTCCTCTACACTGCCTGCCCTACCCTTCCACCAACCTCCAAAATAGTTGTTGGCTCATCCAGACTTGAGATCTGTGGGAAGGATGAGTATGAAAGTACTGTACATAATCATCCATCATCGCCGCATCTACAATCTCAAGATGATAGCCCCATGCAACTACCTATAATCTGATGAACTCAACGCACACAACATCATAATCCAACACAGGCCCCCACTATGGAATATCCACTCTCTATCAAGCATAGTGGGCTACTCCCTGCGACATACCCTGCACCCTGCCAAACTGATAGAGCACCCTTGAG
This sequence comes from Sequoiadendron giganteum, assembly GCA_007115665.2. Lineage (NCBI taxonomy): Eukaryota > Viridiplantae > Streptophyta > Pinopsida > Cupressales > Cupressaceae > Sequoiadendron > Sequoiadendron giganteum. Next base: position 341,228,843 of record CM021101.1, on the reverse strand, counting down.
GCTAAGAATCTCTTGATAATATAGGGATTCCTACCAATCAAATATCTCATACTGCATACAAACAAAATCTTGATCTGATCCTCTTTCGAACCCTCATAGTCCACATAGGGCCACCATATAATTGAGTCTTGATCATCCAAAACTCTCCACCAGTACTCTAACTTGCCCAACTTATGCTGAACAAGTGGCCTTGTATATCCAAAAAAATATGGTTTCCCTATTGGTCGAGCCTTCCCTGCCATTGGATGTGTGATCTCTATGTGCTCCCAAGCCCAGAGTTGTAACAAAGTGCATCCTAACATGAGACTGCTAGAACCAAGATACACAACCTGATGCAGATCATGATACAAATGTGCAAGCATATATGAACCACATGCATATCTCGTATTGTGTGCAATCATACCCTCCAACACCCAACCCCAGCCAACTAAAAATCCCTTCGACCTATGGTCGGGGCAGAGAAAACCACCAATGAACCCGGCTAAGACACATGGCAATGGCTGATAGGTAGCAATCAACTCTCGCTAGGAAATCTCGTATCCACTGAGATGATCATCCTAAAAGATTCTCCAGATAGAATCAGTCCCTCCCTACTCCTCAAAGTCATAAATAACCAAATCACCCATGACTGGTATCCACAGAATCCTATAGACGTCCTTCAAAGTCACTATGATCTCATCGATAGCCAGGTAAAAAGTGTTGTGGTCACTATGCCACCACTCTGCAAGTGCCATCAAAAGCCCCCTATTAATCTGGTACTAGGGAATCTCCATGAGTGAGGTCAATCTGCACTGTGCAATGATATCCAGGTCAGCTTGGACCAACTGTGGGATCATGTACCATGTCCGCGGAAAGCCTCTCGAACCTGTAGAACTCCTAAGCCATCCTCCTATGATCATAACACATATCAAGCTAGCACATCAATCAAATCAACCTATCAATCAAAATATTACTCAATCAAACCAGCTCACGTGAGATTTTGATCAAATCTCAAGGAGCACATATCCTATCATCGAGTCTCATTTGTCATGAGATCAATCATCATAAATCATCCTATCTCTGACTCTCATTTGGCATGAGTTCAATCAATCATCATTACCTATCCTACTATCGATCCTCACCTATCATGAGGATGATCATCAACCTATCAATCAACATCCAATCATCAGCTGACGTGATCATCAACCATTGAAAACTAGGAGGAAACATTCAAAAACCATCATTTTTTCTTAATGCACTAAAACAGGGTTTTTATGCGCCAATTCCCAGATGTGCTAGAAAATTTACCCAATGTGCCATTACAATGTTAGTATGTGCCAAACAACTCTATGCACTAGAAAAATGACTCCATGCATCAAAACAGGTTCCTAATGCGCTATTTCTCAGATGTGCTAAAATATTGACTCCATGCGCTATCTTATCTTCTCTATGTGCTAGACCTCCCATGTGTTGATTCAGGGGCTCTATGCGCTATATCGGCGACCTCATGCGCTAAACCTATCTCAATCATTTTTTTTATGCCCTATGCACTAAATCCCCTATCGCATGCACTATATCGGGTGTCCTATGCACTAAAACATGTGAAAAAACCAAACTTTTAAATGAAAACAAGTGGAAAATTTTAAATTCAAAAATTGATAGAAGGTGGTTTTAGGGGTATGTACCGGAGGTCCATAGATAGGTGGATGCTAGTGGCAGAGGACTCGTTTGAATCTGTGGGTGTGGCGTGGAATTTTTTCCATCTTGACTCTCTCAATCTCTCTCAATTTTAAAAATGGAAATGCACAAATGAACTTCTTTTCACCCATTTTAACCTTTTAAGGGGTAATTTGGTGGCATTTATTAAATTTTTCAAAAGGGGCCTTTAATCAATTAATTGACACTGTGGTAGGTTTCATACCAATTATCGGTAGATAAATCGACACACCATTACAAAATTCAAAAATCATCAGAAAATCATTTAATCATCAAAATTTTCAAATATTCAAAAATCACTAAAAATTCAAAAACTTCCCCAATTTATCTCCCAAGGGGGCATACATCAATCATCACTGAAAATCAGCGTCCGGGGAATGTCAATTTTTTTATCATCATGGTCTGACAAATCTTTCTTTGAAGCAATGCGTCTGCGCACATCACTTCAAAGAGGGGCAAAATGTATACACATAAAAATAGTTTGGAGCACAAATTAATTAAATACTATTTATTTAATTAATTAATCTTAATTCCTCTACTTATATAAATAAATTGATAGATTTATTTGTATAGTTCACCACTTTAATTCTTCTATTCTAAAAATCATCTTCCCTCTTGATTTAATTAAATACACAAATTTAAATAATTTGTTATTTGATTATTCCCCTTTCCTCATTGAATTTGAATTTTTAATTCAAATTTGTCACATTTCTCCATAATTTCCTAACTTCCTCCAAATCACCCTCCACATCATCACATGTCACATGATTTCATTTATTTCTAAATTTTAAATTAGAAATATTCATCCAACCTCCTAACCTCCTTGGAGACACATGGCTCCTCTTTCTAATTGATGCTCTTTGACACTTGGATGATTTTCCCTTCAAAATGGAGCAACCTCCATGATTTCCTCCAACTTCTTTGTGCTCCACCATTGATCTCTCAAGATCACAATCTCGACCGTCCATCTTTTCCACCTCACTCAAGGCTTGGAAAAATATATAAATAGGAGATCATTCTACAACTTTTTAATAAGAATTTGATCATAAAATTGTGCTGCAGGAATTCTTTTAGCAATTGAGAGCATTTTTAGAGTTGCATATCATTTAGCATTGTTATCATGACAATTTTACTTTGTAGCATTTTAGTATTGCATTAGTTTTTATTGTGTTTATCATAGAATTGCATTTATATTTTCATTACATCAATAACAATAATCTTAGCATCAATCTCATATTTCATTCAACCTTCATATCGAAAATAAAAAAAATATGTCAATGTAGGCATGTAGCTTTTCATTCTCACAAATCTTCTCGTTTCTTAGGTTGTCATCTTGTGAATTCATGTGCAACACCTAAATAAATCTGAGAGCATGAATTTAGGGATCCTTAAGATTAGAGAGCAATGAGATGATTTGAAAGGATAGTCATAGCAACTTAGTTTTCTATTGCAATTCATTTTATGTAAGACATTTCATTGGTGTGTGTATGGATTTACTTTGTTAATTTCTACTCCACTTTAAAATTCACATAATAAGTATTGCACAACAAGGTAATAAGTCACTCCAATCTACTAGATATGAGGTCAAAACAATGCATGAAATTATGTAAGATAGTGCATGGGATAAATATTATAGCACTACAAATATGTAGGAACAACATAGAATATATAATGTGTGAGTAGGGGAGGATAACTTATGCATTGCAAGATGAGTTTTAAAAGATATGCTACATGGTCAACGATTGAGTAAGTGATGGAAACATAGAACATTAAGACTACTATATAGAGTGATTTAATGCATAAAAAAGGGATAAATCAGCAAGTAACGTGCTGGTCAAAACACAGGCTTGAACATAATTAAAAGGGAGTCGACTTAGCTGTTAAGTGTTGAATGCTTAAGCCATGACTAAGTTGACTTAGATTGAGTGTTACCTACAAATAGAAGAATTTTTCCAAGTGATAAACCATTCCATAATGATAGGAAAGATGGATGCAACATGGCACCAACTTATAAGAACTCTATATTCTGTAGAAGTCTATTTTAGATGCAATTCGATTATCATCATTTGGGTAGGTGCACATTTGAATTAGTCTCAAGCTGCTATCAACTAAAAGGGCTGATCTGTAGAATACTATGTTGAGTTTACACTCATATCTTTTCCACCTTTTATTTGTGAGTAGTGAGTCGATCTACATGAGGAAAGGTGCCAATTGGCATGCCTTATCTTTTGGCAGCAAGGTCCTAAGTTTTTGTATAAATAGAGAGGCTAGTTATCTCATTTGGGGATGCATTATTCTACAAGTCTATTTTTGCTACAAATATACTGAGAGCTATATTTTGTTAGATCTTAGAGTTATTTAGAGAGATATTAGAGTTACTTTGTGAGGGAATTGAGTTATCTCTTGAATGAGGACATAGTGAAGTATCACTTTGAGTGGAAAAGTGAAGGCTAACAAGCTATCATTGGAAGGATGAGCATCAAGTCAGTCAATTGGATCAAGTGTAATATAGGCATGAGGATCTAGTCTTCTCTTATTTGTCTTTATTTATGAAAGAATGAGATTTGAATGTTTGTTTGATATTTATTAAGAATACTTGCAGTAGGAAGTCATAACATTTGCTTTGGAAAGAAAAAAAAGTCGATTTATTCTTTTCTATGAAAGTGCTAGTATTTACTCCATAATAGGAGTGTTTGTTTGTCATTGGTATTGCATACCAGAAATGATGAAATATGATTAGCTTAAAGGAAGTGCCTTAATACCACTATATGGGAATTAGATATTGATGTTCTATACATAGATAGTTTATACTACATGTATATTGTGAAATATATCAATGTCATGAAGTGACTTGACACTATAGCTTATTATGCTAGGGAATATTGGGAATGATAGGGTTAGCATTACAAAAGTGAAGGTATGAAAGATATGATGTGACATTATGCAAACCACATCAATTATCTTTATTTGAATGATCACTTGATCATAAGTCACTCTCGAATGAAACCCTAGGTTTAGAATAACCTATTGGGTCGAGAAGTTTATTCGATTAAAAAATGAAGCCTTAGGTTAAGATTTACCTAATGGGTTGATCATTTGGTCTTGATTGGAACCTATAGGGTTAGATTAACCTATACAATCAGACTAGTCATTAGAAGATGGATTTATACTAAGATTAGGGTATATTGAGGTTGAGACTCACCTATGTAATTAAGTAAGTCATTTGAGCTTATGAGATACTATATGTATGGAGACATCCAGGTGGAATTACCTATTGAGTTAGAATTGCTACTTGATTAGGTGTTTTACACTCTTGAGATGAAGTAATATTGTTGACATGATTCTAATCTATTGAATATCTATTTTGTTAAGGAGATTTCACTCTTGAAAGGAATCATCTATTGGTATGATTATTCTTCAATTGAGGAATTTATGGATGTGGATATTCTCTTGATGAGAACCACTTATTAATGTATTATATTACTGAACGAAGTTAGTTATTTATGAATATCTAAATGATTGGATGAAGCTTATGTAGCTATATTTTAGACTATCAAGTTAAACCTAGGACTAGGTGATCTTTTGAAGGGAATAGCTTGTTAAGATGTTTATGCAAAGTTAATGTATAGACTAGAAAAACTTATATGTTATACCTGGGATTGAAATATCCATTGAAGGGGGTAACTTATGCTTAGGCTTTATTGGTAGAAATACCATAGTGATTTAGGAAAAGGGGAATAGGTTATTTCTAAGGTTAGGGATTACCTATGGAAGGAAATTACTTAATCATAGTATATGAACGGTCATAATCCAAACCAAGCTATAGAAGTGTATGTGAGTAGGAAGACTGTCACTTGAAGTACTATGTGAGAATACTTTGGCCAAAGTAGTGTAAGTAGCCACTGTTTACACTGTCAGTTTATTGTGTTACTTTTATACATTCTAGTTCAGGATTTTTATACTCGTAGGGGAAATGAATATATGATTAGGTTTTGGTATGTAGGACAAAACACTAAGCTTTGATAGGCTATTGTTATGGGGTTTACCAACCAATCCCTTCATTGAAGATTAGGGCTATCTTGTCATATGTGAAAAATATGCGAGGGACTACATTTAAGTTTGTGGTTGGCAGAAAAGTACTTGAGTGATGCTTCTCCTCATCAGATGGCAACCGAGGTTTGTGTATGTTTGCACCAACATTGGGGATATCTAGAGTGTATGCACCAAAGAGCGAGGACATCTAAAATGTATGCACCATTGCAGAGGAATTAGGACCAGTTTTTATATCTATTGCCATATGAAGCTTAGAAGAGCTATGTATGTATCATGTACCCATCTATATGGAAGGATGTAATCATGAATGATAAACTTGAGCTCATTCAATATGACATCTATGTAATGAAATATTTGTGAAATTACAATGGAATGCAATGAAAGTTTGGAAATAGAGTTATTTCAAATGTGCACATGTAATTTACATTATGGAAATAAAAATTATTATTTTTATTTTACAACATCATGGATTTTACTCTTGAGGTGAAAAATTTGAAATTTTTCTAAGCAGAACATCGAGGATGTTACATTTGCATCCCTATTGTTGTAGTATGTGCTTGGTTGGGTCAGAGTCTTCCACTTGCGTGATGTCGCTTGCAATAATGTCATCATGGATAGTCATATTGTACATTATGACACCATAGTGTTGTATTGTGCATCGTTGTTTCAAAAAAAATATGTTCTTTTCTTAGTTAATGTCTATGGGTTCTTTGGTGGGACATTACAATGTTGTCCTTGACTTGTCAACATGGCTTACGTATTTTACAAACCACTTCTTTTTATTCATCCAAGGTGCTTTGATTCTTTCTATGTTTCTTGGTATCTATAGGAGCTAGTAATATTGATTTATACCTTTATTAATTTGTTGTATAATCGAGCCAAAAGGGTTATGGCCTTGATTAACCCCTTGAAATTAAACAATATAAAAAATAAAACCCCACTCATGCAAATGTATCTAGAATGATTATGTGGAGTAAGGTTCCTTTTAGAGAACTAATTGAAGTTTTTAGATGCAAATAATATTCAATTTTATTGCTTGATTTACCTATTATTAGAATGAACTCCATTTAAATATAAGGACATAAAAATATATCATACAAGCTTGTGTTTAGTTATCACTATATGTGATGGGGAGCCCTATACCTCAAGAGAAATCTTGCTCTTCCCAAGACCTATTCTTTGGTATTCTTAGGGTATTCCACTCTACCCTACTCAGGGATTTCTCCTAAACCCCTAACACCTTATAGGTCTCTCCACATATTTCAAAATCTTCACCAACACTCCCATTCCACCACTAGGCTTCCTTGAGCTCCACATTGACCCAAATGTGTCCTAACCACTCCAGGGATAGGGTAAGGTGGTCTTGTTGTTCTTTAGGTGTTTTGAATCCTCAATAATCCATTTCATTGGATAATTTCACCTTTTTCCCTTCGCTTTCAAGAATTTCTAGTTTCTAGGCCTTGTAGCCTTTTTACCCCTTTTAGGCCTCCTAGAACCTGGTTTCTTGGCTTTTTTCAAAAACGGCCTTAACAACCCCCAAATATTTTTTGATATTCCTTCTAGTAGTACCCTAGGCTTAAATATTTACTAGGTGTAATGTTATGAAAGTGTCCGTACATAGGACTATCCTCATACCCCCTAATTTCAAGGGTTTCTAGGGTTTTGGCTCCTTTTTCCAACTTTGAGGGCTTCAATGACCTCCTCAACTCTCCTCGCACAAAAATTTTTGGACTAAATTTTCCCACACTGTCATTCTCTTTATTGGCACAAACCAATCCATTTATCAGCTTTCTTTACTGCTGTCCTCTCCAAGCCACTAGCTAGAATGCACTTGCACTCGCCTAGTGTTTGATGAATTCAACTCTTCCCTTGCAAACCAAGACTCCACACACAATATTTACACTATAAAAAAATTACCCTACTTGATTCCAAGTGGCCATGGTAGCCTTTCCATGGGAATTCAAGTGGGGATCATGATTTCCAAAAACTGGCCTAAACCGACTATAAGGCCAAAACTCCAAAAACTTGCAAAACAGAAAACAATTGAACTAAATGGCTACTCTAATGCTTCACACAGAAAATAAGTGGCAAAATGGAAATCCTCAAACCATCAGACAAGACCTTTCAATCCATCATTGATTGGATGAAGGCTTAAACACAAAATTTCACTCAAAAGTTGTTGAATTCCAATCACAAAATATGCTCTCCAAGTCTCAATTCATGAAAATGAACTTCCAACCCAGGTATTAGGGTTTGTATGATCTTATATACCTTTCTCCCACGTGCTAGGACCCTTAGGTCGGGCTTAGAACATCATTAATGCCTTTTTTGAACTTTTAGGCCAAATTCCTAAGATAACATTGTCTAGTTTTTCCTAATCTCTACACTACGACTTTCCCAAACCTCAAAGCTCTAAACCAACCTAAGTTTTCCATAAAAAACACATCAAAAAAACACTTGGGACTTTACAATTAGTCCTTATTACCTTGGTGGTTGGCCAGATACACGTACAAGCCAAAATTGCCAAGATCTTCCAAAAGACCCTTAAGGTGCTCTTGCACCATTCTCCCCCCGCAACAATGAAGTTAAGGAACCTATGGTGTCAGGAGCTCCTCACTAATTCCATGCTTCTTAAATTCACCTTCTGCTATCCAAGTAGCCTCTGACTCTGGTTGATATTTCCACTTCACTAGGTGCTCCTTGTATGTCTTATGCCTAGTCTTCTTCTCTTTTGAGTCTAAAATCCTGTCCACTTGTGGTCTGATCTAATCAGGTACCTTGAGTGCTTCTACATCCTTGTTTATCTTAGCATTTTACTATTCTTCATCCATTTATGGTTCTTTATACTTCACCAAGTCTTTCACATTGAAGATAGGAGAAATAGACATCTCCTTGGGTAACTCCACCTTGTAAGCATTTGATCCATACTTAGCCAATACTTTACATGGACCTATCCTCTTCATCTACAACTTGATTGTTATGCATTTCTATAACCTTTCTTTGTTCAATTATACCATCACCATATCACCTATCTCAAATTGTAATTCTCTTCTCGCTTCATCTCTCTTAGCCTTCAACTTTTGATTAGCCTCTATCAATGTCTTCCTTACCTGCTCATGAACCTCTCTCATTGATTGAGAAAAATCATCAGCGTGACCATTGATTCCTTCATAACCTTTCAGATCTCTAAGCTCAAGTACACCCCTTGGATGTAAACCATAGACTATCTCAAATGGACTCTTACCCATAGTCCTATTTGTGCTATCATTGTAAGCAAATTCTGCTTGTGGAATCACTTGTTCCCATCCTTGTCCATACTCCTTAGTTAAGCATCTCAACAAGTTTACAAGTACCCTATTGATCACCTCTGTTTTTCCATCCATTTGTGGATGATATGCTGAGCTATGAGACAAGTTGGTTCCTAGCCTCTTCCAAAGAGTTTTTCGAAAATGCCCCATAAACTTCACATCTCTGTCTGCAACTATGCTCCTTGGAAACCCATGTATCCTCACTACTTCCTTGAAGAATAGGTGTGCAATCTGACTTGCATCATGTGTTGTCTTGCATGGAATAAAATGGTTCATCTTGCTAAATTTTTCCACTACCACAAACACACTGTCAAAACCAGTTGGTGTCCTAGGTAGCCCTACTATGAAGTCCATGCTTATGCATTCCTATGGTCTACTTGGGATGGGTAATGGCTGATAAAGACCTACATTTCTTGATGTTCCCTTTTCCTTTTAACATACTCCACATTGCTCAACATATCTTCTTACATCTCTTTGCATTTTAGGCCACCAATAGAACCTCTCCACTAACTCTAGTGTCTTGTTCAAACCAAAATGAACACTCAAACTGCCATTATGCTTTTCTTGGATTAGATTCTCCCTCATGGAACCTCTAGGAACACACAATTGTTTCCCCTTAAACAATAAACCATTTTTCAAGGTGTAATCAACATATTCACTGTGAAAATGGTTCTCAAAATCAGTACATACCTTGTATATTTATGAGAAATCAGAATCTCTTTCATATAGATCCTTGAATCCTTCAACCCCTGTGCTTTGTAACTATATCTCTTGGAAAGTAAGCAACCTCCTAATAAGAGCATCAACAACCTTTTTGTTCACCCCCTTCTTATTCTTGATGGTAAAGGTGTATGACTGCAAAAACTCCATCCACTTGATATGCCTCAAACTGAGCTTCTCTTGGGTGTTGATGTAACTTAAGGCTTGATTATCAATGTATACCACAAATTCCTTTGGCAATAGATAATGCCTCCACTTCTTAAGAGCTTGCACCAAAGCATAATGCTCTAAGTCATAGGATGAGTACCTAGACTTTGCTTCATTCAACCTTTCACTAAAGAATGCCACCGGCTTGCCTTCTTGGCTTAGAACAGCCCCAACTACTATGTTACTTGCATCACATTCCACTATGAATGGTTTGTCAAAGCTTGGTAGAACTAGGATAGGCTGGGTAGCTATCTCCCTCTTCAACCTTTCAAATCCTTCATTGGCTTCTTTGGTCCACACAAACTTAGTTTTTAGTCCTCCTTTGATGGTGTCAAGAACTGGTGCACAGATTTCACTAAACCTTCTCACAAACTTCCTATAGAACTGAGCTAATCCATGGAAAATCCTAACTTCTATCCCTGTCTTGGGAGTAGGCCAACTAAGAATGGCTTCAACCTTGCTCTTGTCCATTTTCAAGTTCCCTTGAGACACTACAAATCCTAGGTAAACTAACTCTTGTTTCATGAACTCACTTTTCTCAAGATTTATGGTGAGCTTCTCCTCTTGAAGTTTCCTCAACACTAGTTCTAGGTGCTTCATATGTTCTTCTTTTGTTTTGCTGAAGATGAGGATATCATCTAGGTAGACAACCACAAAAACTCCTATAAAGTCCTTCAAGACCTCATTCATCACCCTCATAAAAGTGCTAGGTGCATTTGTAAGCCAAAATGGCATCACCGACCACTCATATAACCCCTTTGTAGTTTTAAAAGCTGACTTCCATTCATCTCCCTCTTTCATCCTAATCTGATAATAACCACTTTTCAAATCAATTTTGGTATAGTACTTAGCACCTCCTAAACAGTCCATTATATATTCTATCCTAGGAATAGGAAACCTATATCTAATAGTTATCCTATTTATTGCCCTAGAATCAGTACACATTCTCCACTTATCTCCCTTTTTGGGTGCCAACACAACTAGAACAACACATGGACTTATGCTCTATCTGATCACCCCTTGATCCAAAAGTTCTTGAACTTGCCTTGCTATCTCTTTGTTCTGCTCCGGTGTCATCTTGTATGCAACCTTGTTAGGTAGTGTTGCTCCTGGTATAAAGTCTATTTGATGACTAATTGCTCTCTTGGGTGGTAGTGTAGCTGGTGTACCTTCACAAATGATGTCCCTAAACTGATCCAATAGTCACTTCACTTCTGCTGTCATAGATAGATGATTAGGTGACTCTTCTTCCTTTGGCTTCAACATAATTGCATAGACAACTCCTTCTTCCTCCTTGATGTCTTTTAGGAATTCCTTTCCACTCATCAAAAGGACACTAGTTTCTGCCTTTTCCACTATGTTTTCTTCTAACAAAGACTGTATTTTGTAAGTCACTCCATCCTTCTTGAATGAGTACTTATTCTCCTTGCCATGGTGTACTACCTCCCTGTCATTGCCATGGTCTGCCAAGTAGCATATGGCATGCATCCATTGGTAACACACCACATAGTATCCTATCATGATACTTTCTTATAGTAAACTCAACCCAAACTTTTTCATTGACTAGTATATTCTGCCCCTTGTTCAACCAAGTAACCTTGTAAGGGCATACATGGGGTATCTTGATGAGTTTCAACTTTTGTACTGCCTCCTATGATATGACATGATCAGTAGACCCTGAATCTATGATGACCTTGCAAACCTTTCCTAGTATCTTGCACTTGACTCTAAAAAGAGCTCTCCTTTGTTTGTGTTCATCCTCGGTAGGTGCTTTGATCAAAGTTCTTCTTAACTTGAGATTCACACCTTTCTCTGAATCTAGACTCACCTCTAATTGTTTGGAGCAGTCCTCTTCTTGAACATAGTTGATCTTCCTCTCACTTTGTGAAGATGTTGGCTTGTCAGGACACCTATAAGCCAAATGACCCAACTGTCCACAATTGTAGCATTTCATGGAAGCAAAATGAGAGCTTCTCCCAAAGCCTCCTGATCTACCTCTTCCTCCATTGTTTGAGCTTCTACCTCTATAACCCCCTCTACTATTTGACTCATGGGATTGTTCTCCAACCTTGGAATCACCTTGGTTTCTATTCTCATTGCTTCTTCCACAAAAACCTCCTCTTTGTCCACCTCTAGAGTCTCTACCTCGTCCTTTACCTCTAGTATTGGAATCTTGTTTCTTTTTCAGTTTCTCTTCCACCTTAATAGCCATTTGATAGCAGCTATGGAGGGTATTAAGTGTGAAAAGACTCAACTCCTCTTGTATGCTCTATCTAAGACTGTTTAGATACCTAGCAACCTTGATGCTTTCAACTTCTTGCATGCTAGATCTAAGGCTTAGTTTTTGGAACTCCTCTATATATGCAGCTACATCTAGGTCTCTTTGTCTGAGATTTTGTCTCTTCTTGTGCAATTAAATGTCATAGTCCTCAGGTAGATAGTTCGCCTTCACTTTAGCCACCATAGTTTTCCAATTGCCTATGGGTTTCTTGCCTTCCATCTCTCTTTCTTCTTGTAGAAACTTCAACCAAGTTAATGCTTGTCCTCTTAACCTTGATTTGGCTATCTTCACCTTTTGTGCCTCAATAACTCCATCACATTCAAAGTGATTCTCCATTCCCTCTATCCATTCCATAAATAGCTCTGCATCCATTCTTCCAGTGAGCATAGGGACACCTTCAAGTGCCTTACCACTCAATGCCTTCAATGCTTTGAGGAAGGGTTCCTCTGCTATTGGAGGGTCAGGTTATGGTTCTATGTCATCCTCCACTTGGTATTTACCCTTTTCTTTGTCCCCTGCCAACTACACCTTCATCTTGCTTTCCAATTCAACAAATTCTTCCAATTTTTGCTTCATGTCTTCCATAGCCTCTTCAAGATGCTTATTCTTCTCTTGCTGCTCTATCAAGTCTCTAGCTAGCTCTGCATTGGTCACCATGGTGTTCTCTCCTATAGATTCACTTCTCTCTGACATTCACTAATTTCAATTCCCAAGCCTTTATTGGCTCTGATACTAATTTGATGGGGAGCCCTATACCTCAAGAGCACTCTTGCTCTTCCCAAGACCTATTCTTTGGTGTTCTTAGGGTATTCCACTCTACCCTACTCAGGGATTTCTCCTAAACCCCTAATGCCTTATAGGTCTCTCCACCAATTTCAAAATCTTCACCAACACTCCCATTCCACCACTGGGCTTCCTTGAGCTCCACACTGACCCAAATGTGTCCTAACCACTCCAGGGCTAGGGTAAGGTGGTGTTGTTGTTCTTTAGGTGTTTAGACTCCTCACTAATCCATTTCATTGGATACTTTCACCTTTTCCCCTTCGCTTTCAAGAATTTCTAGTTTCTAGGCCTTGTAGCCTTTTTACCCCTTTTAGGCCTCCTAGAACCCGGTTTCTTGGATATTACTTCTAGTAGTACTCTAGTCTTCAATATTTACCAGGTGTAAGGTTCTGCAAGTGTCCGTACATAGGACTATCCTCATACCCCCTAATTTCAAGGGTTTCTAGGGGTTTGGCTCCTTTTTCCAACTTTGAGGGCTTCAATGACCTCCTTGCACACACGTCTTGAATACATGTTCCCACACTCTCATGCTATTGATTGGTACAAACCAATCCATTTATCAGCTTTCTTTACTACTGTCCTCTCCAAGCCACTAGCTAGAATGCACTTGCACTCGCCTAGTGTTTGATGAATTCAACTCTTCCCTTGCAAACCAAGACTCCACACACAATATTTACACTGTAAAAAAAGTCCCCTACTTGATTCCAAGTGGCCATGGTAGCCTTTCCATGGGAATTCAAGTGGGGATCATTATTCCCAAAAACTGGCCAACCGGCTATAAGGCCAAAACTCCAAAAACTTGCAAAACAGAAAAAAATTGAACTAAATGGCTACTCTAATGCTTCACATAGTAAATAAGTGGCACAATGGAAAGCATAAACCATTAGACAAGGCATTTAAATCCATCATTGATTGGATGAAGGCTCAAACACAAAATTTCACTCAAAAGTTGTTGAATTCCAATCACAAAATATGCTCTCCAAGTCTCAATTCGTGAAAATGAACTTCCAACCCAGGTATTAGGGTTTGGATGACCTTATATACCTTTCTCCCACGTTCTATGATCCTTAGGTCGGGCTTAGAACATCATTAATGCCTTTTTTGAACTTTTAGGCCAAATTCCTAAGACAACATTATCTAGTGTTTCCTAATCTCTACACTAAGACTTTCCCAAACCTCAAATATCTAAACCAACCTAATTTTTCCATAAAAAACACATCAAAAACACACTTGGGACTAGTCCTTATTACCTTGGTGGTTGGACAAAACCACCTACAAGCCAAAATTGCCAAGATCTTCCAAAAGACCCTTAAGGTGCTCCTGCACCAATATGGGAAGGGTTGAGGTATAAACTTAGTCAAAATTAAAATTAAAATTAGGATGCAATGAGTTTGGGACCATGAGAACAACCTTATGACTATAAGCTTGTCCTAGGAAAAAAGGGGGCTAGGTAAAAATGGATATATGTACATGGGAATAAGTGTGGGTATAGGAGTAATAAATAAGTTGGTAGGGTTATAATATATTGATGTGTGAATACATGAAAATGGAAAAGTAGTAGGTGCATAAAAATACGTGTAATACAATAGATGAATAACATAGCATAGGGGAATTGGATTTGCATAAATTTACACCATTTATCAATATGTCTATATATCAAAGTAATCCCCTCAAAATAAGTACAAAACCAAATACAAAATACCATGGTTATGAAACATAGAAGTCATGAATGGGATTCACAAAATAAAGAATCATCTACAACACCAAAATAACCTTCCACACAAGAGAGAATCAATAAAAATGATATAATAAAAATACTCATACAATAGTATACAATGTAATAGAATAAAATATACATTGTATATATAGATTATAGGAGGTGTTATCTCATGAATTGAGACATAAAAGTTAAATTCCCTAAGTAAAATTAACTAACTAGGTGTAAAAGGGCCTAAAAGGGAAACTAGTTAGGTAATATGCCTCATTCAAACCAACACCCCCTTAAGTGCACTTTAGGGAGGAAAAATAAAAGAGAAAAATACTCAAATATGGGTCGTGGAAGTTAGGCATAATGAGGAATTCATGAAAATAATATCTCTTGCAAATGGAAGAAATGAGAAAAACTTGTATAAAAAAATTCCTCCCTAAAAGAGAAAAAATTCCTCCCTAAAAGAGAAAAAAATTCCTAGAAACATGTACATACAGAGGAATGAGGACAGAAGATGACCCCCTAAGGGAAAATTCCTTCATCCCAAACATTAATCACTTGAGTAAATATAACGAAGAAATACCAAAGGTCAAGTGAAGATGTCCATAAAATCCTCCTTAGTACCCAAATTTACTACAAAGTGAGAACACCATACTATCTAAGCTACCAAATGAAGTGCATGTGGATCTTGATATTCTTAGTCCACTAATAATCCATTGTGTTACATAAAATTTGAATAAAAAATTATGATCACATCAAAGATTATTGGGTGATTAGGAGGAAAGCTAAAGAACCTATTTGCTAGCAAGAATCACACCTCACTACTTAGCCTCTATAGATGATAATGAAGTATTTTTTTACTTCTTGCAAGACCAATAAATTAGACCAAAACCAAGGTAGTCAAAAAAATATATGTACATAATTATTATCATCAATATCACCAACCAATTTTGAGCTTGTGTAGCCAACAATTTGAAAAACCATTAATGTGTAGTGATTTCCAAAACATGATGTACCCAGGATATAACTCAAGCTACATTTGATTGTCTTCTAATTAATCTCACAAGGATCGTGAGATAAATGTGATACAATAAAATCAATAAAGGAAATATTAAGATGATTATGTGCTAAGTATAAAATATTACCAACCAATTATTCATATAATCTAGCATCAATTTTAGGTGTAGTGTAATTGGTAGATAGCACGACAACTAACTAAAATGGAGTAGGGGTTGACTTGAAATTTGATATAGAAAAAGTCTAAATAAAATCAAGATAATAATTTTCTAAAAATAAAAATCCCCTTAGAGGACTAAGTAACAAGAAGACCAAGGAATAAATGTACAATATTGAGATCAATCATATCAAAATTATCAATTAATACTCTCTAAACACCCTAGAAGATCAAGTGATCCACATACAAAATAAGTATCAAAATATCCTCCACATATCTTTAGGTGTAAATTTTCATATTGAAATGGTATTAATAGGAACCAAAGGAAAGAATTTCTTTTATCTATCCTCTCATTCCAAGCTCGAGTGGCTTATTTGAGAACATACAATGAACAATGAAACCTTCAAACAATTGAAGATACTTGCAAACAAGCTAAAGGCTACTCCACATAGATTTTCTAATAAAAATTATTGTGTAAGAAGACTCTCGTTACATACATTTGATAAGCTAATCAAGGTGAAATTTTATAACCATGTCATGCTTTCATAAAGAAAATGATTAACACACAAATAGTTTTAAAATTTGAACCACCTAAATTAATGTGTATGGTTTGAATTTTAAAATGATATGAACTAATGAAATGTACAACTCTTAATGTAATTTATGTTTATAATGTTTTTAACTTTTTAAAATTAGTTGTATATATCTTTTTATAAATCTAAGAGGATCATTTTAATATTTTATTTTTTTAAAGTGAGGTTGAATGGATGTTGAAAAAATAACAAATTGTGATGTGAGAAAAAGTGATCTAGGGTCTAAATCATTATTTTTCCTACATCATATTGTAAGGAACAAAAAATGATCTAAAACACCCACTTTGCTACTAACCACTAGATGGAATATCCAAAATGGTGGGTTAAGGCTTTAGTTCTTTTAGGGGAGATGATTGATTGATTATGAGTTGACTTGATTTGATAATAAAAATGTGTACATCTAGGTAAACTATTTAACTATAGTGAATTTTCATAAATATAGATAAGAATAGAACTGAAACATAGAAATGAGATACAAAATAACAGAGTGTAGAGACAGAGGAACCTGGCATATTAATTTCAACTCAAACTGGATAGATAGGGGTAGTAGTGCCCTAGAACTAGAAATATAGATCTTCATTTAAATAATAAAATAGATCTAAAAATGGTGAAAATCTATAGGTTCTTCCTCTTTGGAATTAGCTTTGAAACTTCATCTGTTGATGATTAATTCCACTTTCCCTAATTTTTTGACATGTGAGGCTTGATCTTGCAATTAGGTCTTCAATCCTTATCAAAATATACTTCAAATCTATCACTTTCACACAAGAGATGAGAGAAAGATTTATTTCATATAGGAGCTTTCTTAAGTCAAACCTCATTTTGTTGTTTCTACCTCCACAAACTACTATGCTGATGTAAAGAGTGCTTACCCTAGGTCAAACATTGAAAAATGGATAAAAATGAAAGATAAATTGAAAATTACTACAACTTACCACTCATATCTCATTTCCATGATGAACTAAATTCATTTTGTACTCATATCATACAAAGAGAATCAAATGCTTGATTAAAGGTCCTACAAGTGTTAGTACTCATAGAACAAATGAACATAAACATGAACAAACACACATATAAATTTGATGCATTGCTAACACGAATCTTGATTGATAATATGTTAGAAAACAATGATATAGTAAGAGGGTGGTGAATCAATATATCCAACAAATTTTATTCAATTCAACTTAAAAAAAATTCTTAATACCATAAACAGATAAATTATCAAATTCAACTCACAATCACAATCACATAACCATAACACTAGATTTATGTGGAAAACCCTAGAAGGGATAAATCATGGTGATCAAGCTTCTTGGAGCTACTGTCCAAATCCAGCCTCGCAAATAAAATAAGATTTACAATAAATTTTATGGCTTTAACCAACAGAATTTTACAACTCCCTATAATCAATAGTTCACTTATAGAATGAGGCAACAACCCCAGTACAACATACTTGATGAAATCTACTTACTAATCACCACCATAACACTTATTCTCAACAAAATCTACTACCTTTGGCCCATTACCTTCTTCACTCACACATATACTATTTCCTTCATCTCACTTCATTTAGCACACTTCCTCACTCACACATATACTTCTACCTTCGACTCACTACTTCTGACACTCTACTTAACAACCTTGTTGGGATAATGTGTCTCAACCTTGCAATTATATTTAAAGTATTGTTGATACATAAGGTACTATTGATACATCGATAATGGGGGGCATAAGGGGTTTCCCCCTTGCGATGGGTTTGAGGGGATCATCCCCTTGGCTGGGGATTCAAGGGTAGCATGCCCCTATGGGGACTAGGGGCAGCGCCCCCAAAAGGAAAAAAATATTTATATTTTATTATTGTAAATCTGGACCGTTCATCATTAGGTCTTTTATGTAACAAATAATATTTTATTATCTTGACTTTCCCTAGAAGGCAACCCTATTTTATGAGGGCATTGTATTATGACTATGTATTGTGATGTATTCTGAGAATCTCATAGTGGTCGTGTTGCCTCTGGATCTCTGGTTGGTGATACTCCTATAAGAAGCTTGCTCTGCAAGTATATTTTAATCTTTTTGATTTCTAAATAATATATTAGGCGGATTTTGGAGTGTGGGGTTTCTCTCTTGAAAGGGTTTTCCCCAAGTAAATCACTGTGTTATGGTATGCATGATATTTATGTTTTTGTAACTGTTAAAGATCTGTAAATTTTTTGCATTGTCCTCCTCTCAACATTAGTAAAGGAAGTTGTTCCACTACCTTAGATTCCTTACAAACCTCTGCTACCTATTGGGACCATAAAATTTCTTCCATTTTCACTAGCCTCCAAATAATTTTCCCCAACCCCCACAGGATTTTTTTCTCATCAGTGCTCTGATAAATAAAAATCAGTGAGACTAGTATGACAAAATCCATTCCATAGTCCCAAAAAAATGGAATCTTGCATACAAATGTTCCCTTGGTCATAACAAAAGGCAATTTAGCTATGTGTTTCTGAGTTCCTTTCAGGCTTTATTTATATTTCTTCATTGCCATTTGTCATTTCATCATTCAACACCATTACCATGTCATGCATAGCCAAAATATAGTAGAGTTTCTTCTCTTATCATGGATAATTTCCCCTTATTGGAGGAATCATACACATATATTCCCAATCAATACATCATAGATTCCTTGAATTTGGACATTTTCTGCAGATCAGTGAGACATGAATTAGGTCACAACGATCTAAATATCTATACAATAATAAAGTTGCATGATTGGTAGGACAAATCCTATCATCCTACCGATGAGATTTCATTGGTGTAATCAAAATGGTGGGAGCGAATCCTTTTAAAACATACTGAGATCAAAAGTCACACCAATAAAAATCCCATCGGCAAGAGACACACATAATCCTGCTGATAAAATCAAAGGATTGTTATATCGGGGAGACAAACATCTTTGGCTCGAAACTCTTAAATCCCACCGATCTCATAAGTCAAGCCGATGGTGAAAATATTAGGGAAGGTCTCACCGATTCAGCCAAATGAACCAAGCAAAAGAAAGAGACATATCGGAAAGACATAAAGGATCGAATTGAAACTATTAGGTCTCTCCGATGAAGAGAGTCTCATCGATGAAACTGATTTCAGGGAGAGTCTCGCCGATCATTCCCAAGTAAACAAAGCAGTAAAAGGAAGCGCATCAAGAAGACTAAAGCACATTAGTGAAACATCTCATTCTCCTGGCGAGGGGTTATATCAACTCGATGGTGATAAATGAATGGCTTATACTTGTTGGTAAGACATAAGGCGATGAAAAACCATATCATTTGCACCTCGGTAGAACTTTTCAATCTTCTCTCCGAAGTAATTTAAGCTAAAGGAAAATAGAAAGGGTTATCGCATGGCGTCGGTGAAAACATCAAATAGTCTTGCCGATCATGAGAGGAAACTAAAAGGATATTTCCAATCAAAGATACATTTAGTTATGTCTTAGCAATAGATCAAAAGTGTATAAATGAAGATGCTGCCAAATAAGTAACACAATTCGGCCTAATATGAAAGGGGTCTCATCGATGAAATATTTTTTTGTCGCTCTGACAATTCAAATTTTGAGAAGACTATTGCATTCAATTATAGAGGCTAACAATAATGGCCACACAAAGGAAATCCATAAGAAATTCATAATAAAATAAGAATTTGAGAACAAAAAGAATTGTCAGGAACTGCAGCAAGTGAGCACGGGAGGCTAAGTAGAATTTAGGAAGCACAGTGAAATCGATAATTCGCAAGTAAGTCCACAAAAACTCTGCAATTCACAAATTCTAATTCAAAGGATTGAAAATGGAGGGCCTTAGTTTTGGAAAAACCAAGGTTAAAAAGAAACAAGGTGAGAGTAGTAAGAGCAAAATCAAAAAACAAAGGGTCCTGAAATGAGCGATGACCCAAAACCAATAGAGAGGAAGCTCAACCAGGACCTCATTGATCAATTGCCTGGCTCTAGGCCGAGGGCTAGGAGGTTCATGTAATTAAGGGCCGAGGTAGACAAATTTGAAGATAAATATAAATATATAGGTGATACTTGGACTTCCATCAGAGGATATGAATTGTTCCTGTTCCATTACCATCAAAGAAATAGGTTTGAACTAGTGTGTAATCCATGAAACCTTGATTTAGGGAAATTGACTGTGCCCAATGTGTTTGTAAATGTCAAACTGATGAAACTGTTGGCCAAACATTATAACCCTGACTTGAAGGCCATCTGTGATTTACAAGGAAAACCATTCATATATGTGTATAAGGCTACAATTCCAGAATTTTTTAACCTAAGTGGCCTATGTGATGAACGAATTGTGTATGAAAACTTGGAAAGGGAATATTCGAGAATGGAAACAACCTACAAAGGGTGGAGATCGCCATTGCATAAGCCCATAAAATATGGGAACCTCTTTCTGCTTGAAGATGATGATGGACCACCTTTTCATGTCGATATATTCAAACCATACTTAAAGTATACATACCTCTCAGTGTGTCAAGTGATAGGGTCCAAGGCTCCTGAATTCATGTCAATTGGACCAATGGTGATAGCGGCAGATGTTTAGTGCCATAATGCTAGACCATTTGATTATGCTGCTTACATTGCCAAGGAAATTGATGCAAGGTTGCAGGCTATCAAAAACGAATCACCTACATTGCATTTCAGACATTATTCCATCCTTATGCATTTGATATTATACTATGGCCAGGAAATGAAGATGTGGCTTGAAGAATTGAAAATTAAGCAATATAATAAGGAGGGCCAGCTTTTTCTGGTGCAACTATGGACTACTATTTGGGACAATAGGTTTCTAAATTCTAGCTATGTTGTTTTTGAGGAGCATTTTTTAAAAACATTGTATAGATTTTTCAATCACCCCTCTGACTTTTGAGTATTCCTTAAGTGATCAGATCAAAATATTTTTGAGGCCCAGAGATTTTGGTGGACCCATAACAGTTGAGCATAACTGGGCTGACTGGTATTGTATATTGATGATACCCTGATCAGGGTGTATGGTTTTGAGGATACACCTTTCCTCTTACCAAAAATAGTTCCAGATAGAATTGCATATTTGGAAATTGTTAGGCAACTGGAATATTCAAGTGTGATGAATTTAAGTTCCTATGAAAAATAGTCTTTTATGCCAAGTACTTTATGTTTTGGGGACTTTACTGTGTTGTCAAAGGAAGGGTATGATCAAATTTTAGATAAAATATCACAGTTCAATTTAAAAAGGGCTACACCACGAAAAGGGTTTGATCCAGATGAATACATTGATGCTGCCAGAAAGAAAGTGAATTTGGGTGGATATGTACACATACCTTACCCAAAGGATGATATAATTAGAAACATAGAGGAAATGGAGGCCGAATTGGCCATTGATGAATATAATAGAAGAATTGAACAACAACTGAGAGAAATAAAAGAGGTAGAAATGTTATCCTCCGGGGGTGATGAGGCCACTAATGGAAGGGAACATCAAAGTCATGATGACAGGATTTCTAAAACCAGAATTGAAAAATATAAACCATCCAACAGAGAACAGGAAGTTGATGAAAACTCTGATGTAGTTACTAGGCAGCTTGCTTATAAATCATTTGTCTCTAAAAAATGAATTTATAAGGTTATCTAAATTTAGGTTGTTCTTGTACAAGCAAAAGGGGAAATAGATAAGGAATTTTGTCACAGGCATCACACCTAAAAATGAAATTGAATTATTGAATACGTTGAAGAAGGATGTGGATAATGAAATCAAGAATATGACTCTAAAAAAGGGAAGAAAATTGTTGGAAGAGTCTGGTGTAAAGATCTTCCCCAGTTTGGATTTAAATTTAGCTCTTGTTTTTGACAGTTTCATGCATAATAATAACACTACTCACAAAATCAGCCCTGAAGGAGTTATAGAAGTGTATATCGGGTCCAAATTCAATCCAGATGAGAAGTCTCTCATTGTTTTGGGCTCTGTATCCTCCACATAAGAAATATATGATCATTGACACAAAAAGGGCATTTGGACACGTGATGACATTGAAGGTAGGTGAAGCTGATCCTATAGCTACTACGGATATTGGCATCAATTTGGCCAAGTTAAACAAAGAACAAATCCAAATGTTGATAAAAGAAAGGGACATGTACAAAAACAACAATGAAAGAGTATTAAGAGAAAATGAATTTCTAAAAGATGCTAAGTTATTGACACAGGGAGAAATTTCTTAGTCTAAAGGAAAAAAAGAGGAAGCATGCATGGCTAAGGAAAGATATGAAGCACTCTCTATGGTACTATAGAAAAGAGACGCTAATTTGATGATTTGGATGAACAAAATATGGTGAACTCATTCCCAAAGACATATTGCAGTTAAAGAGCATAAAAGAGTTAATGACCGAATCCAGGAAAGAATCCAAGAATATCAAAGTAAAGATCCTCTTGACAAAAAAATCATAACAGCTACTGAAGATCTTCAGAAAGAGCACAGGAAGTACCACAAT
This sequence comes from Sequoiadendron giganteum, assembly GCA_007115665.2. NCBI lineage: Eukaryota > Viridiplantae > Streptophyta > Pinopsida > Cupressales > Cupressaceae > Sequoiadendron > Sequoiadendron giganteum. Next base: position 341,205,813 of record CM021101.1, on the reverse strand, counting down.
GAACTTAAAGTAGATGCAAAGGAATTGGTTGATGTTGCAAAAGAAGGAGTTCCTGTGCTATTCAGAGAAGAAGGTGAGAAGAAGGACAAAGATGGATGGATAGAGGAGTGCAGGTTGATATTGTAGAAATATTTGGATACAACCAAAAATAAGATTCAACATTGGATGATACCTGTGAGCACCTGGAAAAGATGGTAATCATGGAGATAGTAGCAAGGAATACAGTATAATATGTTGATACCCATGGGAGACATGATTACTGTTGATGGTGAAAATGACACAAACAACGTTAAAACAAAATATTTCTACTCTATCTCTCTTGAAAAAGAAAGACAACATATAGTAGCCTAACTCCCAAGGTCCTGGTAGTTGGTTCTCAACTGTCTGGTGTCACTCAATCGGTTCATACAACTGTAATATTCAAGGGGCCTGTGCTGGTAACAAAGAATGCAAGCAATAACTCATTCTTTCCAAACTGTTTTAGTAAATCAAGGGGGTTTTAAACAAAAGAAAAAGATAGATCAAAGGGGTAAACCAGTAAGTATGAATCAAACTTATCTAGCATTCGGACATATAATTTCAACAGTGAATGTTTTCTAATAGATTGCAAAACCAAAGCATGACACAATTTACAGAATAAACTATACCATTGCATGCATCTAAGGTGCTTAATTTAATACCACTATTTGCATATCACAACTATCTCCAAGATTTCAAAAGAACACACATCCATTCATTGCCAAGGTCATAGATCAACAGACTTTAATAACTTCAATTCAATGATAATCTAACAAGATAATCCTTAAATCTGGTTTCTTCTAATGACTTTCATCACATAAGAAACTAGCACGCTTCAGCACAATCACTAGCATTTAGATAGATTATAACTTATCAGCCTTATCAAGTAAAACTCCATTCTAACACCATATTGCGTAAACTTGTAATTTTATTAATTGTAAAGTATCTAGTAACAATATATCTCAATAATCACTACAAAATTCTATCTCCTAATATCAGGTAAGCCAATTCTATTCTCAATTAGTCGACCCTTACAATATGATACCCAAAGGGTATTTATAGACATACAAAAATTCGAACTCCACTTCTATTTTGAGTCCTCCACCATTTTAGGAACTAAAATTCTCTTGGAAACTCAGATCAATTTGATCTTGAGTTCTTACATTAGACATTCAGTTAAACTGGAGAATAGAAAATAGAAGAGAAATAAGGTCATGTGCTTCAAAACTGTCAGTGTTGCATGCAACATGCAAAGAAGAAGAAAGTCATGCATGTAAGAGATTTATGCATGTGAAGTTGGATCTATAATGAACTCATCATAACTGGTGAAGACTTACTGTAACACATCTAATTCTAGCCCATCAACCTAGCTATCTTCAAACTTGATTCACTCTAATTCTGCTGCAGCAAACCCTTTCATATCTTTTATCTTTGTCAACTCTCTACTAGCAGCTTTTATCTCTTCTTTGACATCCATTAATCGATCTATCATCAAATCTTCTCCATTATCTCCTTTCTGCATGAGTCCTCTAAATCTTTCATCCCATTTCTCTTTTATTTGACTCAAAGACATGCCTTCCTTTGATAATACATTTACATCTACTATGATAGCAATAACCGCCTCCAACTCCTCCAACTACTCAATCAGATTATTAACAGCATCTTGGACCTCATTCCTATGTTTACACAAGAAATCTATTCTGAATCGGAGTATACGAGAGGTCTTCTCCACAAAATCCTTATTATCCTCCTCAAGTATTGATTGTTCAAGAAGAGTAGTCAAAGGCAATGTACTAACCTTCTCCAATTTCTGACTATACTCTTTATACTCCTCTTCTTGTTTCTTCTATGCTTCAATATATTGCTACATTTCTCTTATCAACTCTTCTGTCCCTTTATGAACCTCAAAACCTTCAACCAAAAATTCACCTACTTCCCGATTCAACTTGTCTACCCATCTGTCTACCATCTCTGCTTTGCCTCTTACTTGCACCAAATCATCTACCTCCTTTTTGCTTAACAAAATAGGAGTCTCAATGACCGTTACCTGTTGTGATCTCGGAGAGGAAACACTTTTCAAAAATGAATGCAATTGATCCAACTGAGCCTTAAGCTCATCTTTCTTCTATTTATCTTTTATCATTCTTGACTTGGTTGTTGAAGCCACCACATCAATTAGGTTCATCTGGTGATTCCTAGTGGGCCTTCACAAGTTGACAATACTCAACTAATAATCTGTTAACTGCATGTCCCCTACCTCCTTTTCTGTCATTGGCATGGCACACTCAGCAACAATCTCTCCTTTTTCCATGAGTCTGGAAGAGTGTAGGATTTTGGCCTTCTTTTTAGGCCTCTCTTGTTCAATCTCCTTCATCATATCCTCCCAATTGAGAGGTTGTGAAGGTGTTACTGTTCTTTTCTGCAGGTCCAATTTTAGCCAAGTGGGAGCACATGGAGCAGTAGTCATCATAGTGGAAGAGGAAGCAATAGTAATAGAAGGTGGCTGTACATGAACTTGGGGTTGAGAATCAACTCTTGATTTCTCTTGTTGTTCTTGCACTATATGCATCTGCACAAGCCTTTCAGCCTCTTCCCTATCCTTTTGTTCTTGTATCTTTTTATCTTCCTCTTCTTTCTTCAACCTCTCTTCCTCCAATCGATCTCTCTCCACCTTTTCCTTTCCAATCTTTCCTTTTCTATTCTTTCTTTCTCTAGAGCTTCCTTTTCCAGTTTCTCTTTGTCTAAAGCCTCTAGTCTTTCTCTCTCTAGTCTTTCTGCCTCTAAAGCCTTAAGTTTTTCTGCCTTTTCTTCTTCTTCTTGCTGCTTTTTAACCAGCTCTTCGGCATCTTTTTCCTTTCTTAACCTTTCTGCTTCTTCTTTTTGGTGAGCTTCCTCTGCAAGTTTTAACTTAGCAACCAAGATTTCTTTCTCCCTCCAGTTTCTCACCTTCTCTTCTTCAAGGTCATGAATCTTTTGTATTAGTTCCAACTTTTCATTCTCTTCTTTAACCTTGAGTTCATGTTCTTGTTGCCTTTTTTGTCTCTCTACTTCATCAGCTGCTACCATAGCTTCAATTTGTTTGGCTTTTAATTGTTGCTAGTGTAGTATAGCATTAGCTTGTGCCTTGGCATCAATTTCCTTTTGTTTCTCTAATGCTGCAGCCCTTGCATCAGAATCATTTTTCCCCTCTTCAAACAACATCCATTGATCTTCTTGTGTCAAAAACTGCTCAGTATCCTCCTCTAGAGGCACATTCTCTTGCATATCCTTCTCTAACATAGTCTCATCTGAATATGTCCCAACATCATGAATTTCCTTCTCCACTTCTTTTCCCTTTCCAGCTTCAGCCATACTATGAAGAGCTCCCTTTTGAACTTCTTTACTCTGCTTCTTTGCAAGTGGTACTTGTGCGGATGATTCACCTAATGTAGGTGTTGAAACAGTCGATCCCTTTTGAACATCCCCTTCTTGTGTTTCCTCTTCATCATCTACCGCCTCAAGTTCTATCTCTTCGATGTCTGGGGGAAAGAACTCCAAAGTCTCTTTAGGAGGTGTCTTGCTTTTGATCCTTTTGTATCCCTTACCCTTTTTAGGGGCTGTCCCTTGAGGAGTCTTGGTTCTTAACACCAACCAGTTAACACTTCGATCCAAGATTGTTCTTCCTATCTATTTAATATCAATAGTTTCTTCAGCATCCTAGTCAATTAGATCCAGGCTCTTAGTTCCTATGTTTAAAGCCTCATAAGATGGATCTAATACAATTCCATCATCCACCAATGCGTCAGGAATATCATTTTTAACTCCAAGTTCTACCATGAGTGAGATAGATAACCTCTCATAATTCTTTTTCCTCAAGTCATACTCATCTTGCCGGTCACTCCAGAAATATTCTAATAAATTAAAATGCTTGTCAAACACCGAAGGCAATAAAGCATACATCTTACCCTTCATATCAAAGTGCCTATGAGCTATGATTAAACCTAACTTCAACTATATCAGTTCACTACAGACCACCTTTGCTCCTACCAAGTGTTGACAGCCATACTCAACCAACTTAATGGGGAACTTGTGACATCCGATTTTATGCTTTATTCCAAACTGAGCATTAACTCTAAGAGCCTGATATACAAAATCTGTTAGCACTATCCTATTATTGCAACACCTTGGAAGCAGATGTGGATGGCCTTCAAAACTAGCTAACCTGAAATATGTAAATTTGGGGTATTGAATGTACCAACATCCCCATTCAGCAATAAATGCCATGGCTTCTTGACTCAACCTATACCCTGCATCTCCATTTAATTAGTTAATGACTACATATATAAATGCATCATTGACTCTTCTGAATTGAGTCTTAGAAACTTGCAGAGACAACTAATCATAGTGCTCCAACACTTTCTTCTGTCCATCAAAGACTCCCATTATCCCTACTCAGTTTAAACCTGGAAAGATACCCAACCTTGCTGCTGCATACACAATATAAGAGGTCATAAAGAAACACTTAGTCTACCTGATGCTGGTCAGTTGATCATGAATAGCACTTGACACAATCATTAGCCAATCAAACTACTGGGCTCCATTTAAGATTGTCTGGATGAAAGGAAACATCCACTCCTTGAAACGAAATGTATCTCTCTTCCCAAAAACCCTAGACAACATCATTATTAAATCGGATACCTCTTTGTAGAAATCTGCCCTCTTTGGCTGGTCTGCAAGCTTGCTTAGAGATTTCTTCTTTGTCTTCAACCACTTTTTGTTCAAATGAGATTTATTGGATTCTTTATACTTACTATATTTCTCCAAGGCCTCTACCTAATCCAACTGCACCAAGTTCTTAGGATCTGGGACATTAAATATATTTTGAAATGCTTGAGGAGTAAGATCAATAATCACATTGTTTTGTGAATCCATGCATTGTCTAGTCGCATGATTGTAGGCACTAGCTGCTGTCAAGATCAACTCTGGGCACTGGATTGACAGAGGAAACATAGTAATATGGGCCAAGCCGGAATCAACAATTCTTTGTGTTCTTCCTATTACATCCACCCTTTCCGCAAAGGTTTCTGCATATAGCTCTTCAAAATTGTACTGGCCCAAATTGGTATTGGTGATGTCCGACCAATCTGATTTTACTTTGCTAACTTTTTTAATAGGATTCCTATGATTATACCTCAAGGTATAAGGCAATTGTTCAGGCTTGATTTTCTTTGGTTTAGGTGCTACCTTTGATGTCCCTATAGGCCGGTTTATTTGAGAAGCTTCTCCTGATGTTCCTGACATCTTCTTAGATTTCCTGCAACAAAATTTCTAGTTAGATCCTTGAATAAATATCTCAAAAATATATCTTTAAAATCATACCTTTCCAACACACATCAAAGGCAGAACCAAGCAAAAAACATCTTAAATAATCTTCTTCTACAACACTACCAGGCTCGGAGTCAGAATTGGAATGGACACTCTACTAATAAGAAGTGGGCTTGGAGTCAGAACTGAAATAGTGATCGAAACTGGAACCGGAATTGAAACTGATTCGGTTTCCTTCAGATTTTTTGTTTTCATTTTCGGGTTCAGTTTCGCTCCCGCTTCCGGCACGTAAACATTTTTATAAAGTAAAGATCCTTACTATAAGCGAAGTCAGAGACAGGGTGGAAGATGGAATTGACACTAAACATAAAAACACATCCAAAACTCCAAATCAATTCCGATCCCACTTCCGGCTATATTGACCATGATGTCATCAAAGATTTTCACAATTTGATGCATAACTCCATGATTAAAACTAAGCTCATATTTAAATGAAAAGAGGCTTTAAAATATATCATAAAAGACTATACTCATATGACCATGGGGAACGACTATATTTTAGGGCATCATATTTTAATCTTTTAAATGTGATCACATAAACACATGAAACCCTAATCTAGAAAACACGATAAAACTAGGGCACGGATTTAACCCTTGCTAATTTAACCTAACGAATGTGCAATGAAACCTAAGTAAAACAATAGATCTTATAAACCCTAAACTACTGCAAAACATGAATTTAATCTACCTCACTGTGAAAACCCCAATTAAAACTACACATTTAAAAACCTAACCTAGCACGATGTGATCACAACAAAACGTGAAAGCGACCGTGCCCTAACTCACTATAAAACATAATTTAATCTAGAAATGCAAGCACAAAAACAAGAACAACAAACAAAAAGAAAGAACATGAAGAAAAATGAACATGCAAACTTAAAAAAAAATGATCCTGTTCAAAGATCAAAACAATCAATCAAACCAACACAACAGAAAACATGAAAGCAAACAAAAGAAAAGGTCGAGAGTAAGAACCCTACCTTGAACACAAAAAGTCGACTAACCTTCTGAATCGATTCGCAAGCAATAATCTCCTCCTTCAATCGATTCACCCAAATGAACTCCACAACTGTTCTTCCTTGCTCTTCAATCTCTTAATAATGATAATAATGATACATTTAATCCTTAATGAAGGTTAAAAATGAGAATTTCTACCTACGCAGGCAGTTGCCATTAATGCATTAAATGCAATTGGGTGGAGTCGAAACTAAAAGATAACCAACACTTCACTACAATGCGACTTCAGTCAAAAAGTCAACGAGCCAGAAGCGGTGGGGGCGGAATCGGAATGGAATCTAATTCAGAAACTTAAGAAATTTCCATAACTTCGTTCCCGTTCCGGGTCCGGGTCCGCCAACAAATCACAAAATGAAACCAAACACAAAAAATAAAACAAAAGACCGACATAATAAAAACTTAACACAAGGACTAGACTAAAACAAAAAGTTGAAAAAGCGGAGGCGGAGACGGGATGAATTTTGATTTATGCAATTTTCAATAAACATCAACTTAACATCCATTCCGGTTCCAGCTCCGATAAAGACAAAACAAAAGGGGAAAAAGAAAGACTGTCAGGATGAGGATTGGATCAAGCTTTAAAAGAAGTTTCAGAACTCGATTTGGTTCCGGCTCTGATTCTGACAGACTAAACCAAATAAAACAAAGTGTTGGGAGCAAAAGACTCTAGATTTTGTTTGAAAGAACAACAAAAGATTAAAAAAACAACAAAGGGGGACCCATTTGACCAAGGAAAAAGATGGGGTGGTTATGCAAGGCATAACAATTACCTAGATCATAGGACTAGAATTCATTTGTGGCTAACTAGAGCCTAATTTTTATGTTTTATCGTTGTTTGTTTCAAAAGACTCTTATGAAGAGGTGTTTCCTCTTCATAATATTGATATTTATGTTGAACTCTTGATGGTTGAGGAAGACCATTAGAACATGTTGATAGGATAGATAGATAGTAGAAAGTTTCCATAATGTTTACATTTCAAAAGATTATGTTGCAAGCATAATTTTGAGGAAATCAATGAAAGATCTCTGATTCGGTGGTTCCATTTTGGTATCTATTATTTGTTGAAGTTATTCAATTATATGATTGTCTCCAACTTAATCTTTCCTAGTTATTTAAGTTGATATATCAAGTATTTATTCAATTTGTCAATACACATTTTTTGTACTTGTGTGATGTGATTATTTGGTTTCTTTAAAGAAGAATTAAATTCGTTTTTGGTTAATCACAGTAATTTGGAAGTGTCAATTGGATCAGTAAGAAGAATCATATAATTAGGATTGATATTCTATCTCCAGTAGGGTTTGTCAATCACTTTCTTGCATGTTTATATAAGTTATAAACTAATATTTGTACGCCAAACAATTAGAATTTCTGCCAAATAGAATCCATTCATCATAGATTTTCATTTGACTCAGTTTTATCCAACAAGGCACTGGTCTCACACATTTTATTAATTTAGTTTCATTAAATTAATTTTAGAACTTCACATCTATTAACTAAACATATTGAATTATACCTTGATATTGCTTGTACAATTTATACCAAATTAAGATCACATCTCTCCATTGTCAAATTTCCATTGTGGATAGATTGATCAAGTAGGAATCATAGTTAAAATATACATCATTTACATAGGTACACCTGCCTAGGTTTAGCAGAGCTTAAAGAGTAGAAGGTTCAATCACATTAATTGGCCTTGTACATTAGCCAGAAATATGTCAAGAGCTTGACAACCTCTTTTGGTTCAAACCTATGTTTTTGAGACCTAACAGTTTGGTGACTCTTTTGGGGAGTAAAAATTGAATCCAAGCCTTCATCATAGAGTCAATGCCTTGCAGAAGACTCCGCTGGGAACAAGGAACTACATAATTTTCTCACTTCTCTAAAAAAGTGAGCGGTGACTCTGAAAAAGACAAGTGCATTAAAAAGACCGATAAAATAAAAGTATACATCAAAACCCACCCTAGAATTCAAACCATCAAAATAGCTCATAACATGCAAGGAAGAAGGTATTTGTATAAGGATGGTCCTAATGACAAGAGTAAATGGGCACACAAGAATGATAAGGGCAAGAAGGTGCCTGATGACATGTTCTTAACAAATAAAGACAAAACAAAAAAGGCACACCTTGAGACATATAATTGCTTGACACATTAACAAATGAAAATAGCTTAGCTAGAGAGACTCGTACTCCAAAAGAAAAGAGGAATCCTTTCTATCAGCTAGATCAAAAGGGATAGGAGGAATTCATGGCTAGATTTGAGGCTAAAAGAGATAGGAGACAACATGAACATGATCAGAAAATGATAGTACTCGAAGGGAATCAAAATGAACTTGGTAATGATGTAGCCTTTGAAGAAAAATATGAATTCATGACTTAGGATAAAATAAATGCACAATTGGAATATGAAAGACAAGAAGTGAAAAAGAACAAGGGAAGAATATGAGCAAAGGCTCCAAGCAATAAAAGAGCTTTAGGAATTGAAGCTCCAAAAGGCCCAAATTAATGCTTAGATGGCTAAAATCCTTAAATATGTACCACCTCATAGGAAAGGGAATAATAATGTAGGACCTTCAAATCCCCCATAAACACAACAAAATCAGTCAAAGAATCAATATAGAACTCAAAATATTCCACTTAAGAATCCACCATAACATCCAAACACTCACCCACCTCATGGCCAACAATATGTGACACCACCCCAAATACAATACAAAAATACATTATATCAAAACCAACATCCTCAAAATCCACCTCCTCCACCATACACAACCATGATCAAACAATTCGATTTGGCAGGATTTTATTTATATCCCTACCCTATGGATAACAGTTGGAGAGGTTTGGTCCCAAAGTTCACAGGAAGTAGTGTAGTCACTATTGAGGAACACTTGAGGAGTTTTAATGATTTTATCCAGGACCTGGATATGCAGTATGAGGATATACAGATGAGGTTGTTCATGATGTCATTGACCGGGGAAGCTGGAGATTGGTTTAATAGTTTACCAATAGCCTCTATAGATTCCATTCAAGAGTTTCAAGGTTAGTTTCTTGAACAATATGGGAACTAGTGTGCACCAGAGTTTGCCTTGCATGAACTCATAAGTATCCAAAAACATCAAAATGAGTTAGTCTATGACTTCAACAGGAAGTTCTCCAAATTATAGAACAAGATACCACTAGGGTCTAAGTTGGCATATCCTACAAAATTGAGCATTTATTTGAAATAATTTGATCCAAATATTGGATATGAGCTTAGAAATAGGTACCCCAGAGATTTAGCTAAGGCTCAAAAGATAGCATTAACCATTGAAAATAACATAAAGGCTGTGGGGATGGATAATAAGAGAGATAATCCTAGGGTTCCCCAACCCTTCAATAATCCTCAACATAGGCAAGAAAATACATACAAGAATGAAAGGCCTAGGCTTCATGATATGCCTTATAATAAAAATTGGAAGGATGGAAAGCTTGTGATGGATAAGCCTAAAAATAAGAAGACACTTGATCCTTTAAAGAAGAGAGGGGCATATATGGTGAACAATAATCCTTGGTGTCAAATTTGTGACTTGCCACATTCCCCTGACTATTGTATTGTAGCTCAATCAATCTAAGAAGAGGAGATTCCAGTGGACAATAATGAAGAAGATCACACAATTTATTTGACTTCCCACACCCTTCATCCCATTGAGCAGGGATATTCATCTTCAGAGGAAGGAGGCTATGAGCACGATGTTGACCACCAAAGGCACAATATCCATATGGCAGAGCAACAAGTTTTTTCTGATCATGAAGAAAGAAATGAGGAAAAATATTCTCCTAGTGCACCATATTAGCTAGGTAGTGTAATATAAGGAGACTAACTATGGAGGAATTTAAGAAATTAACCATCGCTGTAGTAGAATAGGCTAAAAGAAAATATTGGTTAACAAATAGAACAATAAATGAAAATGAAGGTGTTCCAAGAGGAATATTTGTGGAAGATAAGAAAGCACCACATGGAGCTTTAAAAAAGACAAAAAACAAACAACCTGATAAGAATGAACAAAAGCATGTTCATAAGGAGGAAAACAAAGAGTTGCATAAGGACAAACAAAAATTTGATCAAACAAGCAAAAAAGAGAAAGAAGACAACAAAGGAGAATCATTGGAGCAAAAGAAAATGATCAGAACATAAGGTGCCTCTTTTTATTTCACACAAGCTTTATCTCAGGTAAAGATGTCTGCCCCATTACTGGAAATGATGAAGATTAAAGTGTATAGGGATAGTGCTATTTAGTTAATATCTAATGGGAATGATAAAAACACAAATCTTGAGAACAAAGGGAACACTAAGATCAGTAATAAGCATGAATAAGTAAAAGTCCCCGAGGTTTGTTTAGGTGATGCATTGATAAGCCCTCCACAAGTTGATCCATTTTTCACTACAATGCTCATAAATAACTGAGCATTGAATTTTTTTATCTATTAATGTGCAAAAACTAACTAAAGAATGCAAGATAAAAACTACACTAAACCACCTCAAGATTAGGCTACGTTAACACAAGCAAAGGAAAGATAAAATGATCAAAGTAGATATACCTTTCTTCGTGTTGATCCTTGGTTGGCCCTTTGATGATTGATAATATGTGTGCTCCTTAGATGATAGCTTGAAAATTATGGTGGTAGATGGGTGAATGAAAGTAGGTGAATGCAACAATGAATTCTAGATGCAAATACTAAGAGATGGCAATAAATGACTATGATAGCTCAAATAACTTGGAGGCATAAGTTTTGCATGCATGTAATGACTAACTCAATTAATGAGAAGAGGGGGGTATTTATAGAAGATATTGAATTATCTAGAGAATTCAACGGTCCAGATTAAACCACCATGGCCAAGATGGAGGGCTATGGTGAGTTGAGGACTCACAAGCCCTCACATATTGACATGTGGTAGGTGAGTTGTCCAAAGGACAAGGTGAGATGGAAAAGGGTACAAATGACATGGAAGAGGCCATGTGGTCCCAAGGTACTTGCAAGTACCTTGGGATGGGAGAGAATTTCCCCAAAAAGTTATTCCTTGGCCTCATATGGGGCTGAAAGTGACAAGTGATGACTTTTAGAAAGTCATCCCTTGTCAACATGGGGAATGGGAAAGGCTTTGAAGAAATAAAAGTGTATTTTTAATTCACTTTTTGGGAGAGACCAAAGGGTAAAACAAGATTCCTCTAAAAGAGGTCTTTGTCCCTTGGGTATGATGTGACACATGAGATGTCATGGGGAAGGAAAATGCATGGGGGAAATAAGTGAATTTTTAATTCACATGGGGAAGAGGTCAACCCAAAAAAGGTAAGTACAAGGAAGGTTGACTTAAGGACATGTCAAAAGGGGTAAGTGATTAGGATTAGGATTGTGCAAATAGGTGATTAGATTAATTAATGATGATTAGAGGGAAGTGGATAGATATGGAGGATGTTGACAAGGAGAGAGAAATAATGAATTAAAAATTGAAAAGAATAACTGACTAAATTAAATAAATTGATTGCATTTATTTAATTTAGAGATGAAGTGGTAAAAGATAAAGTATTTATTTAAATAATTTTGGGAACCTTAGGGAAAGGGGTTAATGTTATTTAAATATGTCATTTAATTAATAAGATAGATTAGACGAATAAATGATGGGATTATGAACATATGGAAGTGGTCAAATTTAGGTGTCTACATTTTCCCCCTCTTTGAGATGGTGTTATGAAGTAGCATCATTTCAAAGAATATTAAAATATAGCACTTAGAAAAAGATGGTTAGATTAATGAAGATGCCCTAGTCATTAAGGAGTGACTAGGAGGAAAGATGATGGGAGTGAAGATGAATATTAAGGATTAGGATTCCCCCTCGAAAGGACATGCAGGTTTAAGAGAACACGGGTGTTCTCTCGAAATGGATGAGATGATGCAAGAGTAGATGGGGAAGAGAATGCAAAATGATGGATGAGAGAGGATGATGATACAAGGAGATAAAGGTAAACACAAATGGATTCCAAGAAAATAGGATGTTGCCCTAGTCAAGCTACAAGCCAGGATGGACTGATGGTGGATGGAGTGTTGTTGATTAGGGAACGATACATCCCAGAACAACACAAGGATAGGAAAATATACATCCTGATAAGAGTGTTGTTGATGAGGGAAGGATACATCCCAGAAAAACACAAGGATAGGGAAGGATACATCTTGCAGATGAGGATGATGATAGTGTTGATGAAGGAAGGATACATCCTAGAACAACACAAGGATAGGGAAGGATACATCCTATGGATGAGGATGATGATAGTGTTGATGAGGGAAGGATACATCCCAAAACAACACAAGGATAGGGAAGGATACATCCCAATGAGAGTGTTTTTGATGAAGGAATGATACATCCTAGAACAACACAAGGATAGGGAAGGATACAACTCACTAGTGATGATGATGATGATGATGATGATGATTGGTTCAAGGCTTGTAGCAAAGCTGGGAACAAGACCAAAGAGGGGATTAGATGATTTGTGCTAGATGGAATGGATGAGGATTGGATGGATATGTGATATGGTTTAAATGAATGAAGATGATGGAGGTAAAGATGTAATGCAATGGAAGATGCAAGTTGCCATTTTTGGAGCACTATTTTTTTTCTATAGCATAAGACTCCAGGTACCATGGTATGTAGAACCAATGCAGAGTAATGCCAAATGCATAAACAAATCGGGCCAGGTATTGGGTTAACCACAAGAAAAAAAGGATGCCCCAATATAACAGAAGACCACAGGGGTCTTGGTGGGTACTACGTGGGTCAACCAAGAAGACAACAAGAAAAATAAAAATCAAGATATGCCCCTATGTGAACTAGTAAAAACACACCATAATATGATAGATCATGGTGGTCTTGACAAGTGATGATGAGGGAGCTCGAATGATAAACAAAAACTAAAAGCATAAAAATATTACAATCAATTTGAAAACATCCTTTGCCATAGGATCAAGATGATGGATGGAGTTGATGTGGTCTGTTAGGAAGGATACATCCCATTGAGACCAAAGATGGAGGATAGATTGGTTGATCAACATGACACAGGATATTTAAAACCGATTGAACCTCATGATACGAATGAATTTTTTTTTGGAAGTACCAGCAATGATAGGGGTATACTTGACGACACGACAAGATGAAAAGACAACAAGACAACATGATTGAGACACCCTAAAGACCTAGGGGATTGGGGGTGATCAAAGATCAGCCTTGCCTACATGAAATCACAAAGCCCTCATAGTTCGATAAAAGACCATGGATAAAAGTGAAAAGAGGAGAATGGAGACCTCGATGGACAAATGCAGATGGGATGGAACAATGCCCTAGGGGTGGATCAAATGATTTACCTTTCCCATGTGAATGCACAGGAGCAACGTAGTTCGACACAAGGCCAAAGATAGATGATGGAAGATGACAAGACAGACAGAACCCCAACGGTAGATCAAATGATCGACCTTGCCTATGTGAAAGCGCAGGGGCAACGTAGTTCAACAAAAGACCAATGACTGAGGATGGAAGGGATGATGAGATGACCATGAGAAATGGAGAAACGATGATGAAGATGATATGGTGAGCTAGGATAGGCCGTGCGAATAGGATGGTTGATATGTTGGATGTGGGTTATGTGAAGCTTAGGGAGGGAATAGTTATCTAGATCATCAGAAGATGAATTGGGAGGATGAAACAATGTATAGATGAATGATGAAGATTGAGAGGATATTAGAAAGATGTGATAAAAGACATGAGGGATGATAATGATGTGAATAGCATTGGATTGCATGGGGATAGCCTATAGCGAGATACCAATGACAAGGGATTATGAGATAGGAGGAAAATAGAGGTAAATGGATGGATGAATAAAGATGGGGAGATAGAAAGATGTTAGGAGGGATGGATAGAGGGATAAGGATTTGGAAGGATGGGATGGATTATTGGATGGAAAAAATGGATGGGGGAGATAAGGATGAGAAGGATTTTATAGGACTGATGGAGAGATAGGAAGATAAGGATGGGGATATGGAAGGGGTCTCTTGGATGGATAAAGGGATGAGGAGATAAGGATGGGGAGATGGAAAGGATTACTTGGAGGGATGGATGGACGATGTATCCAAGGACTCTGTCACAAATAAGGAGATTCCCCCACTCTAGATGTGTCATGTGTGATGAGGCAAGAGGGATAGTAGGATGGGTGGACAAGGGAGTGAGATGGACATAGATAGGAGATATGGGTGAGGGAGGGATATGGGTGTTGGCATGATGGATGGATGATGAAGGCTATAAAGACAAATGAACAAGGGGAATTTATGCCAAGAGATGTACAAAGAATGTATATAGATGTGCCCCTATCGACATCAAGATCACAAGGAAGATGGAGGGACTAGATACAAATGGGATATGATGGAAAGGATGTGGAAGATAGGAATATGTAGGAGATGGAGGAAGGGGATGCATAAGTGGATGTTGCCCCCAATCATGGAAATAGACTGGGGGATTTATATATAATGGCTATTTGCCAAGTTTTTATCATGGTAATTATCCAAGGTGCTTGTTTGCCAAGTTTTCACCATTGGACGAATTATTTTCTATTTTCTATTTCTTTTTTTATTTTTTTTTGTTTTTCTTGATTTTTTGGAATTTTCTAAATTTTTAGACAAAAATACAGATGAAGATGGAGGAGGATATAGGTTTAGAAGACATATGATAAAGCGGATGGATGAAGGATTCAAGCATCAATTTCCATATGAGGTAATAAGAGCCCATGTGTAAAGTGACTATTGGATGTTGGTACAACCTTAGTAGAATGGATGGATTATGCAAGGGAATGGATCAAAGGGATTGGATGGGGGAGATATGGGGGATAGAGGATGGGGTGTTGGAAAGTGTGGATGGAATGAGGGAGGGGATGTGTGATTCAGGAAGGTGTTCAAGACCAAAATTGACACATGTGGTGGATGTAAAGTGATAGGAGGGTTGATGGATGGAGAATGTGGCGATAATGGAGGCATTGGGATAGTGAATTTTGGGATATGTGGACCCAAAAAAGATTTAGGAGATGGAGGATACAAATTATTAACTTTGGGATAAGAAACTTTGGATGTATTTAGGGTTTTCTCATTTGAAGGCATGGCCTCTTTTTTCTTCAAGATCCACATGGCTTTGATCTTTGCTTTGATGGGCCTTTGTGGCCGATGGGTATGATTCTGATTTTGGATTTGATTTTTCTTTTTATCAACATGTCTTTTGAAGGGGACATGAGGA
Source organism: Sequoiadendron giganteum (assembly GCA_007115665.2). Taxonomy (NCBI): domain Eukaryota; kingdom Viridiplantae; phylum Streptophyta; class Pinopsida; order Cupressales; family Cupressaceae; genus Sequoiadendron; species Sequoiadendron giganteum. The sequence continues at coordinate 341,190,105 of CM021101.1, read as the reverse complement.
GCTTTAGATTAATGTAGATGTTTGGATTTATACATTTTTTCTTTCGCATCCAAAGTTATTTTAGTAGCAATAGGATGGGTATGGGGATATGGATGATGTGGAGAGGACGTGGATGGAGTGACATAAGTAGGTGTTTGATGAGGATGTGTGGATGGAGGATGCGAGATAGCATGCATGGTGGGGTGCCTTTGTTGATCTTGATTAGGAGTTATGATGTTAGGATTTCGATCTTTTGAACTAGGGATACGTGGTGGATGGATGAAAGGATGAATAGGATGAGATGGAGGAGGTGATTTTGGGATATAAGGGCCCAAAATGGATGTTGCAGGAGATGTAGGATGAGTAATGGTGGATGGAGGGACATAAGGACCCAAAATGGATTTAGAGGATGAAGGAGGAAGATAGACGGTTGTTTTGAGGGAATATGATTGAGGAGGGGGGATGGCGACAAATGATTTGGTGGATCGGTGAGAAGTACCTCTTGTGTGTGTAGATGAAGATCATTTAGGATGTATAGAGGTTGTACCAACATCTTTGGAGTGTGAGTCTTGGGAGATATATCCAATATCGAGTGTGCCTAGATGTTCTTTGACTTGGATGGGCTCTAAAGTACCTTTCTCATGAAGGCCTAAACCTTTCCTTGATAGTTCATGTGCTTGAGCATGTGATCTATGGTAGGATTCTTATTCTTTTGGAAGCATGATGCAAGTGCATTATTAGGTGAAGGAGGATGGGTGGTGCATATACTTTGTTTCTCTTCTGCAAGGAGACCACCATTGATGAGTGTAATGTTGCCAAGGTGATATAAAAGTGATGTTGGGGTGACAAGGTTAGGAAGAGATGGTGGATCATGGATGGAGACGAGGGGATAACAACATCAGGAGGAATGAGTGGACTAGGATTAGATGTGGGGATGGGACTAGATGGAGGACTAGGAGTGGTTAGAGGACTAGGTGGGTTATGATTATATGGAGGATTAAGATATAATGAGGTGAAGGGGGGAGTGATGCAAGAGGATGTAAATGATGAATTAAGATAAGGAAATGTAGATGTTGGATTAAGTTGGGGAGATTGGGAGGGTGAGTAATAGTAGGATGATGATGATGGATTGGGACAAGAGGACATTGATGGAGGATTAGGATGGAAATATGTGGAATTAATGTAAGGATATTGGGATGGGGGATTGTGATAGGAAGGTGTGGATGTTGGATTAGAACAAGAAGATTGAGGTGGTGAACTACCATAGGAAGACATGTATGGTGGGTTGGCATAAAAGGATATGGATGATGGATTAGGATAGGAAGATTGAGAGGGTGGATTAGGATAAGAGGAATATTGGGATGGTAGAGTATGGTAGGAATGCGTGAGTGTTAGATTAGGATGGGAAGATTGGGATGTGGGATTAAGGTAGAGGTATTGGGATTGTTGATGATGATAAGGAGAGGAGGATATGGATGTTGGGTAGGATAAAGGTTGAAAGGGAGGACATGATGAATATGTCGATGGTGAGGATGTTGGATATCCGTTATCAAGGGTAGCATAGGGGTTGTTATTAGATGAAGATGAAGGCATGGTGGGATAGTTCAAAGAAGTAGTGGCATTTTGGGAGGCAATTGGAGAGAGCTTGCTAGCAATGATAGTCAAGGGGACCTATATAACACTCTTTGTGATCAAACAAAATTTTGTTATCATCATCAACGTAGTTAGGATTCCCCTTGACTAATATTATTGGTCATGTGAGAGGGGGATAAGGATTCATGATGGCTACAAAATGTATATGAATTGAGAAGATGGAGGGGACTAGACGATGGAACGATAAATAGGATGGATTGGAAGAAGTTTTAAGTGGACTAAAACTCAAGTTGGGATATTGGATTAAGCTTAGATTTGGATGATGGGATGTGATAGGATCAGATAAGAGTATGAAATAGATACCTAGAACAGGAGAGCAAATGTTCACAATGGGGAAAAAAATACCTAGAACAGATGAATGGATAGTCGAAATGAGGGAACAACACTTAAAATGGGTAGATAGATATTCGAAATGGTTGAACTAATACTTGAAGTAAGAGAACGACATTCAGAATGGGAAAATAGGTTGTTAGAATAGGTGAACGACTTCCTAGAACAAGCGAACAATTGGTCGGAAAGAGGGAACAATTGCTCAGAACGAGCAAATGGATACTCAGAATAAATGGGCGGATGGTTGGGATGAGTAAAATGGTACTCGAGATAAGGGAACAACACTCAAAATGGGGAAATAGGTTGTCAAAATGGGTGAACGACTTCTCGAAATGGGTGGAAAGCTGGTCAGAAAGAGGGAATGATTGCTCAGAACAAGCAATTGGATACTCAGAATGGATGGACAGATGGTCAAGAGAAGTAAACAGGGACTTCAAACAAGGGAACAACACTCAAAATGGGGAAACAGGTTGCTAGAACGGGCGAATGGCTTCCCAGAACAAGTGGATAGTTGGTTGGAAAGAGGGAATTATTGCTTAGAACGAGCAAATGGATACTTGGAATAGATGGAAGGATTGTCAAGATGAGTAAACGGGTACTCCGAACAAGGGAACAACACTCAAAATGGGAAAATAGATTATCAGAATGGGTGAACAACTTCTCAAAATGGGTGAACAACTGATGAATGAAGGTTAAAAAAGGTTGTTTGGAAGGTTAGGGCTGCCCCTTTAGGGAAAGGTAGCTTCTTTGGAGGGAAAGGCCGTCCCTTTAAAGGGAAAGGACACCCAAATCAAGAATGATGAGAAACATGTCCCAAAAATGGCTAAACGGGGTCTTAAAAAAAGGTTGTTTCACCTCTCTTTGAGGGCAGGGTCACCCCTTTGGAGGGAAAGGCTACCCCTTTGAAGGGAAATGCAACCCAAGATAAGAATGATGAGGAATAAGTTAAAAAATGGCTGAATGGGGTCTTGAAAAAGGTTGTTTCACCTCCATTTGAGGGTAAGGCTACCCCTTTGGAGGGAAAGGCCACCCCTTTGAAGGGAAAGGCCACCCCTTTGGAGGGCAAGGCTGCCCAAGTCAAGAATGATGAGGAATAGGTCTGAAAAATGGTCGAACAATGTCTCGAAAAAGGTTGTTTCACCTCTATTTGAGGGTAGGGCCACCCCTTTGGAGGGAAAAGATGCCCCTTTGGATGGAAAGGCTGCCCAAGATAAGGGAGATGAAGAACATGTCCAAAAAACAATCGAACAGACCCAAACAATGTCCCAGATAAAGTTGACTTCTAGAACGGGTAGTTGGATTTGTAAAATAAGAAAAAACCCACTCAAAATGAGTGAACAGATGTAGGAGGCTGTGGAACAATGCTCAGAATGAGAAAATGAGTTCTCAGAATAGGTGAATAGCTTCTCGAAGCAGGATCATGTTAAAGCTCAGATTTGGGTTGGATGAGAGCTCAGATTAAGATTAGATTAAAACTCAGATTAGGATGATGGGATTAAGGCTCAGATTGGGATTGGATTGGAGGATATGATAGGATTGATTTGAAACCAAGTTCAAAGGTTTTAACTAGAGGGCATAAGGTGTTGACAATCATATTTTTGCCAAATTTGACAGTTTTCAAAAATTGTCAAATTTTGCCATTTTAGAAAACTTCATAGGCATACCTTTCAGAGTCCAATTTTTTCCCCAAAAAATACCCAATACTAAGATAGGATGAATTTCCAACTAACATCCCAAATCTCAGACATGCATTCTAAGTTATTAATGAAAATGATTTTTCAAAAATTGAAAAAAAACACAATTTCAATTTTGAGGGTCAAGATGAAAGTTTGAGGTCCCAGAAATGTGTCGAAATAGGGTCTAAAAGAGTGAAGGTTGTTGGAAATCCACATGTCACCTCATAACGCAACCACCCATAAAATTTCAGCCAAAATCCACATTCGAGTCAAAAGTTATGGCCTTTGGAAGTTTCGGCATAAAAATCAAAACCCTCAAAATGAAGTCTAGATGATTGGGATGGATGATTTGATGATAAATATGGACTCTAATGATGTTCTAAGAAGCACCTATGTGGTTTGATAAATGAAACGATGAATTTCAAAAAATGTTGATGGATGCTTGGAACGGGGAAACGACCCCTCAAAACGGGTGATCGGATATTCAGAATGGATGGAAAAATGGTTGGCTTGGGTAAACAGGTACCTTTGGATGAGGGAATAGTGCTTAGAATGAGAAAACAGGTTCCCGAAACAAGGTAACAACTAATGACCAGAGGCTGAAAAAGGTTGTTTCGGAGGGCAGGGCCACCCGTTTAAGTCAAGGCCACCCAAACTCAGGTCAAGGTCGCCCCTTGAGGTCAAGGCCACCCAAACTCAGGTTAGGGCCACCTAAACAAGAAGGACTTAGCCAAATTTTGGTTTAAATAGGTTAAACAACAGTTGAAATAGGGGGACAGGGCCACCCCTTTAGGTCAAGGCCACCTAAACAGAGGTCAGGGCTACCCTTAAAGGACAAGGCTGCCTCTATACAATGGTTTGATCCTAACTTAGTAAAAAATAGTGATGAAAAAGGATGGAAAACAACAAGTAAAAGGTCAAAACTGACTAACAAGTACTGGTTTTTCACAATAAGACACTTCAAGAAACACAAGCCTAATTTTAGTGTTAAGGTATGGCCAACACGGTCCTCTATGTAGGCTTAACAAGTTTTCTAGTGGTGTCCCTGATATACGCAAGGTACGTGGGGCCCAAACTGTGAACACCAATCCGTCATAAGCGTGAGTCGGGACTAGCTAGTGAGAGACTGTGAACTCAGACCAACTCTTCACGTCTATCTAGCTGTCACCTTAGCTTCGAGGTTCCATCAATTATGACACAATTGGATTGAGGTATAACTTTTGCCTCCCCCCTTTATATACCTCGCCGGTACACATAGTTGGAATCGCCCTTTAAGGTGATGAAATCCCCAAGTAGGTCCCGCTAATAAAATGAAAAAGGGATATAAAAATGGACTAAGTGAGCTACGATTTCTCTTCACCCAGGATCGCCAAATGGTGCAAGGGGATTGGATATGTCAATAGCCCACTTCACACATGACAAGCAAATTCATTGACCCTTTAATTAGTCCTATGTTCCTATTTTAAGAAAAATGAAAAGATAAGACTAATTGAACATGATTTTTCCAGCTGCAAAACACTTGTTAGTAGTTTCATTTTTTGTCTTGGACAGATAGATTATGTCAGGTCAGAGCCACCCTCGAAGGTTAGGGCCACCCAAACATGAAATCTACAACAAAAATAGTCAGAAAAAACTAAAAAACAACAATAGAACAGTCTACTGTCAGGTTAGGGCCGCCCCTCTAGGTCAGGACCATCCAAACATGAAATCTGCAACAAAAACAATCAGAAAAAATTAAAAAATAGCAGCAAAACAGTTTGCTATTAGGTCAAGGCCGCCCCTCTAGGTCAGGGCCACCCAAATATGAAATCTACAACAAAAACAGTTAGAAAAAACTTAAAAACAATAGTAGAATAGTCTACTATTAGGTCAGAGCCGCCCCTTTAGGTCAGGGCCACCCAAACATGAAATTTGTAATAAAAATAGTCAGATAAAACTAAAAAATAGTAGCAGAATAGTCTAATGTTAGGTTAGGGCCACCCAAACATGAAATCAACAACAAAAAATAGTCAGAAAAAATTGAAAAATAGTAGCAGAACAGTCTACTATCAGGTCAGAGTCACCTCTTTAGGTCAGGGCCGCCCAAACATGAAATCTGTAACAAAAATAGTAATTTATTTTTGAAAAACAATAGTAGAACAGTCTGTTGTCAGGTCAGGGCTACTTCTTCAGGTCAAGGCCAGCCAAACATGAAACCTACAACAAAAACAACCAAAAAAAATTGAAAAAAGCAGCAAAATAGTCTATTGTCAAGTCAGGGTCGGGCAAACATGAAATCTGCAACAAAAACAGTTAGAAAAAACTGAAAAACAATAGCAAAACAGTCTGTTGTCAGGTCAAGGCCGCCCAAACATGAAATTTGCAAGAAAAATAGTTAGAAAAAAATGAAAAACAGATGTAGAAAAGTTTGCTGCTAGGTCAGGGCCGCCCAAACAGGAAACCTGCAACAAAAAATAATTAAAAAAATAGTAGCAAAAAAGTCTGCTGCTAGATTAGGGCCACCCCTCTAGGTCAGGGCTGCCCAAACATGAAATCTGCAACAAAAACAGTTAGAAAAAACTAAAAAAAAATAGCAGAAAAGTCTATTGCCAGGTTAGGGCCGCCCAAACAAGAAACCTGCAACAGAAAACAGTCAGAAAAATTGAAAAATAGTAGTAGAAAAGTCTGCTGCCAGGTCAGGGCCGCCCAAACAAGAAACGTGCCACATAAAACAATCAGAAAAACTAAAAAACAACAGCAAATAAGTTTGTTGTCAGGTCAGGGCTGCCCAAACAATGGGCAAGGCCACCCCTCTATGTCAGAATATGCAAAACCTTAAAAACAATAACTTGTTAGTAGAAAAAGACCCATGATATGGGTCCCACTGGGCGTGCCAGAAATGTGAGCAGTAAAATTTGTTATCTATTAATGTGCAAAAACTAACTAAAGAATGCAAGATAAAAACTACACTAAACCACCTCAAGATTAAGCTACGTTAACACAAGCAAAGGAAAGATAAAACAATCAAAGTAGATATACCTTTCTTCGCGTTGATCCTTAGTTGGCCCTTTGATGATTGATAATATGTGTGCTCCTTAGATATAGCTTGCAAATGATGGTGGTAGATGGGTGAATGAAGGTAGGTGAATGCAATTATGAATTCTAGATGCAAATACTAAGAGATGGCAATAGATGACTATGATAGCTCAAATAACTTGGAGGCATAAGTTTGGGATGCATGTAATGAATAACTCAATTAATGAGAAGAGGGGGGATTTATAGAAGATATTAATTTCTCTAGAAAATTTAACAGTCCAAATTAAGCCACCATGGCCAAGATGGAGGGCTATGGTGAGTTGAGGACTCACAAGCCCTCACATCTTGACATGTGGCGGGTGAGTTGTCCAAAGGAAAAGGTGAGATGGCAAAGGGTACAAATGACATGGAAGAGGTCATGTGGTCTCAAGGTACTTGCAAGTACCTTGGGATGGGAGAGAATTTCTCCAAAATGTTATTTCTTGGCTCTATATAGGGCTAAAAGTGACAAGTGATGACTTTAAGAAAGTCATCCTTTGTCAACATGGGGAATGGGAAAGGCCTTGAAGAAATAAAAGTGTATTTTCAATTCAGTTTTTGGGAGAGACCAAAGGGTAAAACATGATTCCTTTAAAAGAGGTCTTTGTCCCTTGGGTACGATGTGACACATGAGATGTCATAGGGAAGACAAATGCATGGGGGGAATACATGAATTTTTAATTCACATGGAGAAGAGGTCAACCCAAAAAAGGTAAGTACCAAGAAGGTTGACTTAAGGACATGTCAAAAGGGGTAAGTGATTAGAATTAGGATTGTGCAAATAGGTGATTAGATTAATTAATGATGATTAGAGGCAAGTGGATAGATATGGAGGATGTTGACAAGGAGAGAGAGAATGAATTAAAAATTGAAAATGATAATTGATTAAATTAAATAAATTGATTGCATTTATTTAATATAGAGATGAAGTCGTAAAGGATAAAGTATTTATTTAAATAATTTTGAGAACCTTAGGGAAAGGGGATAATATTATTTAAATATGTCATTTAATTAATATAGATGGATTAGACACATAAATGATGGGATTATGACCATATGGAAGTGGTCAAATTTATGTGTCTACAATAATAATCTGGTGAGAAATTGTATGATAGATTCAGGGACAACTATCAATCTCATGCCAGTGGCAGTTATGAAACAACTTGGGATGTGGGTAAATATTGATGGTGGAAAATGTTATGCTATGGATAGCAGACCTATTTTGGTGGTAGGAATTATGAAAGATGTAAAGGTCAAGCGGGCTTCTTATCCACAAGCAACTTTTAATATATACATAACTGTGATTGATACACCTCATTTTGGAATGTTGTTATCAAGACAATGGAATGCAACAGTTGGTGGGAATGTATAGTTTGACTTATCATATGCCATAATTATAGTTGATGATGAAGAAGTTAAATTATATAAAGAGCCAAGAATGAATTAGATTGTGGATTATGTCCCTTAAGAACAATTAAATTTCTTTTCTGATGTGGATCTAGGGAAATTCAGAGTAGAGCCTTCTCATCCTGAATTGACAAACACTAACCCAATTCATAGATAGGTTTCCACGAATGAACATGGTGTGTGGAAAATGTATTTTGATGGAGCATGTAGTCAGGAAGGCAATGGAGCTGGTGTGGTTTTTATTTCACCCCAAGGAATCACATTCAAGTATTCCTTTTTGCTGACTTTTGAGTGTAGAAATAATGTGGCAGAGTATGAAGCTATTCTAATTGGTTTACATATGGATGTCAAACATAAGATCAAGCTGCTAATTATCCTGGGAGATTCAGAATTAATCATCTCACAAGTCAATTCAAGAAACATTGCAAAAAATAAGATGTTAAAACAATATAGAAATGTTGTGTGGGATAGAATTGAGCTATTTGATGCTTTTTCAATTGAATGGATAGACAAATCAAAAAATATAATAGCAGATTTCCTAGCTGATATAGCCCTAAAAAGAGATGATATCACCTTGGCTGGAGTATTTCAGGTTGAATTCAAAACAAGGCCTACTATCCTTGATAATATCTATAGTTGGCAAGTTTTCAATGATGACACCGATCTCATAAAATTTCTCCATTGTATTGATCAATATGAAGCTCAAGAGATTGATTTTAATGCCTTTGTTGAAGAATTTGATGGGAAACAAATTGTATTTGGGAAAGAAGTTTTGCAACTTAAAACCAAAAAACTTCCCAAAGGACTTGTGGCACTAGAAAGAGTATATGATGGAAACAATCGCTTTCTAATGAAGCAAACACCAGTCAAGAGAGAAGATATTGAAGAAATCAATTTAGGGATTGAGTTAGCACCAAAAAAGGTACATATTGGAAAGAAAATAAGTCCAACAATTAGAATAATGTTGATTGCATTGTTAAGAAAGTACAAAAATGTGTTTGCTTGGTCTTATGAGGATCTCAAAGCATACATAGAAAATCTTTTTCAACATGAGACTCCACTAAAACCAGACACAAAGCCATTTAGACAAAATCAAATGCCCATCAACCCAACTTTTGAGCCTAAAATGCAAGAGGAACTAGAAAAACTCAGAGATGGAGGCATTATCAAGCCCATTAGACATTCAACATGGGTCTCCAACTTGGTCCTAGTAAGAAAGAAAAATGAGGATATTAGGCTATGTGTAGACTTCAAAAATCTAAATGTTGCTTCCCTCAAAGATAATTATCCTCTCCTGAATATGGAAGAAATATTACACAAAGTAATAGGATGTGAGTTGCTGTCAATGATGAATGGGTTTTTTAGAAATAACCAGGTTAAAGTTAAAGAGTCTGAGCAATACAAGAAAACATTTACTACACCATGGGGGACATATGTTTATGTAAGAATGCCATTCTGTCTCACAAATGAAAGGGCAACTTTTCAAAGGGCCATGGATGTGGCATTTGCAAATTTAATCAATGCTATAATGGTGGTGTATTAGGATGACCTCATTGCTTATTCCAAAAAGGCAAAAAACCATGTAGAACACCTGGAGAGAATATTACTAAAACTATTGAATATGGTATCAACCTCAACCCTAAGAAATGTCATTTTTTTGTCACAAAGGGTAAGCTTTTAGGACACATTGTGTAAAAAGAAGGAATTAGAATAGACCCTAAAAGAGTAGAAGCCATAGACAAAATCCCCATTCCCAAAACTGTCAAAGCCATTCAATCATTTTTTGGACAAATTAACTTTGTTAGGAGATTTGTATCAAATTTTACTAAAATAATTAAACCTATATCCAAAATGTTGAAAAAGGGAGAAAAGATAGATTGGACTGCAGAAGCCCTGGAAGCCTTTATATCCATAAAAAAATCCATCAAAGAAGCCCCCATTCTAAAGTCTCCCGATTTTACTAAACCTTTTCAAATATTCTCTTTTGCCTCATTTCATACCATAACAATTGTTATGTTACAAAAGAATGATGAAGGTCATGAGCAACCTATATCCTTCTTTATCAAATCATTGCAGGGGCCAAAATTGAAATATGATATTATGGAGAAACAATTTTTTGCATTAGTCAAGGCAACAAAATATTTTAGACCATATCTAGTTGGAGCCAAGGTAGTTGCATATGTACCACATGTAGTTGTGAAAGATATTTAGGTGCAGATAGAGGTGACATGGAAAATATGTAAATGGATTAATAAAATCCAAGAGTTTGATATGGAAATTCAGATTACCAAGTTATTTAGGGAACAGGGCCTGGCCAAACTAATGATAGAAACCAATATTGAAGCTAACCAGATTTATAATGTGGAAAATGAGGATGGCATAGTTGAGAGAATTGAATGTACTCCTTGGTACATAAACATAATGTATTATATCACACACATGAAATGTCATGAAGGGTTGAGTGATAATCAAAGGAGGACTCTAAAGTTGAAGGCATCCAAGTATGTATTCATAGAAGAGGATCTATTTTGGAAGAATAGGGATGGAATGCTATTATTGTGTCTGGATGAATCACAAGAAAAACATGTCTTGAGGGAGATGCATGAAGGATTGTGTGGAGGTCATTATTTTTCCAAAACCATTGCACATAAGATTCTCAGGGTTGGCTATTACAGGCCTAAAGTTTTTAATGATTAGTTTGCACACATAAGGAAGTGTGAAGCTTGCCAAAAATTTGTAGGAAAATTAAAATATCAAGGAGTCCTACCACTTAGACCTTTACAAATAGAAGCCCTTTTCCACCAATGGGGAATTGACTTCATTGGGGAAATACATGAAAAGTCAAGTGAAGGACATAAATGGATATTGGTGGCTATTGATTATTTCACTAAATGGGTAGAGGCAATCCCAACCAAACAAGCAACAAGCAAGGTGGTGATAAATTTCTTGATGGAGAGTATCATAACCAAATTTGGTACAACTACAAGATTAATCATAGACAATGGGATGTGTTTTAGGTCTGATGAGTTTAGGAATTTTTGCAACACATATGGTATTATTGTTTCTTATGCTACCCCTTACCATCCACAAGAAAATGGTTAGGCATAATCTAGTAATAAAAGCCTGTTGAAAATTATAAAAAAGGATGCTAGATGGAAATAAAAAGGCACGAGACTCAAAGTTAAGAATGGTTGTATGGGTAGAAAAAATTACTATAAAGAAAGCAATTGGAAAATATCCATTTGAATTGGTATATGGAACACAAGCTAGGATGCCACTGCAAAACCTTCCACCAGTTTATAATTTCATTGTTCAAGAGGATATAGATATTCCATAACCAATAGAGGAAAGGATACAACAACTTGCAAAACTTGATGAAATAAGGAGAATGACTCAAAAGCAAAATGTGAAGCTACAATCACAAATGAAATACCTTTTTGATAAAAAAGCCAAAAATATAAATTTGAGAAGAATGATTTGGTGTTAATGTGGAATTCCAGATGTCCGGAAAGGAGAAAGCATGAAAATTTTGAAGCTTTCTAGCTAGGTCCCCTTTTTATCATTGGGAAAGGAGGGGAGGACTCCTATTATTTGCAAAACATGTCAGGAGAGGAACAATAATTGCCTATACATGGGAAATTCCTAAAACACTTCTTTTCTTGAAGAACGTGGAGGATTGAGGGTTGCCAGTGCATGGACAACTCTTGAAAAACCTCTTAAAATGTACCATTTCCAACAATAGAATAGGTGACGGTTAGTGATTTCCAGTGCATGGACAATTCCTAGATAACCTTCTAAAAACATTAATGAAACTTTTCCATGCATGGTAGAATAGGATTTCACAACATTTCCACCACTCTTCGTTTGCCTCATTCCAACCACTATTGCTTGACACTTGATTCTTGGTATGCTCTCCCAATGATCTGAATTCTTGCAATGATCTCACAATCATTCATCCCCAGATGAAGCCACTGTTGGAACCATAAAATTTATCACATTTTCACTAGCCTCCAAATAATTTTCCCCAACCCCCATAAGAATTTTCTTCTCATCAGTGTTGTGATAAATAAAAAATCAATGAGATTAGTATGAAAAAATCCATTCCGCAGTCCCACAAAAATGGCATCATGTATACAAATGTTCCCCTGGTCATAACAAAAGGAAATTGAGCTATGTGTTCCTAAGTTCCTTTCAGGCTTTATTTATATTTCTTCATTTCCATTTGTCATTTCATCATTCAACACCATTACCATGTCATGCATAGCCAAAATATAGCAGAGTTGATTTTCTTATCATGGATAATTGCCCCTTATTGGAGGAATCATACACATATATTCCCAATCAATACATCACAGATTCCTCAGTTGGACATTTTCTACAAATTGGTGAGACATGAATTAGGTCACAATGATCTAAAGATTGATACGATAACAAAGTTGCATGATCGGTAGGATAGAGCCTATCATCCTACCGATGAGAGTTCATCGATGTAATCAAAATGGTTGGAGTGAATCCTTTGAAAAAATTCCAAGATCAAAAGTCACACCGATAAAAATCCCATTGGCAAGAGACACACATAATCGTGCCGATAATATCAAAGGATTGTTAAATCGGGGAGACAAACATCTTCGGCTTGAAACTCTTAAATCCCACTGATCTCATAAGTCGGGCCAATGGTAAAAATATCGAGGAAGGTCTCGCCAATTTAGCCGAATGAACCAAGCAAAGCAAGAGACATATTGACAAGACATAAAGGATCGAATTGAAACTATTAGGTCTATCTGATGAAGAGAGTCTCACCAATGAAACTAATTTCAAGGAGAGTCTCGCCGATCATTCCCAAGTTAACAAAGTGGTAAAAGGAAGTACATCAGGAAGACTAAAGCACATCAGTGAAACATCTCATTCTCCTAGCGAGGGATTATGTTAGCCCAATGGTGATAAATGAACGACTTATACTCATCGGTAAGACATAAGGCGATGAAAAACCATATCATCTGCACCTCGGTAGAAATTTTCAATCTTCTCTTTGAAGTAATATAAGCTAAAGGAAAATAGAAAGGGTTGTTGCATGACGTTGGTGAAAACATCAAATAGTCCTACCGATCAAGAGTGGAAACTAAAAGGATATTTGTAATCGAAGAGACATTCAGTTATGTCTTAGGGATCAATCAAAAGTGTATAAACAAGATGGTGCCAAATAAGTAACACAATTCGGCCTAAGATGAAAGGGGTCTCACCGATGAAATATTTTTTCTTCGCTCTGACATTTCAAATTTTGAGAAGATCGTTGCATTCAATTACAGAG